>VFFE01006902.1:217880-356249 GCA_008921705.1 Burhinus oedicnemus
ACATTATTGTAGCGGTACTGAAACATCGATTGTATTAATAAAATCAATATGCTTACACATTCCATTTTATTTACCAGTAAATAATAAATGGAACATCTAAACAGGGATGCCCTTATAGCAGTTTTTAAAGGACAAGCTTAAAATTTTTCTAGACATGTTTTAAAGGAAAAAAATCCAAATTTTTACTTTCATTGTAAAGCTGAGTTAGTAGAAACTTGAAAAGTAATTTAACGATTGGCTGAAATGGTGCACAAATTGCCACAAGTATTTCACACTAACAAGTTAAAACACACTTAAAAAAATAGTGGTTAAAATAATTCTGAAGTTTGATGTTTTACTGCACTCTTCAGAACTTGCAGAAATACCTAATTTTTGATACACCCAGTGTCCTTATTTCCAATTTTAAAGTTTTTGCAAAGCAGAAGACAAACTTGGAATGAAATCAATATAGGGAAATGCATATAAGGAGAGCTCAGGCCAGGTGAACTTGTTCGCAGAAAAATGTTGACATGAACAGAGGTTGGTAAGACTCAAAGTAGAAACAGCAAATAGTAAAATACCACCTCTTAATCCCATCTAAGTCTTCTCCACACTGCTGGGGAGGTAAAATGAATACAGCAAGGTTACATATAAGAATGAATTTTACGCACTTCAACACAGTGTAATTATGATATTTTGAAAAGTGTGACCTGACTTTACAAGCTGAGTACTGAGGAGTCATCAGCTGTGTAAACACCAGCCTTAACCTTTTGCTTGGACTCCCACAACTATTGTTTCTCATCTTTTAATTACCTGCTTATTTCTGTTCATTGATTTTCTGAACACAAAGCAGATATAAGGTCTAAACTGCAGGTCCTATATTAAATAATTAATACTAATATTTTGGCCCTCTGAAAAACTTCTTAGTTCTCTTAACTGCGCGTGAATTTACTTTATTTTCCACCATGCTACAGTTTACTGTGAAATCTATCACACAGCAAATATCTGGAAAATGTAGATGAAAAACAATGAGGGACTTGATGTGCAACAGAAGTAATCACTGCGAATTATTGGAGTCGATAACGCTTCAAGAATCAATAAGAGAAAAATGTTACTCTTTTTAAGTGTCATATTACAACAACGTTTTGCTGAAAACTGTTGTCTGCATCCAATTTAGGAAGGCATCTGCTCATGTTTGCTTAAAACAAAAGGGTAGTTGACTTAATGAATTATTTACAGGCGTGCAATATGGCAACAGTATCATTATGAACTCTCTTCTAAGATCTCCTCTGGCTACTCCTGGCAGGGTGTCAATTTGCTTGTTTTTATGGTAGGTGCATGAAATTATGGAGCTATTTTCTGAAATGAGATTCTACCATTCTACTCACTAAATGTTAACAAAGCCAATGAACAAACCACATCATCACTACTTCTCTGGGAAAAGGCTTGTTTCTTAATAAAAGAACAGTGTTCAGAAACAGTTTTAAACCAAAATTTTTGAAGTAGATATGCGAAGATTTACCATAAATAGGTAGTTTCCTAAAACTACCGAGTTTTAGAAAGTATTCTTAATAATAACAAAAGCTTGTCAGTAGCTTTTAAGAACAGTATTTTAAATGCAAGGATATTTTTTCATTAACTTTCCTTATTCTGCAGCAGCATATTAAAGCCCTAACCATCAATCACACCAGCATTACTGAATTACAGAAGCTAGAGGAACAAAACTATTTGCCAGCAAGGATCCAGAAGTATGAGGACTTTTTCTGAGCACCAAAGGATACAATTTTCAAATCACTTGGGCTACTGAAGCATCAAGACCTCAGGTCTGCAAAGTTGAGAGCGGCCACCCCACCATTTCATTCCAACAATTAAGGCAGAGAAAAAAGGGCTTAATGAAAATACCCCACACTTGCATGAACCCACGGAGCAGTTACTAATAGATCACTGTAAGAATAGAAGAGAAAAATCAAGTGGGGATTCCCCAAAGCTCTGCTCTCAATCGCATACTATTTCAGTCACTAATGACCTAGATAATGGAGTGGGGCGTAATTAGTACATCTGAAGATGACACCAGGCTAAAAGCAGTTGCAAGTGCTGGAGGGCAACTTTAGAGTGCAAAATGATCTTGACAAACTGGATAAATAGCCGGGGGGTGGGGGGGAGAAAGAAAGAAGAGAAGGATTACAGAACCTTGTTCTTGTCCTTTGGTAGGAACAATCAGTCACTCAAATGTGGGACAGGGAACAACTGCTCAGCGGCAGTACTGCACAAAAGGATCTTCAGGTTATGCTTAATCATAAGTAGAACATGAATCCACAGCGTTCTGTGACTGCAAGAAAGACACCTAAATTATCAGGATGCACAAACTATAGCACGACTATAAAGAAGTGAAGTAACACCTCTGCTCAGTGCTGCTACTGTCTTAGCTCTGTTTACCTTACTCCAGGAAAGACATTTTTCTAACCTGTCTCCAACTGGTCTGTAAGAGAAGCCTAAGAAACATGGCTCATGAAGACTGAACTAACTGTACTACTTTATCCTGAGGAGCAACAAATGAAGAATGAGAGCCCAAATCTTCAAAACTTTGCACACTCAAGAAGTTTTCATGCACATGAACAATCTAGTTTAAAATCAATATTCCATCTTTTCAGTTAATTTCAAAAATTTTTGTGGTAATTCTTGATTTATTAGTTACCAGATTTGAAATAAGTATGCATTATAGCAGATTGAGCTTCTTAGGCACTCATCTGAGGAGACAACAGGCTACAGACTGCTAAAACCTAGTGTTTATATTGCACTTTGTACATAAAAATTAAACACTGACTATCAAAAAGTTACTTTATTCCTTTGACGGCAAAGCTGTTTGCTCAGAACTTCTAATACAATTATATGGCCCAGGAGACACTGCATCATGTCTCTTTAACAGCTACTTTCCAGCAAGATAACTCATGGGGAAAAAAAATTAAAAAAAACCAACAGAGGAGTGAGGGAAAGTATTATGAAGAAGCCTCAACTCTTTTGTAAGCCTAGAGAGCATGGAAGCCATATTTATTTCAATTACACCTGTTTGTAATTGGTTTAATAAACACTGTGGTTTTACAAATTACCTTTGTGTGTCCAGCTGGGGTGATAAATTGATGTTCCGTATTAACACAGACCTCATTCATCTCATTTGTGCTCAATGTCACTTGTTTTCTGACCCAAGCAGTATGCTTGCTTCTCTTTGGTTTAAATCTTCTGGGAACTATAGTATTTCCAAAACAGATCTAAAGTCACATGGAAAAGATTTCAGGGATGCTATCCACTTGTATAATCGGTTAATCTGGGCAGGTTCTGGGTGACATTGTGTTCTCTGTGCTGAGGTCTTTTCTCTGCAGAGAGACAAGGACAGGAAAGCTAGTACTTGTGTGTGTCTGGCAGCCAGAGTGAACCACTTTCTCTGCATTTATTACACCCCAGTAATGTACTGTGAGAGAAACTGCAACTGCGTTTTTCCTTTGGGGGACAAAAACCTGTCAACTTGACAAGTCTATGGTCAGTTTGAATAACGTATGTGTAAATGGGTATTTTTCAGAGCTATGAGAGGGCTTTAACTCTTTTAAGGGAGGCAGAGCTGAGTGACTGCAGTGGAATATCCCAAAACACAGGAGGAGGCACCTGGTTAGCTCTTATTACAGACTCCAAGGAATGAGCTTTAACTTTTATGTGCAGTGCTAATACTAGGAAGCTCCTTATTCTGTTATTTTGAAAACATAATTTCCTCTGAAACCCTCTTAGAGGAATCTTCCCTTATCTGATTCAAAAGGGAGAGACATTCAACCCCTAATATTTGCAATTTAAAAATTAACCAAATACAGGTTTTAAGGGTGCTATACAGTAGGTTTACCACTGCAGTATTTCCATTATGTTAAAAAAACCTATATGAACATAAACAGGCCAGAGGCTTTTTTGGTTCACAGAGTAGGGATAAAGCCAACACTGTTGTTTAGGTGTATTTCAGCACAAAACAGGAAGGAGTTCAGAACACTTACAAACATAACATGTAAGTTCAGTTAGTTTCCCCGCCTCATAAAGATGTGTTCCCATTTAGCAAGGCTGATAGTGTCAGTTTGTGACAAGGGTAGGTAGATTGTAGGTTGGACTCAATTTATTAAGTGGGAGTCTAACTCACGCAGCCTTCAGCAGTTCCAGACTTTCTGCTTAGCTACAGACAGTGTAATCAGTCTTCCCCATACAACAGCACTACATTTGTTGTTTGAAAAATGCATTGTATTTATGAGGAGAGAGGAAGAAGGAATAAAGAGAACTGTTTAAGAAAAACAAATTAAATTATCTTTATAGTTAGAGTGCAGCCCTGCACTTCCTGTGCTGTTGTAATCTTAGACATTCCTTTGATCTATCTTCAGCAAGGAATTGTACTCTTCTAACAGTGTGTCTACACTGCTGGGGTCCCAGGATGACCATCAAGCATAGGCAATATGAACATCTGGGGGTGTCTGACAGGAGTATCTGGGGGTATGTGACAGGACATTAACTACTTAGTAGGTTGCCTTCCCAGGGTTCAGCAAGGCTTTGCAGTCCCAGAGATGCCACTGCCTGCCTCTAATGACCACTGTACTCCCTTTGCGCTCTTGGCAGCTGTACTTCAGCAGTGTTTCTAGCTAATGCTTCTGCTGCCATTATTTATCTGCTCACATATATGGCAGTATATCAGAGAACAAGCCTTGAACTCTTTCAGACTGTTTGGTCAAGGGTATGCTGTTTGTTGATGAATATGCTTTCATAACTTGGTCTTCTTAAACTGGCAAAATGAATACATCTGGCTTTTATATGAGGCTGGATAAAATGCATCGTGTGGCTCTGAACCATCTCTTGTATGTTTTCATCTTACAGCACAATGTTTGTCTTTAAGCTGTTCTTTCTTCTCCCCCTGCCCTGCACCTCCCCAGCCCCCATTTTGAAATTTCCAATGTAAAACAAGACATTTGATGTCTTCAAGAAGCTGAATGGCCTGAAGGAAACGTTAAAATATCAGATCCAGTGTTTTCTTAAGTAAACTTAAATCTTGCCTACTGTGATCTCAGGCACTTACTCCTGTGACGTGTATGTGAGCTGGGGCACCAGTGCAGTGGGTCCAGAGGACAGGGAGTTTTGGGAGATGAGGTGGAAGCAGTGCTTCTCCATGAGCCTGGCTCAGCCAGCACCATGCATGCTCCTGCCTGGTCGCTGGTTGGAGCTGCCTGCACCTTGCAGACCCCTCCATCACCATTGCCATTACACTCAGCCCTGGTGCAAGCAGCTGTCTTGAGTTGAGGACTTTCATTTAATCTACTGCCAAACAAACTTCTGGCCACCAGTTCAGGTGTTGAGGGAAAAACAGATGTAAGGAGATACATATGCACACTGAGACTCACACCTGTCCTCCCCTATCCCAACTCTCAGGTCTTCTTGTTTTCACAGGTTGCAGAGTGCTCTACGGCCACAGTCCCTCATGGGTGTCCCTGGCCCAGTACAGTTTCCCCATGGCTGCAGTCCCTTGGGATGCCACTGTCCAAGCATGTGTGTCCCATAGCCGCAGCCATACCCCTTTGGCACATTATGCCCTCCCTAGAGCGCATCTTCAGCCCCAGCAGCTGCGCCCTGTCTTAAACACATCTTATCAGGGTCTGCCTGTGCTCCTCTGACTGATACAGTCATGGCTCAGGGTGAGTTTTCTTTCCAGCACTATTTCTGTTGGTGTCAGTGGTGGCTGCAGCCAGCTGCCATGGGCCCACATGGGCCCACGGCCTCCTCACATACCGCGCACTGCTGCAACCCCCGCCACTTAAACCTTGTTGCTCCTATCAGTTGCTCCCTCCCTGCCTGTCCTGCCTCATACCAGGAGAAAAAAAGAAAAATCATGGCTGATTTAATCCCTTAGCAGCTCTGTTCTCTGTTTCCTGCCTGTCTTGTGTTTCCTGGGGTGACCTTGTAATGGCGGCTGAGGGCTTCCCTGGCGAAGGTCCTTGCATGCAATACAACTTCCCAGGCAAATAAATAAATAAAACTGTGCTTCCCTGTCTCACACAGGTGTTTTGGAAATGAGTGCACCCGTGGGGATCTCTGACATAAGCACAGGTCAGTACAAGGAGGACGGCTGAGCGCTGCTGCCCATTGCCATGAGAGGAGGCAGGGATCCCCTGCACGAGAGTCCCTTGGACAAGTCCTAAAACTGGCATAAACCCAGGGAGTGGACTCCCGGTTTGCAAACTGAAACCAGCTCCAACAAATGTTGTCAAATTTCTATCTGCTATTAATCATGCCATTAGTCATTTCTCAGAAGTCTTCAGGAAAGTGCATTGGAGAGGCTGCTATAGCCCCGAGCTGTCTTTTGTCAGGGTATCCATCTTTACATCTTTATTTTGACATGATGTTGGTAAATTGCTAACAGCAGCTGATGGTTTGACCGTTTTTATATTTCTTAAGTTTGTAAGCTCAGAAGCTGCAGTTACAACCAGGTCCCAAAGATATAGAAATAGATGAGGACACATCATCAAGAAAAAATGCGAAGGGAAATAATTACATCATGAATATGAAGAAAATAAGTTACTAAATAAAGCACAAGAAAATTGCAAACCAAAGTTTTGTATGCTTTACATGTATTTCTGTGCAGAAGTATATGATAATTTAAAAAATAGTTAAATTATGCATCTCTAGATGTTAATGCCCCTCAGTTGACTTGATAATTGCTTGTAGATGTCATTTAAGGAGTGGGGTTTGTGAAGTCAGTTGAAAAGGAAAAGAAGTTCAGAGTATTTGTGTGACAGAGATGAAGCTGGTGAAAACATGAAGCTGGTTGTGGCATGTGACTGAGAACGAAGGATTGTAATGGAGGAGTGCAATAAAAGAGAGGTGGTGGGAAATAAGGGACAATAAGTATCAGAGAGGAAACTGTAGAAATCAAAGAGTACAGGTAGGAAAAGTTATAGCAATTAGTGTGGAAGAACATCTGGCACCACTTAGGAAATTCCTGTGAAGAAAGCATTACATGCCAAATATATTGTCAGCTAAATGTCACAAAAATTTTAAAAAGTCATCTACCTCCTGAATTAATCACAAGTCATTTATTATGTGTGTTTGATCTCAGTTTCTAAATGTATGAGAAAGATTTCATTAAGATTGATCTCAGAAATAGTATGATATTATTTCTATTCTTTAGTTGGATATTTGTGAGAAAACTTCTTCTGAACTGCATGCATAATGAAATCATTTTCACAAAGCTTTCCAGACTGAAATTAGCTTTCTACAAATATTTTACCAGAAATATCTACTACACAAGTATAGGCACAGTCTGCTTGCCAAGGAGGTCTCGTCTGTTTCATGTGTCTTTGAAATGCAGATACAAGAATACTTGAATAATAGAATGGTTCGTGTAATTTTGAAAATCTGAAATAGTCACAGAAATAATAAATCATTCCAGTATGCCCACAGATGTTACCAGGATGCCTTCTCTGCCATTGTTTTAATGTGAACTATTATTTGCTATATTTTCTATGAATCCAGACCATGATAAAAGCAAAAAGGAAATGAAAGATGAGGCTGATAAATGAGGCCACAGATCCTCAAAGGTTGTTTTTTAACAAAGAAGGATGCTCAATTTATGGACAAAATTGTATTATGCCAGAAATGTTTTGACACAATAATTATTTTATAATCACTACTGCATTTCTAAAATTTCTTGTAATCCCTTTTGTTATCTTAGGTCATTATATGATATAACATATAATCTATGAAATAAATCATGAAATAAATATTAATTAAATACAAATTGTGCTATTTTGGTGTTTGAAGAGAAATAAAGGAGGAGAAAGGGCTCAAGACAGGGATTGCTGGTAATGACAAAATCTTCCATGTTATTACTCCCAGTGATCACTGAATGTAAATGCATCTGCAACTTAAAATGCAGTGCTGAAGCTTTTAAATAATGTACTGTGCAGACATCACTGCAGCAGATATCATATATGTTGTTACGATTTTATTATTTTCCTAATTAACATTATAACAACAATAATTTTGTCAGATTCCAAGATCCTGTTTCACATATTTATCCTCCTAATATGCCTTTTAGTAAGACTACTCACAGAATCAGATAGTATTCACACAGTACATCAGATCCAGCCTCCTGTACTAAAGTAAATATGCCACACAAATACTAATTATTAATACAAAGTAATTATAAAAGTCTATTGCAGAATAATGTACATCATGCATTCTGCTCCTAGTGTGGTGAAGGCTGTATTAAGTGAGAGAAATAATTGTTCAGACATTCTCAGAAGCTGACAAATTAAAAAAACTTCAAAATTGTTAGACTAAATTTAATCTGTGACAATATTCAGAACACAGAAACTTCTGCCCCTGAGCAAATACACTGTACATACTAAACTGTTGTCAAGAAATGGAGCTACACTGCCTGGAGTCCAGCTAAGAATGTGTTACATTAATCAACCCTGTAGCCAAAATACCATGCAGTGCTGTTGCAAGTTAGACTTGGGATAAATAGAAATGTGGTCTGTGTAAATGGCACTACTTAAAGAAATGTTCTTGCCATGTTGAATATATTGCTTTTCAGAGAAATAGAGTGGTCAGATGTGACATCGGGGTTATTAGCCCCTCTAAGGAGCGGCTAAGTTAACAGTGAGAAAAATTCTTTGCAATGATATAGTACAAACATTATTCCCCATGGTTTGCAGCCAGGCTGCTCATGTAAAATATATTTTGAATATAGCAAAGGGTATTAAGCTTCTTCCTAAGAATGCTAAAGTGTTAATATTAATGGAATATTTCATTTAAAAGTAAAAAATAATTAATATCGTGTTGAAATTTTCTACTGAGGTAAAGAAACGTGAGTGATAGCAAGTGACTTAGATACCTATTTTCTGTCCTGTTACTAAATGCTGATATTCTCAAAGGAATCATTGTAGTAAATGGTGTAAGAAAAATCAATGTGTCCAAATCAGAGACAAGACTGGTACCCAGAGACTGATGAAATATCTTTATATCAATAACTTCTCACAATAGCTTCTGATAAATACAGGATTATTCTGATGAATTCATCAGGTAATATCAAGGCTTTATCTAGGCTTCAATGGTCAAGAACAGGATAGACAACAGTGTATCATTGTAAAAATTACAGTCTGTAGTCTGTTCTGAAAAGGTTTGCACCAGCCCACAGGTATTAGTAGAACTAAATAGAAGAGCATAACCTTGAAGTTGGGGCTGTGGAGGAAGGGAGACAGTGATGAAAAAATACCTGTCTTACCAGAAAGTAAGAATAAGGTCCTCCTCTTGAGATGTAAAGATATGAATTTTTGACATCCTGCTCCATCCTTCCTGATAATATAAAACGGCAAAACACCTTTCAGTTTCTTCCAGGAAGAAAAGAGAGTGTTCTTTCTAAATTTCAGGTCAACGGTTCACAAAAATTCACAGTGGACCAGACATTGTGACACAGAAACTAGTCATGTCAGTCTTTGGTCAGGTTTCGTTAGAACATGCTCCATTGCACCTCTCCATCTTGGAGGATCAAAAAACAGGAATAGTCAAGTTTTGAGGATTCTGCTTAGTGGAAGGATTCCACTGCACTCCATTTCATATGGTCTTGCTCATACAACTCACGACTGAGGTCAGTTACTTCATTGACAATTTTTTCATGTTTTGAAGATCAGAAAAGTCAGTTGGGGTACTTTGGTCTGAGTCTACTCGTTAAAGCTACTATGAACCTTCTGATTGTGCCACAAGTTGGTGAAGGATTTTTATCCTGAAAATTTGGGGTGAATTAGCAGTAACATATAGCTGCAAAATAAATAAATAAATAAATATTTTCAAGTTTTCCAGGCCAGTTTTGCAAACTCAAGAGATTCAAATACTTCAAGAAAAATATGGTTACATTTATTTTAACTTCAACCAATCTCACTGCCAGTAAGTGAGTTGTGTTTCTATCTCAAAAGAATCAAAATAGATCTTGTCATCTTTTTATTTTTTGAGCTGCAGAACAATGAATCTTCCTTTTAGCAGAGCATTTATATTTTCATGCTTTCCAGTATTTCCTGCCCTGACCCCCAAATGCCATAAACTTGCTGTAAGAAGGAAGAGCAAACCAACAGCTTGTTTTGGTATTTCTCCTTCCTACAACTTCTTTGGAGATACTGAAAAGCTCTGTTCTAGCTGACTCTGCTTGAGCAGGGGGATTGGACCAAATGACATGTTTGAACTTCAAGTATTCTGTGATTCTGTAACTTCAGAGCACGAGTCACTTGATGGAATACCTATGTGATAAAGACCATGCAGCTACTGCGTACAGAGGAGCCCATGTGGAGAAGACATGCCAGCAAAATGCTGTCACTTCCATTAGTATAGATGGATCAGCAAGTTGTGACCAGCTGTGTACAATAAACTAACAATGGGTGTAACAGGACTACTCTAGACAAGTTGTGCAATGTCTATCAGCTAGAGTTAGTTTTTTTGTTTGTTTTTTTTAAAAGATGTTTTCTGTATTTTATCTCTTCCATTCTGTGCTATGAAGGCAGTTATGTTACTACAAACTGATGCTAAGGGTGATAGGAGAAATGCATAAGCCATAAGAGAGGTGTCGGGGTGGGGGCAAGATTTTTCAGTGGTGATGAGCTCCACAATGTTGCAGCTTTTATCTGCCCTCTTCAACTTCCTAATTTCTCCTAAAAAGGTTACATATATTAGCTTCCTCTCTATGATTTTTTTTCCCCCATTTGTTTATATGGAATTTGACAAAGCACTGTGATGCTCATGACTATTAAATAAATCAATCAATAAAAATTGGCTCAATAGATCAGTATGTTTTTTTTTAAAAAGAATTAAGCTCTTTTGCAGTTCAACATATCATAATGCATATCATACCTTGATACAGCAGTGTATAATCACAAAGAAAAATCTTGATCATTTTGTATTTCTGATTTCACTGCTGTTTCTCATGTCATTGGCATGCCCCACTTACGACAGGAATTTGAGATGGAAGATACATGTTCATCCCCTCTTCCTCTAGCAGGCAAAACTAGAAAATTCTACAGTATTAATAAATGTATTTGTGTGTCAAATTCTTCTCTTCATGGAACTGAGAATTTTGAACATCAAAAAAATAATTCCGTTGTTCCCTCAGATTAGGTCTGTGTCTTTGAAATACACTGTGTTAGAATGTTAATTGAGTTTGACATAAGCATGGATATAAAATGCATCATGCCACTCAACTTACCAGCAGTGAAACTGATTACCAATTATAATCATTCTCTGCATGGTGACAGCATACCAAGATGGAGATGTTGAATATTTCAGTTTGCAATATTATCTGGGTTGTTTAAAGTACTGACTACGTGTCCTGAAACCAATAGAGGTAATTGGTATGCATGTAAGAGCTGGCAGGCTGAGCACATCACTTATTTATAGAGTCTTTTGATGTAACTCTGAGGAAAAAAAATGTTAATAAAACATGGTTCAAAGGAAAATTTACACTCACCATTATAATATGACATAAAGTACAAATTATTGAACCTAAATAACTGTTTTCTAGTGAATAGTGTTCCTTTTTCCTTTTATTGAACTAGTCCACCAAAACCTAACAGAAGGAGGGAGGGGAACAGAAAGCACAAGAAGGCTATTAACTCTTTCAATTTTATGATTCAGCTATCTGGAAATTAAGATACATACACAAGACAGAGAGTGGAAAATCACTGGGTATGTCATTGCTTTCATAACCTTCTTATTTGCTCCACAAATTGGTTTATGGTCCTCTTAGGGCACGTTCATCAACAAACTCCATGTCAACAATTGATGTGAAGCTTGAAATGGACCAGAAAACAGGATATAGAAAGTAACATAGTGACCTTAGTTGAAAGGCAGCAAGCCAGTTAAATTAGCCTTCACACAAGTCCTTCTACTGCAAGGACACCAGTAATCCTAACTTCTCTTCAAACAGGAAAACAAATGCAAAACCTTAAGATAATATTTACAGAATGCTTTGTTTTTGTCAGAACTGGTTGTAAACCTTATGGGATCTATGCTGAATCAAGCTTTGTATCAGAGGCAAGAAAAAGAGAGCTTCTGGTAACCAGATAAGAAGTGGAAAGAGACAAAATATTGGCAAACACTAGAAAAAGTAGTTTCATTAGACTCAGAATTTATTTTCTATAGAGTGAGGGAAATCTTTAAAATGGGAGACAAAGGGAAAAAAGGGGGGTTAGAGAATTCAGGCTATCTCATGGGGGTTAAATATTAGGTTACTATATAATATTTACCGAGAAATTCCTCTTAACGTTGTCATTAATGACTGAATTGTTATGTTCTTGCCCTAGTGGTGGCAAATTAAAGTTGACCAAGCACTGACCATTGTAATTTCCATAAAGGTGATCTTCTGCATTTCCTGCTTTTAAACGCTTCACTGTGTGGCCTCAGTGCTCTGGGCATGTATTTTTAAGGAACTGTTAGCATTTCATGTAAGCTCAGTAGCAAATTAGTGATGCCTTTTGTTCTTTACTTTTTGCCCTATGATGCCCGTCCATCATGGCAATGAAAACTCCCCTCAAGCCCAGAGTAACATCTCAGTAACATCTCCCAAAAGCCCCTTAGCGCCTCACTGATCTTGCCTTACAGAGAGGGAGATGCCAGTAAAAATAATTCAAAGCTAAACAATGAATAAATTCCTAATAGTAAGTTCCACAACCAGGTAGTCTCATTAATGTAATTTAAAGCCTTCAGTTTTATGTGACATGGAAGGCTACATCTGTCCATCAAATATATTTGTTGATCTTGTGGCTTGTCTGCAGAGCTGCAATCATGAAGATCCTCCTGATTTCATTTTGGCTCTATGGAATACCTGGGATCACTTTTCAACTCCACTTTAAGAATTAAAGTGGTTGAAATGAAATGCTTATTTACAATAACATCCTCTTGAGACTATAATTTTGCTGAAGCAATATTTAATTACTTTTACCATTTTTGCATGATTAGAGCACAAAGAGAAAAATGGCAGTGAAGCATTGGTAAGGCCAAATTCCCTGCAAGTTGACTGCTATCAAGACTGTAAAACCTGAAGACAATACCATGTATTTGATGTGGGCAGGAAAAAAAAATTCTGCTAAACAGTATATGTTGCTGGGCTAACCAAATTCATGTTTTATTCATAAAACACATAATATAATGCTTGAATACGAAGTATTACTTCCCTGTCGCCAAAGTCCTCAATAGATATCAAGACACAGAAGGAAGGAAGAACACAAGATTTCATGAACACCTTTCCCCCAAGAAGCTTTTTGGAACTGTATTGCGTGATCAAATGAAGCCCAAGCACACTGCCAATAAAGAAATTCACACAACAAAGGGAATTAGGGCCTCTTAACAGTGTAAGCATATGGCATCCTTCAGACAAGTGAATAATCAACCTCTTTGCACCCAGGCTACATCTGTATAGCCTGCCTTGGCAGGGAAAGCTCTAGTCAGCGAGTTACAGGTCAACTTTTCCCAAAGGCTCTTGCAAAAGACAGATCTGCAGGAGATGAGTACTGATCAGTCAACAGGACCTAGATGTGTGTATCAGCAGCTACTGCAGGAGTTAGTTGTAGAAGGGAGACTTGGTCCAGTGGTGGATCATTAAAGTTAGGCCATTGCTTTCTTCTGCATCTGTAATTGGACACTCAAAACTTATGAGATATGGCATCGTTTTGTTAATAACAGAAATGAAATAATCTTTAAATTCAGAGGCAAAACTTCCATTGATCTCTATGGGAAGGGAAATTAGATACACTGCTAGTACCTGTAAATGATACTTATTTGGTACAGGTACTGTAACTCATTAGTACTCCTTAGTAACAGGTACAACTAGTACCTGTGGAAAAAAAAAAGCCCAGAGAGCTTTAATGTGATGTAAAAATTACTGTTGCAGTTGTTTTCTAATACTCAGCCAACATGGAGTCTTACCTTTCATGGCATCAGTGAGGGTGAGTTCATATCCCATTTGCTCTCATCAGGTTCACTCGGCCAATTTTTTTCCCCTAGTCTGGCTGTTTATTTGTCACTGAGACCCTAACTCAAAGTCCATCGCAGTGGTTTCACCACTGCCTGCTCCAAGCATACTCATAATTACGTCAGCAGAGTTTGCTGTGACAATCTGGCCCTCCAAGCCAGGCTCTGAACAGCCTGATGTTAGGTCTGGCACAGCACCTGCAGACTTTGTATGGCCCAGAGCTGCAGCCCACCACAAGCGTCTCTGGCTGCTGAGGCATCTCCACCTGAGATCTAGAACCAGTTGAGTCCAGCGCAGTCTTTCATGGGTGCTGAGTTTCAAGGCTGGAATTATTCCTTGAGTATCATCAAGAATGCAGCTGTCAAGAGGGGAAAATTAGGTTGATTTACCCTCAGAGAATACCACACTAATTCAGGAAATGCACACAAAGGACATGAGAAACAAACATCAATTAGAAGAAGAAACATGAAAAATATCTTTCATCATCTGCCCTGCCCTTTATTATTATTCCAAGTGCATTCAACCAATCATCCTCTCAGTCTGCTTCATTATTAGCAAATTGTAAAATAAATACTGAGTATTTTTCTCTTTCCATTAGCAAGTGCTGAATCTCATTTCCTTGGCAAGAAGATTTCCATGACTAGCATGAAGGGAAATACCCTGTGGTGGTCACCTCATTCACAAAAGTGTCTTTGAAAGAA
This sequence comes from Burhinus oedicnemus, assembly GCA_008921705.1. NCBI lineage: Eukaryota > Metazoa > Chordata > Aves > Charadriiformes > Burhinidae > Burhinus > Burhinus oedicnemus. The sequence continues at coordinate 232,587 of VFFE01006902.1, forward strand.
TGTAAAGCACAATTTGGTTCTTTTTAATTTGTAGAACAAGAAAGATGTTAATTAAATGACAGCAGCATCTTATTAGGGTATCAAGTTTTGAGCCAAATATTGAAAAAAGCCACAAAAAACTATTTAGAGAAGAGCCATAGGATTAAAGAAAACAGGAAGAAAATACAGGCAGAAAGAGCTTCTTTTGTTTAAGGTTTGAAGTGTGATGACTACATTTATTAACATATCAATATTGAATAACTTCATGGTTTCAGAGGCTGCATATTGTGTGGGAAATAACAAGTTTCTCAGTATCTGTTTTGATCCCATTTCTAGGTAATACAGAATACACATAAGATATCAAGAAATCAGAGATTATGTCTAGAAAGCTCCTGAAGAGAGGACTGGCTGTGAGAATGGCATGTTCTTGATCTTCCCATGGGCTCTGCATGCAGCCACTGTGCAGCCTGCACAAGGAGGGCCCATGCCGAAGGGCTGGTGGCAAGGCAGCACTTGCAGGCTGCTGCCTGTGTGGGCAGGAAGTTTATTTTCTTCCCTTTCACGTGAACTTCCAATGCCCTGGAAAACACAATGCAGACAAAGTGGGAAAGCTGAAGAAATTTCTCTCTTTGTAAATGTATCTAATTAGTGGACACCAGCCAATCTCCACCCCAAGTCCAGCTGGGTCCTTCACCTACTTCAAGTGTTTTTTCTTTATAGGCAATTGAGAAAGGAGAGTCCATGTGTCAGAAAAAGAGGGAAGCAAACACAAAAGGGAATTAATGCTCAATTTTCAGAACTTTATTCGCCTTTTGAGTGCTCATGCTCAGACTAGTTCATGTTGGGTGACAGCTCCCTGTATGGACTCCTTACCTCTGATGTCCTAACTGACAAAAAGTTTCATAAAAAACCTCTGGCAGCCATCCTCTCCTGACAGATCAGGTCATTTTTCTATTGTACTATGGATTATATTTACCTTCAGAACCAGCGTAAATAGATTTCTGAGTATGTTTTCAGATTTAGGTGTTCCTGTATTCTCTGCTGGCTATACAGATCTGTGTTTGCTTGCACAAGGGGTTTTTTTTGCCACTGAGATGTTATAAGCACAACAGGCAAGAAAAAACAGGCAACCTATACCCCTGTCTAAGCAATTTAACCACAGATAAAACGACGGATTCTAGTCGATCTCATTCCATAAACAGAAAATAAAAATAATAATGAAATAGTCTGTAATAAAAAAGAAAAAAATTACAAATATTACAGTATTGATTTTGAAGGACTGTAATTTTAGAGAGGTGCTTTCACTTCTGTCAGTATTATAGATCCTGAAAATGAATGGATTCTCTTTCAGGGACACTGCCTTCCAAAAAAACACCTCTCATTATTTGCAATGTTTTGAATAAAAACTAAGGTAGCACAAATGTTTAAACAGATGGCTCAATGATATGCCTTTTTTCTTTACTAATCATAGTTATTAAAGCAACCACTTTATTTTTTATTGTGTTTTAAATGGGCATAGCAAATTTGAGTCTGATAACGACCTTTGTACATCATGCTGCAAATTGATTTTGATGACCTTTCACTCTCAGATAATTGGGCTTCATGCACGTTCATCTTGTTCTCACTGCACTGAGACTGCCTACTGCACTGAGCCCTGCGAATTCCACCCTTTCCAACATGTTGTTTCTTACTCTTCATCACTGATTTGTTGCTGTTGGAGAACCGAGTGGTTTTTGTGTAAAAATTGCAACTGCAATTTAGCTTCCCCTTAAATATTAACACTTGTGCAATGCCAGATTTGGGGTTAAAATGGTGACAATAGTTTTTTCTCTTTTTGTAGTGGAAGGTTCAAAAGAATCAGTTGTCAAATAGTCTTCTACTCATTGTTGTGCTTACCTCAGGTTTATTTTTCCCTTAGAACTAAATCTAATTTGCATGGTTTGGTGATTCAGCTTAAATTCTCATTCAGTCCTCCACTAACTTCATGTACATAACATCACAGTTACTGTAGAAAATACTGTGATACCCTAGGAAAGACTGATTTCCAGCAGGGAATAAAACCCAAATGTAACAACTGAAGGACAAAAATGCAGTATACAGACAGAACACATGAGTGTAGCTGACTCTAATGAAAGATTTTTCCTTAGGCATCAGCTGCTCTAAAAGTAAATGTCTTATAGGAAAGTGCACCTGTTACACCAAGACATACACTATCAGCGTATCTTCAACATATTCTGTGAGCGATCGGAAACCTTCTGAATGTGAACTGGTAAAAATCACATACTTAAAAAGCAGACATCCTGAAAGATAAAATATATTAAGTCTTTCAGTAGAAAATAGTAGAAGAATTAAAAGCCTCATATCAGGCTGTAGGCAATTACTTAGTCTTAAAAACATTATTCTAAGCAGGATTCTTTCTGCCTTTTGACAACAAAGGTTAGTCCTATGTTTCATGTCCAACAAGCTAATACAGGTTACAGATATAATAGGATAAGAATTTTTTTTAGATTAATAAAAATCAGCAAGTCAATCATGCATCAGTGAGCGACTACACGTACAAATCATCCAAAGAATCTATATTGCTTCTTTGTATATTTGCATTACAGACCTGAATAGAGGACAAGGGTCTGCAGTGCCAGAGTTCTGCAATCAAGGATAAAGGCAAAGCCTTTTAATCCAACCTGTCAGAAGCAAGTTGATATGCATGTGCAAATTAAGACAAAAAAAAAAAGACAGAAAAGTAATCAAACAATTAAGGAATACCGTTGTTTTGTAAAAAGGTAGCGAGCTTCAGCTCCCTGTAAAGAAAGACAGAATTGTTTCTGTTGACATGCTCTGAACCCAGGCAGGTTCTATTAACTTCAGTCCAACAAGATAAGATGATCTGTGTATTTCTGTGAGGAAAAGGAAGCTAGAGCAGGATATGAAGGTCTCAGAGGGTAAGAAGAACCTTAAAAACAGCCAAGCTTAACAGAACATTCATGCTGAGATATTTTTATTATTAAGGTTATTATATATTTGTCAGCAAAGAAACACTCCAAGAGAGGAAAAAGTCTGGAACATAGCCAGAAAGTGTTTACTATCTTATGAGCAGGTTGGAAAAGAGCTTTCTATGTTTCTTGCTGCGTAAGATCCACAAGGGCAAGGACTTTGTGTTCTCCTTTATTCTGTACAGCTCTCTGCACAATGTCAGTTCTTAATAAATAATAAATAAAATAATGACTTGGAGAACATATAAAAAGATGAGTGGAGAGGACATACTAAATTATTCATAAATGTTCCCAACAATGTCACTTTCCAATTAAAGTGTCATCCTATCGTCTCTGTGGGTGAGACAACAACCTTCATCTCACACAAATGTGACAGCACTAAAAGCAAAAGGATTTTGTCATATATTAGTACCTGGGATGTGATAAAACATCTAGAACAAATTTTCAGGAGTGGAGTTTTTCTATAACTGTCTTGCCTATACCACTGAAATTCCAGTCATTTTTTTTTTTATTAAATATATGGACTATAATTTGACAAAGCTTTTATTTAACAGTTTGCATAAGAGCTCATAAACTACTTAATAGTTTTCTTTTTGAGCAAGTCAGGATAATCAGAAATAATGTCAAAGTTAATAATAGCTACCTCCCAACTACTTCCCCTCTACTACAAATCTACTGACCTAGGTTATAAGGGACTGCTTCTGTCCTGCCTTGGTCAACCAGGAGCAGCGTGGATCCTCATGCCCATGCTGTTCAAGACTGTCTGTATTCATGTTATATATTAGATGAAGTAAAGCACAAGTTATCTCACCAACCTTTGTACTATACAGTCCAGACCTCCCTAAAGCCACTGTCATGACTCTTTTGCCTCAGACATGACCACTAATAGCAGCATAACCTATACAGCAAGGGGCTGTACTCTGCATCTCTTCCTCTGTTCACTGCTTTCCCTGGTTCCTACAAAGACAGCAAGCAATAGGGTGAGAAGGGAGGAAAAGCAGGTGAAACATGTATCTGTTCTTCCAGCCCTGAGGAAATTGTTCAGAGCTTTATGTTACTGCTTCTCCAGTGGTTCTATTCTGAGCCACACAGCATTTAGTGTGGTTCTCATAATTACAGCACTGGGAGCCATGAAGCAGTATTACAATAAACAGTGAGATTCATTGCAATAAATACTGAGTTTCTAGCTATCTGGGCCACAAAATTTGAAACGCTAAACTCTGGAAGCCTCAAATACAGAAAACAAAACAGAGCAGCTTGAAGTGCATATTGTAAAATCTCATGATTCCTGAACATACCTTACCAGCACAAAGACAAGATGTAGCTTGTGCTGCCAGTATTTAGGGAAGATTTCCAAGGCTGGCTGATTGTGGGCAAAACTATCTTTCTTTCCTCCCCTGCCCCGGCTTGGAGATTTGGACGATGATATGAAATTTCCTATACAGTAATGCTGTGCTCACTTTAATGTACTCCCCCCCACCCCCATTACAAAGCTATCTTGTCTGTATAGAAGTGTTCAAGGCCAAGTTGGATGGGGCTTGGAGCAACCTGGTCTAGTGGGAGGTGTCTCTGACCATGGCAGGGGAGTTGGGACTAGATGATCTTTAAGGTCCCTTTCAACCCAAACCATTCTATGATTCTGTGATTACACAGACAAGTAAATATAGGTCTACATAGCCAGGTGAGGAAATGTCACTAATATCGGCTTGATTTAATTGGTAATAGGCATAAAACAAACTGTTGGCAAATTTCAAGGACCTGCTTTTTTATTTATTTTACAGCTGAAACTAATGATGGGACTTGAGCATGTGACAGATGAGTATAAAACATTATGGAGAGCACCAGTATGCAGAATATTTCCTGGATCCTCTTTTTTATTTACAGATGAGCGGAGACACAAAGCCTTTGAGCTGGCTTCTTAAAGCCTACTGCACAATCATTTCATTCACTTTCATGTCAACAAGCTTTGGCTTGATAAATTAAAACAGAAAAATGCTGGGTAAAGCACTGCAGACCTGCACGATTCATTTTGCAGCAATTTTCTCAAGGCTGCCTCGAGAATGACCTGTTATCTTCCTTGTTTCTTATCATTTTCCCATCTGGAAAAGTCTGAGCCGTGTGGTACACTGGGGAGTAAGTGGTCTGAGACTGCTGCATTCAAAGGCCATTAACAATCATAATTCTTAAAATCACCACCCTCCTGCAGACAAGGTTAATAGTAGTCTATAGAATAGGTAGGGAGGTCAGTAGTTAACTTTTACTAGAATAAATAGCAAGTGTGTTGTTTGATTTTCTTTGTTACCTCAGACATAAAACAAGAACTGTAGTTTTTAGAGGCTGCTGCTGAAGATTACTATTGAAAACACGGAACTTTAAATCTTTTAGACCTTAATGACCAGTGAAAGACATCCTTTGTGTATATATCTTTTGGATACCTTTATTAATTTTCTTCCCCTAAAACTGAAATACAGCTGTATTTTTACAGAACCTGGCAAGTTTGATTAATTTAACAATTATCTTGGTAGTCTAGCCCAAGGTTTTGAAATCCAAAAATTTGGAGAATTAATTTTCAATAGAGAGAGACAAATCTGAGAAAGACACTAATTGATGATAAAACCAACTCTATGTCAGCCAGTGCAGTGCCATAAAAAAATAATAAATAAATGCAGGAATTAAAAATAATATCAAATTTCAAAGTCTAAATGTCTTTATTAATCTTTACTCCCTAAATGAAATTCAGAAAAGTTCTGTGAAGAGAATAGAAAATACCGAGGTTAGATAAAATGAGGTAAGAAAAAAACCACTGCTGTCACTATAGACAAACTCCTACAATGGCAGATCATTTACAAAAATAAGAAACAACAAAAGAACTGACTGCTATAAAAGAGAGACATTAATCAACATCTAAGAGGGAATTGATAATAATTATAGTGAATCGATAAAAGAAGGAAAAAAATAGTTCATCTTAATGGTGAAAACATACAGTACATACTACTAAGTGGTAATAACTGTTATTATTCGCAAGGTTAGTAAAGTCACTGATTATGTTTCCAGTGGTACATTAGATACAACTGTATGTGGGCATGTGTGCATGCATAAACACACATATGCATATGCACACACACATATGTTCTACTTCAGATAAATGGCAAATGTCAACACTAAAATGAAATCCATCTAATAGCCCACACATTATGGTGAACTAAATATGTAGGTATATTTGAAAAGTTCCTTTCTTTTCACATGAAAGGTTTAGGATTTCAGTATTTCAAACCCTTCAAATGGGTGACTCTTCTTTGCTTTTAGAATTCTTTGCCTCATGAGATGAAGGAGAATTTTTAAAAATATATTTTGCTTCAATCCATATCTATTTGTAACGTTCATATTTGTCATTGCATTCTACTCTTCTGTACCTATAGATCACATGTGTGGAATCTGGAGTAGTGAATTCTGCCAGTGTACAAAAGGATAAAGCTTAGCATGCTCCTGGTAATTCCTTTGCAAATGTTAGGCCCTTTTTTTGAGACTCCTTTCCTCCCTCCTCTTCTCCCTGAAGTTCTGAATGGCTCAGTGAATTGCTAAGGGTTTATGGAGCCTTTCACTCTGGGTCACTGGTTTGATTCAAATCTAAGTCAGCAGTGAACCAAGAGTCATTACCATCTGAAGATGGGTTTGTGCTCCTTTAAAATGAGTTGGTGGCTTAAGCCAGTTTCCTTTGAGGCAGGAGTGATAAGCACCTTAACAACTGACAATCTTTGATGCAGTCCTAGCTGAGAAGACTGAATTTCTGACCAATGGACCAATTACTCCAAGTTAGAGAGGAAAGATGCTTAAGCTCCATTATAAATGTCTGCCAACTATTTTTCTTGTGTAGAAAAGGTGAAGAATTTGTTTTCCAGAGCTATTAATGTGGGCTCTATTTATGAAGAGCATGCACAAAAAAAAAGAATAAAGAATTTATGTGGCTGTATAGTTAAGTTGTCATTAAGGAAACTTCCTGAGAAAGGAAGAGTGTTATCTTGCCTTATTGCTCTGATTGTCCTCTGGGAATGAATACATCCTGATTAGAAAAGAGACAAAAAAAATATTATTAAATCAGAAGAAATTGATGGGACTGTGAAGGAGACACTGGCTTTGCTATCGACTGCAGGGCTGCCTCTGCTTTGATGAGGTAATCTTTATTTTTTAATGGAATGATCCTTTCCAATAGTCTTCACCCACAAGTGTAGTTTTCTACTTCCTGCACCTTACAAGCAGCTTTAATAAGTCAGTGCCCATGTTGACAGTGTCCTCTGTGATATGATGGGCAATTTCTGATTTGTTTGATTTTTTTTCAGCTGATAATGGAACTCTACTTATAAGCAAAAAGACATTTATGAAGTGATGGGGTTGCCTTTCTATTGATGGTCCTTCTTAAATGAGGCTTTGCTAACTAACAGTATAGGGATATGTATATAATCCCCATCTACATGGTGTCAGAGGGTGTGGCTGATTTCCAGTCCTGATCTTCTTTTCTCCTATCAACAGTATTCACCCTTTAGTCATAATAGCAATATATCTAAAAATGCTGTCTGCTTCAGTCTAATCCCATTTCAGGAGGCTTTAGCTGGCAAAGCCCTCTAATTTACTAAATAAGGAAATCTCAGGTTTACCAAACAAGAAAGCCACATTCTTATGAATTGGGACTCTCCCCCTGACCTTGATGCAATATTATTTCCCTAAAATTACCTGTCATTGGTGGCTTCCTAATTTCTTTCTCCAGTTTTCCACTCCAGTGATTTTTTGTTCAGTACCCATGCAAAATATGCTATGCATGCAACATATCTATATATATAGTATGTAGGATTCTGTATATTGCAAAATTAACTTCTGCTGTTCAACAATTGCTGGTCTTGACATGAGAGTACCTATAGCTTAAGCTGACTGATTAGTGCTCCAGTGCTTCAGCTCATGGACTGAAACTGCAAAATTATTGGCTGCTGTAGTTCAGAATCAATCTGAAGCCTCTTGTTCTGCAAAACACCTATGCACGTAAGTAGTTTTACACATGTGGGTAATTCTACTGTGCTCAGAATAACCTCCCATCACCAAGTCTGAGTTTGATATTTAAATGATTGTTTAACTCTGAATTTTTTAGCTCTGGCCACTTAACTGTGAATGTAACTCATTTGATGTGATGGGAAAAGCATGCAGTCTGTGCTACTATTGATATTTGCATACAAATATCTACTTCTAAAGCTGGAGCCTATAAAGAACAGCCCAATTAAAATACCTACACTTCATGCTAAAGTGTGTGTTTACTTGAAAAAACGTTAATTCTTTGTGTTATGAGATTTACATATGATATGGACTAATTGGATGACTGACAGGAGATGCTACAATAATATATTATTTTATCAAATGTATTTTTAAATGATTCTACCAGTGAATCAATCTGAGCATGCAGCCAAAAGGCAGGGGAAATGTGAGGGAGAGGGGGGCTCATATGTAGAATTAATTTTGTCCTCTGGAGAAATCCCCATGACTGCACACAGTTCAAAACCCATTATGGTTGTTTCACAACCAAACACTTGATGCACTGATCAGTGTCAAGAGTGGAGGTAGGGAAGAGCCACAAAATGAGACTGAAAAGCCTTGATGGTGCTAGCTGCTCTGTGACCTTGACTCAGCGGTGTAAGTGTTAAAAAAAAAAAGAAAATAGAGATAGGAAGAGAAAAGCAAGGAAGTAAGCAAGCAAAACTGAAAGCAAGAAAATAGGACAGACCTGAAAATATTGCTCCCTCCAGATAACAGCTTTCTTCTTTCAGCTGCTGAAGTCTTATTTATTCCCTATTAATAAACCAAAATATCAGAGCAGCCTTGTAGACACCACCTATGGGCCACCCAAGGGAAAGTTAAAATATTTTTAACTCCTTGAAGCAATAAAAATATTACCTTCTAATTATTAAAATATTTATTAGTATTACTTAGGTTTTTATAAGAAAAACATAAAAAAATCTGGCAAAATCTGTCTCTTCCTACAAACTTTTTGGAGTGGTGGAGTTGTTCATTTGTAGGAGACTTCACAGAAAGAGAAAGAATAATAAATTGAAGACGTTTTATAAAAGGACAACATCAGCATATATTGCTCATGAATCAGAGAAATTTATTGTTCTCAACACAAACATTTGGGAAGCAGACACAGAAGCCTGGAAAATATTATGCAATGACTAACATTAACATAAAAAAGAAATTTCCCACTAAAACATGCTGTGGATAATGATTTAAAATACTACTTACTTTGTAAGTGTTGCTGTCCCTTGAACCCATATATTTTAAAGCCAAAGACATCTACTGGTGGACAGTTCTTCTTTTGGAAGCTTTCATTAAATACTTCACGTTAAACATTGGTGTCAAAGGTTAAGAAAACACCCCATGAACTGAGTAAACTATGTATTCAAGTAAGCCTCTTTAGATTATTAATTTATGTTCACGTTGATAATAGCTAAATCTTTCTAGACCTTTGACTCACACTTTGGTAAAAATACCACAAACTAACAAACTTAGGCAGAGTCAAATGAAGTTTAATGGAGAATAAAAATTTGAATACCCATAAAATGAGAGGTAAATAATGCAAATATTAGATTCAAAAGATAAAGCAGCCTCCCAGCTGCATCCCAACAACCTGAGATTTAAAAGTTCTATGGCTCATTATTTATTTTCACTTGGTTTTTGTATAGTGTGGCATCTGCATCTTACAAAGTTAGAGAAAAAGAATATGATTATACACTCATTGGGACTGGGAAAAAAGGTGTGGTATAAAATGAAAACTTACCAAAATCTTTGTTGCAATATGCAATGGAACTAAAGAGCAATATTTCTGTATTGCTTGCATTAGTTAAATTCACTTTCTTTCTGTTTTTTTTTCATCTTTCTTTGCTGCTGCATTGTAGGATTTGGCTGGAATGGGAGTACCAAGGAACTGAGTTGTTCTCATTTTCTTTCAATATGGCTCTTTTGTCATGGAAATTTAAGTAAGCTTTAAACTTTTTGAAAATTTGGAGGCTTATTCCAAACCAAATCTCCTTGCAACTTAACTGCTTCTGGTAATAACAGAAAAGCAATTCAGCAGCTGATCTGGCATCTCTTAGTCTAGGTTACACATGCTGGACACCAATCCGTAACAGAAAGTTCTCAAACTTACAGTAAAATACACACTGCATGGGGATATAGACTCCTGGAGCCTCCCTTTAACCACTGTCAAGCTCAACACTGATGCATGATGTTTCTGGAGCTCTGTACACACTTACAAATGTGAACCATCTTCGCCTGGCAGAGGAGCCACAGCATCTCTGCAATGCCTTTGGGGGATCCCTTTCATGGCAGATGGGAGGAATTCAGGGGCTTGGCTGGAGTATAATGTTCTCCAACTAGTCCTGCTTGTCAAACTATATCTTAAGCAACTGGTCTAGCAGCAATTCTGAATTTAAAACAGCCCTCATAATAGACGGGAGGACCTGATCACAAATTCATTGTCCTGATATTCAACAGGGTATTTGACGTCATCCCTAGCATTAAAGTAGGTAATTTTTTCAGAACAAGAGATTCACGGCAGCTGGGTCCAGCCTCATGGTTCACATTCAGTGGATTGCTTGTAACTAAGTTGTAACCTCTCATCTTGAACTGACATTACATATCACTCATCACTATCTGTCAGAAGTTATATCAGTATCTGTAGCAGCTGTTGCATCTTCTGGATGAAAAGTCTCAATGTTTACCTTTAAAATGTCAATCCTTCTGCATTCTTAGCATTCACAGTTTGTTCATCGGTTTGTTCTCAGCTGCCCTGGAGATGTGTTCAGAATAAATGAAGCAAGCAGGACAATTTAAATACAAGGAAGATGCTGTAGTCAAAGTCATCCGCAGGTTTCACTCCACAGGCCAGTTCTCAAAGGGATCTTTTCTGCAGTGATAGCACTTGACTGTGATTTACCATTTACATTTTGCATGGAAGGGACTGCCACATTTTTAATAACAGACCTACTCTGCTGAGATTTAAAAATGGCAGAATTTCTCCTCATAGGTGACTGCAAAGAGGCAGGAGACCAAAACAGTGGCATGGCCATGGCAGTTGATACTCTATCCAGCAATAACAGCTGTATTCAGGCAGCACTATGCACAATCCATGGTGCAAATTAGGAAATTCTTCTAATCGTCAGTGAAGGCTGTCAAGATGCCTGACTGCCATCTCTAGACAGCAAAGATACAAGGAAGGAAGGAATGGTTAGGCTATGGTGCCCCATGACCTGCAGAAAATTGCTGGGCGAGCCTGAGACAGTCAACTTCCATACTGCCTCGAACACCACTGAAACAGTTTCCTTCAAATAAAGCCAGCATGCTTTTCTGATGTCTTGCCTTCAGACTGTATTGCACACTTCTGAATTTGAGCATGCAGCAGTTTGGATGTGCTACTGAATAAATTACAGGGTGACTTGGCCTGCTTCTGGCCATTGCCACGTTTGTGACCTGATCACAAAAGAGTGCAGCAGATAATAATCGCAATCTGTTGATTCAGTGGATTAAGTACTTGCTAATCATTTGGAAGTCATCATCATTCTTTGATAACAGTTCTTATAACTGATTTATGTTATTCCTAGAATATGTACAAAACATTTGCTTACTTTGGTGATATAGCTAGCAGAACAAACGTATTTCATAGTGCAAAATAAGTTGCTCTGCCTCCTTATTTGTTGAAGTACTAAACACATCATGAGAACACTGAAGTCCTATTAACAGTCATTTGCACAGCATATCGACACAAAGATCCATTGCATCCAAGTTTCTGAAGCCATGTGGATATTTGGAGGAAACCCATGGATGCAGAACCTGACATCTCTGCTGTATAGCCTCTCTGCTATGGCAGCATGTTTCAGGGCTCCCAGAGGGACTGAAATATACAGGTGACCAATAATAAGAAGTGAAAAGGTCTAGCTACGAAACACTTCTGATGTTAACTATATGTTATCCATGCCTGGTGTAGTGGCTTCTAGGAGCTATCTGCAGGTACTAACGTAAACACACACAGACACACACACAGAGTATTTGTGTGTATCATATATATATACATATGATATATATGTGTGTGTATAGATTTGATAGATAAAAAGTAATAGTGATCTAAGCAAGATGCAAATGGTATGGAATAAGGGGTGGAATGTCCTGGTTTGAGGTAAAACAGGAGCAATTTTCTTCAGTAGCTTTACTTTTTAGCTAGGCCTCTTCTAACTGCTGAAATTAACAGCATGTTGTGCAGGAAACTATTGGCTCTCAGAGTGGTAAGACCCACATTCAGAGTTGATGCCAAGGAATGGGATGCAGAGAGGCTCTTGCTGATACTTATTGCTATAACACCCAAGGGCAGCCAATTTTGTTACTTGTCCCCTTGGAGGGTCGGAAGCGGAAAACCGTAGAGGGGTCACACCTGCGGGGAGGAGTGGACAGGACAGGTGACCCAAAACTGACCAACAGGGTATTCCATCCCATCTGCCTCATGCTCAGTATAAAAGCTGAGGGATCAAAGGGTCAGCTCTCTTTCTTCAATGGCCGGCGTCTGAGGAGGACTCTGTTTGTCTGCCTTTGATTCTGATCCTGAATCCAGATCTGGAATCCAGTTCCCATCCATTACAGAGTCCAGCCTGGGACTTCCCCAGTGCCTGCTGGTGACGTGATTGTCATCCTGGGAGCTTGATATGGTTTTGTATATATTTCATTATTTTCTTTTTATTATTTTGTTATTAATATTTCATTAAAGTAGTTTAGTTCCTTCTAAACTCTTAAGTCTCTCTTTTTTCTCTCTCTCTCCTGCCTCCCTTCGAAGCCGAGCAGGAGAGAGAGAGCATCTGTTGTTCCACCTGACTGGGCCAATCCGGCCCAAACCGTGACAGTGTGTCTACCTGTCTGTCTGTCTGTCTGTCTGTTTATCTATCTATCTATCTATCTATCTATCTATTTATCTATCTATCTATCTATCTATCTATCTATCTATCTATCTATCTATCTCCTACATGTACAGAGGCAAGAGAAGGACCTTAGAAGCTGTACTCTACCTTAGCAATTAGTGCCCTACTCCAGCGCTGGACAAGACAAATAAATACTGAGCCATGGAGGCTGCCTGCCATGGCAATTGTAAACACCGTCCTTCCCATCTGGTGCAGAAACCTTTGGCACAGGAAGTTGTTGTTTCCACTGTGTCCTTTGTGCTTCTCCTCTCGCTGAGTGGGAACACAGCCTCTGAGACTGCCAATCCAGCACCTACTCAAGGCACAGCATTCACTAAAAAATGGGAAAGAAAAAACGTTTTCCTTTGATCTACAACCCATGCTCTGCCCTTCCTCTGCACTGTTCATACATATGCACCACATAAAAAACCACATCTAGAACAAATTCCTTTCTGTTGTTCATATGTGTGAGCACAGGCTTGATCATCCAAAAGAGCAAGCAGGTGGGACACAGCCGGGATCTCATTCATTAAAATCACACAGTTTTTATTCACTGGCTCCGTTGACCCTTTGCTTGGAACATTTTTGCAAAGTCCTTGTGCTTTTGTGGTTACATTGTTGTGAGATTTTAAGGCTGCTTAGAAGTGGGATACTCACAGGTGAAAAGCAGACTGTTTTCTGTCTGCCTCTTTATCACAGCCAGATCAGGAAACGGTGATGAGCTTCCACGCTTGCATGTGCTCTTCCATCAGAGCTGGAATCACTGGGGAACAGTTGCACATTGTAAATGTTTTCCATCAGTAGGCACCTACGACTATAATCATTCATCCTAAACCGTGGATTTATGATAAGGTATTATAATGCAAACTGTGACTGAAATTTGATTTTGCCGTTGCAGAAAGAGAGGGAAAAATGGATTTTCTAAGGCAGACTGATAATTAAACTTCAGAGCACTGACAGAACAGCTGAATGTAATGGATAAGTAGTTGCTATCCTGCAATTATATATTAGCGTATTAGTGATCTCAGAAATGGTGTGCTGTTCCATCAATGAATCCATCTGGATCACTGAATTTAAAAAAAAAAATCTAATTTCATTATGAGTCTTGGGGGCTATTGTGTGATGTCTGCTTTTGGCTCTGTGTTAACAGTCTACCTAATTTTTGTCACTCTCTAAAATGAAATGTGGTTTCAAAGGAGCACCTTTTCAACATTTACATAAGCACACATAACATGCTTCAAAGTATGTGACATAACTTCACTCCACAGAGGAGCTCAGTAGTGCCCAATACAAAATACATCACTATAAAAGCACATTTGAAAAATAATGTACTTGAAAAAAAGAACATTTTTTGCTGCTCCAGACTCATTGTTAAGCTATGTTTGTGAGCATTTCACTGACACAAAGTATTTTTGTTCCATTAAAGAAAAAGTTAACTTAATTAACAGTGGAATCGTCCTGGGAAAGCAAAAAAACCTGTAAAAGATTTTGAAAGAAAATTTTCACATTTCACAATCCAGAGCACATATCTAGAGACAGGAGCTACACAAATGATAAACGTTTCTAGGTGGTGAATATGTAAATGTATTTGGTATGTGTGATATCAATGTCCTTTTCATGCACAGACATGCATCTAAAAAATGACAATTCAGAAACTGAAGAAAGCATACATTTGCCAGTATAAAAAAAAAGGGAAGGGACTTTTTTTTGTTTTAAACAATTGAGGGAAAGAGAGGAAAAAATCCACAAAAAACCAGCCCTAATTTTATAAACCCTGACATTTTACCAAGCTAGGACTGAGACTTTTTTGTAGTAGGTTCCTAATTTGTTCATTTTACACTGGCTGAGTAACTAGATCAAAAAGCAGTGTCAAATGCCCAAAGCAGTGTTTGTCAGCAGTTCTTTTTTATTTCAAAGCATCTGAATAAAGGAAGGCTAGTACTGTATTTCCAAACAGACATAGGAAGGCTGTTGTTGGCAGCCCCTTGCTGCAGAATGAATACATGCCATGAGTATAGACCATTTGTCTGCTGATTACAGCAGACCCCGGGGGAGCTGATGTTAGCTCTCATTTTCACCTCTCTTTCTCTCACAGTGTTTCCTTGCCGTGGCAGTCCTGCCTCCCCTCCTCCTCCTTGCCTTCGTTCCTCACAGCTTTGAGTCGATCCGACTTGGTAGTGGTATATTTAAGACTGTTTTCCAAATTAAAATCAGACTAGGATGTTTGAAATGTGTTGACTTGCCTTGAAGGTTAACACAGAGAAGGAAAAAAAGAGAAGCTATTCTCATTTGGAATTCAGCACTGATCATAATGAATGTACTTGGTATTCATGTGAATCTCACATGTATTTCCATAAGAGTGCTACTGTAATTTAACACCGGTACTAAAAACACTGGGGGGAGAGGGGCACTTAAAATAAAATGTCATGGAATAAAAAAAAGCATATACATTGTGTCTCTGCAGCAATTCTACAGTTTGCATTTTGTTTTAATACTTGATTTACAAGCTTCCACTCCCATCCCCCACTCATTTCCATAGAATTTTCTCAGAGAAAAGATGAGAAATATTCTTTTACTGTGCTAAATATGTAGCTTTATGATTCAGTACTCCCAGGGGCAGTGGTGATGTATGTGCTATCAAATTACATGGATTTTACACACCTATTTTCTCTGATATCCAATAAGAAATGTGTACTTACTGCAGTAACCTTGCATTACTCATGCTATACTTTGGAGAGACAGAGCACACTGCACCAAGAACATTCAGTAGCCTGCTGTCTCATTTTTTTTCCCCTTACAGTATTTTAAAGGGGAAAATATGTGTTATGCTCCAGCAAATCATTTTCTGAGATTCCTAATTCATTTTTAAAATAGAGTGAATGGCCATATCTCAGTGACAATGGACTTCAGAGCAACACACAACTATACCAATTGAGTATCATTTCTTTAATGTAAATTTGAGCATTCTTCCACTTTTTTCTCTTTTTGCACACCTTGATTGTGCCTGGCAGTTTTCTCCTTTTTCATCAGATTGTTGTTGCTGGAGCAACACAATGAACAACAGCTCTTAAGGTTTAATGGTCGAAAAATCTATATATATTCTTATGTTGATCTTATAATCATTCTAGAGTCAAAGGGTGTTTCCCTCTACTCTTCAGTGATTTAAATACGTATAATTTTGCTCATCTAAATCTTTATGAAAGAATATTATTTGTATGCCTTAAAATTAGAAGTTGGTTCCTACTTCTCAGGGGAACAAATGAGTCGGAGAGAACAAGCAAAGGTGAGGTGGATGCATGGATATGAGGGAGTAAGGAGGAGTGGGATGTAAACAAGTTTCTCTGTTGTTAAGCAGAATCTCAGCTTTTGGCTTTTTCAAGCTTTCTTGTTTCCATGGGAAGGGCTTAAACATGAAAACCTGTCTGCCTACTTCAGTTACCCTAGAAAAACATGTGGAGAGACTGATATCATGTAAGACATATGGGATCCATTCACCTGCACAGGGAAGCAGTTCCCTTAAAGGAAGTCCCTAATTCTCTCTCTACTCATAGAAAAGATGCTGAACATCTTGGAAGCTCCCTGATGGAGAATTTGTCCTCTTCAGTTAAGGAGTTTGGGAGGTTAAACTGGTCACAGCAGATCTCTTTCTGGCGCCCTTCAGAAACATGTCTCTCCACTGATTTTTACAGAATTCTTGTTAGGAAGACTGCTTCATTACGTACCTACATAGTGCCTGAGATAGGAGGACTGAATTCTACACCGGTGATCAAAATAGAGAAAATACTTTAATTTTTTGATTATTTAATTGTTCATCAGTATAGACATGAGAGGATGTGAATACATTCTGCTCTGCATAACTCATGGTGGGTTTGGCCAAATAAGCCATTTACATTGCATGAAGGAACAGGCAGGGGAAGTATCTTTGTTATGAGACTTGAACCATTATGTACCTTCATTTTACATACACAAGTAAATGTTTTGGATAATTTCCTTTTTTTTTTTTTTTCTTTACATGGAAATCTGTAATAAAATACAACATAATTACACCCAGTCTGGTTGCGGTGACTTGGAGAATAGGTCTTGATTTAGAAGAAATTATTTTTTCAGCATGAGTTTACAAGGTCCAACTTTATTTTAGCAGCCACTGAAGTTAAAGGCAGGTTGATATATTTTTCCTAGTAGACATGTAACAAAAGGGAGTGAGGAAAGGTGAAATAGTTGAAAATTAAATAAACCCCCACATCGTGAAAGAGGGATACAGCAATATGTTACTCTTTCAGTAGTTCCCTTTGACTGAGAGCAAACTGAAATGATGGGACTAAGGGTGTAAAAGCAGTGCATAAAGCCTGGCTTCACATATTTCTTCTTCAGAGTGGAAGGCTTGGTGACCACTGTTGTAGTAGTACAGGAGCTTAAGCGAGCAGTGATGATTATACATGAAAAAATACAGGACTCCTGACAAAGACCTGCTTAGCCTATACTGAAGTCTTGCAAATATCTATGATCTGATTATACATTTTTACCATAGCTGCCATTACTTTGTCTACATAGACTTTGGAATTAAATTACTTTTCTGCTGTGACTATGGCACTATGAAATGGAATATTCCTTTGCAAACTACATTATAGATGCTATTCTTTAATATATACATAGAGATATGTCACAAAGAGCATGTCAGCTGAAGCTTTAATAATAGAATAGACATAATGAAAATTAATTGCTCACTTGTAGGCTAATTTTTTTCATTTTTACCCACACTGAGACTGTAATCTTATTGACATTTCCCCTAAGCTGTTACTACCGAAAGTAGTACTCCCTTTTCCTTGTCCTCTGCATCTTCTTGTCAGATTATTTCCAACATAGTACTTTCTTAGCTGTGCTTTTTTGTAGGGGTATGTCATGAACAAGAAGTTTTTTAGGTAGGAAAAAGTGACTAGGCAAGTGTTGAAGCTGGTACTGCAAATGAGAGAAATGACGCTGGAAACACAATTGAAGAACACAGAATTGCAGTGCTTCAGCTTACGTTCTTCTTTCAGACGATAATAAATGACAGTGAATGGCCTTCTCACATTCAAAATTATATCAGCACACTTTGTCTTTCCTTGCCTTTGTTGTGAAAAACATCCTTGAACTTGTTCACTTACTATATTTCATTTGATCTATGATCGTTTTCAGCTGAGGACTGCTAACTTGTTAAAACATGCTAGCTTCATCATGTGGTATAAAGTTATATCATCAAAAGCACTGCTTTACCACACATTACTACTGCAAGTTAGTCTGAAAGCTTCCTTTCAGATGCAGGAAGATATAGAAGGCAGTATCTATCTAGTTACTGAGAATTAAATAACTTTGAAAAGAGGAAAAGGTTAAGCTATAGAAGAAGACGTCAAAAATGTTGTGCTGAACTGGAAATTTTCAGTCTTGATAGGATATATTTTTGGTTTAATGAAATTAAGAGGAGAAAAGAGAAAGCAATTCTAAAAGTAAATCAACAAGAGAATCACTTGCTAATTAATGTGATTGAAAAGGGGTTACTTAACCCTATAGACATATATTAATATGCTAACTTTTTATTTATGATCAGGGATCTGAGTAGGAATATGCTTTGATTTGGACTGGGAGATGAATTATGTAGAAGCCTAATACAGTTACGAGAAGAGAACGATACATTCCATGGTACTACTGCAAGACTTTAGTTCTTTTATTTACTTCCCCTATATTCCCATATAAATCTGTTCTTCAGTGCTATAACTAGGCCTTGAAATCTCAATCTGACAAAAATCTAAGTATCTGCTCAGCTTTTAGGCTTTCCAACTGTCCTTTGGACATCATCAGGTCTCTCTTATTTCAAAACATTTAACACTTTTGTGAATCAGAATCTTAGTAAGAAGCAGCAGTTATTCTGCCAGTTAAGCCTTGTTAAGTTTTAAAGATTATATTAGCAGATTTAACAAACAGGTGCCTGTTCTGTTCTCCAGACTAGAGTTGTTGCAATCTGAGACAACACCTTGAGCTCCGGTGTCTTGGTATTCATTTGTCATTTTACAAAGCAATTGTACCCTGTGGTAAGCAGCACTATGTTAAAATACATCTTTTTGGGAGGCAACATCAGACTGCCAGATCAGTGTCAGATTCGTTAGTTTAGGAAGTTTTAAAACACCTCATTGATAGGGAAAATATAATGTACATTGCTTTATTGGTTTACAGAGAAAAATTCTATATTTCAGGTCCTTAGCCAACATTTTCCTGAATATCCTGCCTGTTAGACAAGTAATTCCAGCTGAAAAGTCCCAATAAGACATGTCTTTGTCTGGTATGTGTTATTCCTTAGTTTTGGCCAAGGAAAAAAACCTTATCCCAAGAGGGGTATAGTTTTCTCTCTCTCTTTATTTTTATGTATATATATATATATATATATATATGGTAAATTAAGAGAGAAATAAATAAAAAATAGAACTTTAAGGCTGCATAAATTCTCTTGTTTCAGGCTGCCAGATACTAAAAATTGGAAGAATGCTTTCCACAAACTAAATTTGCGTGTGTAAACATCTAAAGTCCTTACAGAACACAACTTCCAGTTTAAGTGGCATGAGTCAGTAAAGTTGGCAGCTGCATTAAGGAAAATGGAGTCACAGCTACAGGGGAACTACTTGGAACTTCATCGTTTCCAGAGAAAATTTTAAATGAAAATTATTAACCATATGCATTTAATAGCAAATTCTAAGTCCACGAACATTCAGAATTACTAACAATTCTAAGTGGCTTTGGAATTACCTGTTTTAACCAATCCTTACTTTAGGCCTTAAGCTATTATCAGAATACATACAAATAACAGTATAAATGTAAATCCTACTTTTATGTTAATTCATTACTACTTTTACTATATTATTTAAAATTAATTCAGTCTGTACACAAGAATGAAGAGTATTAGTCTGCATAAAAATAACAGTTTTTGAGAACGAAAAATATTCTTGGTGAATTCAGTTTCCAGCCCAGAATATTTGGACCTACATAAGAGACCCAACCTTGAGCAAAGGCTTTGACATGGCTCTTGAATTTCCAGGAAAGAGGTCTGCAAATGCAGGCCCTGAAACCCTGTAATATTTACTATCTAGTTTAATGATCCGAAAGTCTGTGCTGAATCAGAGGCAGAAATGTTAAAGTAATTACCCTGGAAAGTCAATTTAATGAATACCCAATATGTGAAAGCATTATTTCTGTAATCTTTTCTATTGCCCAATTTATCATTTTTATTGTTCATTTACCTATGTTATATAGTTCTGGTATGAATTATATTCTCTAATATTCGTTTGTCTTCAATATGACTTGTTAGATAGCTAGTGAAAAGATCCTCTTTAAAGGCAGACCTTTGTACTTGAGAAAACTTTGAAATATAATATATCTAAACAAAAATCTGTTCCTGTCTCATGTTTTCTGGAAAAAATCCCATGATGCTTACTATAATTATCAGACATTGTTTGAACAAGGAATTTAATCACTACTATTTCTTTTCAACTTTCCCTTTGGTTTGAAAGCATGGCAATATTATTGAATTTGTGGCTTCCCGTGTCCAGTGTCAGGCCTTGATTCTGCAAAAAATTATCTGCATCCATAAATTTATTCACATCAGTAATTCTTCAACTACTTAGCTGAAACACGAGATTTGTGATAATGTGTACAAACAGGATTGCTGACAACATCTAGTCCTAATACAACAAGTCCATATGATATAAATGCAGTATTCCTTCCTAAATTCAGGGGTAAAACAAATTAGCTGGTGAAGAAAACGAGTCCTGTTAGGACTACAGGAAATAGCAAAGAAAACCATTTCTCAATATGCTATGACTCAGAAATTGTATTTGGAAGATTGTTGAAAGAACTTACCTTGAATGTTTGGGAATGACTGTATAGCTTTGGAGTTTACATTTTCCTTTGATAATGTTCCCTCTAGTATTTATAAAAAAGCCTCCCCTTAGACAGCCTGAAATGGAATAATTAATTTTATGGTAGGCACCATAGTAAAGAAGAACATACTTCTGCACATTTACATTTTAAGAGTTTAGCCAGATACTCAGTTTGAAATGGATTGATGAGTAGATGCTAAAAAGTAAGTAGGCGCGGTGCAACTTTAAAGGAGGCAGTGCTGGAAAATAAAATTAAGTAAGATGGAATATTAGTGGCACAACAACCAGTAGAAAATGGGAAGAAAAAAGATTAAGACGACAAATATTTTGACAGACACAGGTCTCCTTTGCTGTCATGGAGTGGCTGAAGCATGGCCAGACAGTTGCTTTACAGCCAGTATAAAGGCCTTATGGTAACTGCCATGACCTCAACCTTCCAGAAAGACATCAGGGCATACTTGTAACTATGCTGTATCCCAGTCGTGCAACCTCTCCCCACAAGGACCCTCCACATCCACAAGAAGAGAAGAGAGATTGCTTGGCACCCAGTCAGACAACTAGGGACTGTCTAGCAGATTCTTAAGAGGGAGGGAGGTTAGGTCTTAATCCTATAAGCTACTACTGGCAATTTTAAGGCCAGATTGAAGGTAGCAATAGTGACTGCAGGTTCTGAGGCTATGCCAGGAGGAAGGATTTAATACAACAAAGAACATACAAAGCACGTCATGAGATGGAGAGGAATAATTTTGTATGGCTTTGCACAATTGCTGACTTTGGCATTTCTTGGCAAGATGAATTCTCTTGAACCCAAACCCAGCCCAATATTAGCTTTACAAAAGGACATCCTTGTGAGTGAAATACTGTTGGTTTAAAAAAACACCAAGACCAATTTCTCCCTTTTGTTGCAGCTATGGCATGCTTCAGGCCTTGGTTGTCTGCTCCATCTGCGTGGCACCCTTATGCAACTCACATGCAAAGGAAAGCCAAATTTATACCTTCAAAACATTGATATTGTCAGTAAATATTCTGCTGGGAACAAAAATTCACAATCTAGAAGTGTGAAGAGTTCATTCACACACACATGGGACAAATAAGGGCTTAGAAGGAATTGGTTTACAATCCTTACGGACTCCTGTAGAGCTAATAAGTCAAGAAATACCACTTGAATGGAATCATACGATAATCACATGATTATATTTTTTGATACATTGCATAGTGCTTAAGTATAAAAATAAGAATGTATTTAGAGCTTAGGCTGTCCTTTATTGTATCAAATTAAATCGGATTTAATGCCTAGTTGTGTGTCATGCAGATCAGATCCATTTGTAGAAGACTGTACAGTGTGGAGCTGGTTCAAATGAATGAATAGCTTTCTCATTACTTCACCCTATTCTGCTGTCTCTTTTCCTGTCCTTTGTAATGTAATGGAGGACAGCTGTGGCAGTGAAGTGAATATTAACTAACCTCAGTGCCTCAGCAGATTGTGACTTTAATCCCTGCAAATACTACTAAAATCAAAATTTAATTACAGTCAGCGTAACTCTGTTAATGCCTGAAAAATATTTAACAATTAGTGGTTGGCTTAATTAAGCAAACTGCCTTTCACAAAGCAACCTGAAAAGTTTTTCCCCATATTTTATCTCTCAGACTAATTAGTCTGATGTAAGCTTACAGTACTTCATTTACTGTTACTGAGTCTGCTGCTTTACTGATCCAGTTTCTGGGGCTTAACAGTCTTTAGTGGAGGGGAAGTTGTTAAAAGAAAAAAATAAAGATTCATAGAGCACTACTACCCCTTAAAAGGAAAAAAATGCTTTCTAGTAAGTCAGTAAGTTTCATTAGTTATTTACTCATATGCAGTTACATAGTTGAAGATCTTAGCTATGATCATATTATTTATATGGGTTCAGTATATGTTGAATAACATGTAAATTAGGAAACAGCCGTGTCTATCACAGGACAATGCCTTGCACATCCAGACCATAAAAAGATTATTATATCTAAGCTTAGTGAAAAGACTTGGCCCTGTGTGGCCTGCTTCAGGTATTTGTTTTGAAAGTCTCTGATAAAAAGTGAGAACTACAGCGTAAAAGATGACTCACAGCTGACTTTGACAATTAAGTCTTGTTATTTCAACTAACATGACGTTGCTTTGATCTTGCTTGTTTGTGCTGTTATGGTACAAGATCCATTGCTCTTGTTTCTGTGGATTTTGCTAAAGTTGCATTCCTGAATACCTATAATTACAGATGGGCTTTCTTTGCTTTCTGAAAATATAAGCATTGCAAGAAATTCTTGTAAACTGTGGTTTGAATTATAATATTGCCATCCGGTATCCTAGAAAAAAAATTGTTCAACAGCTGAAACAGTAAGATACATTACTTCAGTATTTGAAATATTGATTTGATGGCAAATTTCTCTATGCTGTACTGACTAGCATAGATTCATTTAACAGTGATGGTAGATATTTGCTTGAGGATAGTTAACTATATACATTTTCAACTTTTCAAGATGAAGTCTTGCAGTTCTTTATCTCTAAGCTAATGAGCACAAAATTAATCCATACATTTATGAAGTGTATAAATATGTTTTGGAGGAGTGAGTAGAATCAGCTTAACAGGAAAAGGTGAATTGCCTCAACAAGGACCACTGCAGACACAGAAAACAAAATTTTCAATCTTTTTAATCCTTAAGAAGTTACAATTTGTACAACCCCAGGCAACACCTGGGAATTCATAAGGTTCAGTTTGAATCTAATGCCAAATCTTTTGAAAAAAGTTTATCATGTACATAAGTATATCACACTCAAATCATTTAGAAAAGTAAAGAATGGAGGTTTACTGCTGAACTAGCCAGACAGTAAGTAAAACGTGTTCAAGAAATCAGATTGCCTTAATCCAAGTATATAAAACTGAAAGACAAAACAGATTAAGACTATTTTAAATCAGCATATTTTACTCCTTTCACTTGCCTGTCTCTCATTAGAATTTACAGGAACATGGTCTAGCTGTCTGCTTTCTACAAAGGATAGATATTATGCAATATAGCTGAATTATTTGTTTCAATCAAATACCTGTATTTTGCTCCATACATATGTGGGGGTTTTCCATTTTAAAGCAGTTAATTTAGTAAAAGCTCTCTTTTGTGTCAAAGACAAAAGAAGTAAGAATTAAATCAATGAGAAACAGAACATCTGAAAGAAAATGATGCATAGTTTAGTACAATTCAACATAATTGGCAACCTTTGCTTCTGGGCTCATGGTTGATTGAGGATGGAGATTAAATTACCATTCATAATACTGGAGAGGTGGTCCATTCAAGTCATGGCTTAAATACTGAATGTTGACTGAAAAATGTAGAGAAGCAGCTGGCAACTGTATAAATCCTTTTCTGGGAGTAATCTAACTTATTATGAAGGAGGAAAACCTACGTTGCAAAGCTGAAAGAGGTGTAAGATTTCTTTCAACTATCGTAAAAAAAGGTGTTTTCAAATGCTTTGTGTGACATCTATATGGATTTCAAATGCTTCTGCCTACATTATCACATAAAGTAACTGTCTGTGAATATACACCCGTATTACTGTTAAGCAAATGTTCTTTCACTATCAAATTCCATTCTTCCAGTATGTTTGCTCATTGAAGAATGCATAACAATTCTCCATAATGACAGAAATAATCCACTTATAATGATCTATTATACATCTTTTTTTCCAAAAGCAATTATGCTTTTGGATTTTTTGTCAAATGCTGAAGAATTTCATAATGGTATAATATACTTAAATGCTCTTTGAATTTTACTGTACAAAAGCAACACATGTTAAAAACCAAGCAAAACTTGATCAAAATTTATTCACCTCAGATCCACTGCCGCAACTTTTACAAGAGCTACCTTCCACTGTTTTTGTGAAAAGATCATGGTACAAGCCCTAGGCTTTACCTTCTACTGGGAAACACAATTGTAAACATCAGGATTAGAGCTTAGAAGGAAGTTCATGAACCAGGATTTTTTTCCTGCTTTTCCCTTGCTTGAGCTATAATTATTATAAAGCTGCAGAAATTTCAAAGCTGAGGATAAAAAAACTTGGTTGTATCTGTGTGTACGTGTACTTACACTTGTCGGTGCTTAAAAGTGAAATCCTGTCTTCTGTAGCACTAATGATACACTTGCTGAATTTAAAGGGGAGCGTATGTGTATGTCTGAGGGAAAATGGTTGCCTCTTCCTTACACTTACTGGCATATTTATATAAAGTCTATGGCCAGAAGCACAACTTGTGTAAATTAGCATAGCTCTGTTAACTCATTATGTTAAATTATAAAGTAGAGAATCTCTACCACATTAATTTTCTGGAGTACCGTCATACATATGACCATAAATGGCTCCTTCCTGACCTCCATGGAAAGGGGACCACCGAGCAACTGTTGGAAAGTAAGAGGGCTTCATTAGGATTATACAGGGATGCCCTGAGATCCGTTTGGATGGTGCTCTATAAGGCTCATAAGGTTGCAGTTGCTTTGATATCCTGGATGTGCCTTTGATCACTGGTCAAATTTTCAGACTTGCAGTGCTCCAGCTTCTGCTGGGATTGATGTGTATGTGTCCACAGGTTGTATAACTGCTACTCTAATTTATTTTGACCCTCAACCCTGTTCACAGTACCATTTCCTAAATGGGGAAAGGAGAACCATATAACTCTCTAGATTTGAGTTTAAATAAAACCAGCCTCCCCCTGTAACATCTCCCTTCTCCTAGCCTGCACTTCTTGCCCAGCTGAACGAATTCCCTAGCTGTTGATAAACTTGTAGATTGCAGTCTAGTAAACTGTGCCAGAATATAACAGGAGTTTCCCACTTCTTTATTTTTTCAGTTAATAGTCAGCTCTAAATCCCACATTCCTTTTCTAACAAGTATGATTTCTTCCACAACATTAAAGAAAAAAACACCCTAGCTTTTAAACAGGCCTGAAATAATATAGGACACATTGACAAAAATTAGTTAATCCGTGTCTGAGTCTGAGGTGAATTTTGTTACAGCAAACACATAAATCACTTCATTTAGTTCTCCTTTTACATGTTTGTTTTATTCTTCTTTGTCTGGCTTTTGCCAGTTGGCCAGTGAGTCTTTGGCTCATGCATATGTATGCTAACACAAGTGTTTTAAAAAAAAATTCTGGATCTTTGCAAGCTGATAAATACATCTGAATAATACTATTGAGTAATCTTCTGAAATCTTAATAAAACCAGCTGCAAAGATCAATGATAGATGTCATTTTAAATGCAGGCTTAGCACAAAGAAAGAGACCAAAGGAAGCCAAAAAATGTTGCAAAACTAAAAAAAAGTTGGCAGCCTTCAATTGTCTTACAGAAAGGTAGGCTGAAATAATGTATATTTGCACATTCACTTTGTATCTTAGAATTAAATCTGTCCAATTGTGCACTCTACAGCTGTAATAGGAGGTTTTGATGACTTTTGCAAAACATTAAGTAGTAATTAGGAAAGCTTCCAAACCTACTCAGCAAATTAATAGGTCTAGGAAACTCATATTGGGTTTGGCTTATATTTGCTTGCTGTGATAACTTTTTGTGAATGTACCAGGCTTTTGCAAATGGTACAAATCAGTTTAATATATAGCAGAATTAGTTTAATGCTACAACAACAGTATTATAAATCAGAAACATTAGAGTGGGCCATACTGAAAACTACAGCTTTTTCCATCACTCTTTTTATTTACAAGCAGAGTCAAAATCATTTTTTTCCCAAGTCTGGCATGTTTGAAAAAGTCACTGTTCATGAATGTTTTTCTTGTTTCCTAGTGACATTGTTACTAGTCAAAAATAAACTATTCCTTTTGTGCTGCATAACTGAATCATTATGCATTATTTCTTACACATTTTTTTCTGTCATTCAGGAGAGCTTTGTATAATAAATGGGATACCAATAAAATGCTTACACTAGCTGACATCATACTTCTGGCCTCTATGACAAAAATTTTCTTTACCGATTATTAAGTTCATTATTAAGAAAAATAAGGAGTAGACATTTTATTATACATAAATTGTATTATTTGTGGCACAGAGTAACCTTAAAAATGTGGACTGTGTATTAAGTTATGGAACAAATAATACCATGATCCTTGTAGAAAGATCTTTTGAAGTTAATTCCCTGATAGCGTCTGAAATCACAGTGAAACTGTAAGTGGTAAAATATGTTTTTACACTGGTGTTTGGAATGTGTCATGTTCCATTATTATTAAAACTTTCAGCAGTCATAGTGTGATGTCTGTGACATCACATGGGATCAAAACATAAAATTTTAACCCAACACTTTAGTCTCAGTGAAAATTAACTTGAATGGGTCAAGGAGGGTGCAGCCTCCTCAGAGGTGTTTCTGCAAGAGGGAAGTTAAGGAATCACAGAATCACAGGGGCTGGAATGGACCTCTGGAGATCATCTAGCCCAACCCCACTGCCACAGCAGAGTCACCCAGAGCAGGTTGCACAGGACGGAGTCCAGGCAGGTTTTGAATGTCTCCAGAGTCAGAGACTCCACCACCTCTCTGGGCAGCCTGTTCCAGTGCCCTGCCACCCTCAAAGGAAAGAAGTTCCTCCTCATGTTTAGGTGGAACTTCCTATGTTCAAGTTTGTGCCCATTACCTCCTGTCCTGTCACTGGGCACCACTGAAAAAAGACTGGTCCCATCCTCCCGGCACCCTCCCTTTAACTATTTATAGGCATTGATGAGGTCCCCTCTCAGCCTTCTGTTCTCCAGACTAAAAAGACCCAAGTCCCTCAGCCTTTCCTCATCAGAAAGATGTTCCAGTCCCCTAATCATCTTTGCAGCCTCCTGCTGTACACTCTCCAGCCGTTCCCTGCCCTTCTTGAACCGGGCAGCCCAGAACTGGACACGGTACTCCAGGTGCGGCCTCGGCAGGGCAGAGTAGAGGGGGAGGATAACCTCCCATGACCTGCTTGCCACACACCTCTTGATGCACCCCAGGATGCCATTGGCTTTCTTGGCCACAAGGGCACATTGCTGGCTCATGGTCATCCTGTTGTCCACCAGCACTCCCAAGTCCCTTTCCACCAAGCTGCTTTCCAGCAGGTCACCCCTAACCTGTACTGGTGCATGGGGTTATTCCTCCCCAAGTGCAGTACCTTACACTTGCCCTTGTTGAACTTCATGAGGTTTCTCTCTGCTCACCTCTCCAGCCTCTCCAGGTCATGCTGAATGGCAGCACAGCCTGCTGATGTGTCAGCCACCCCTCCCAGTTTTGTGTCATCAGCAAACTTGCTGAGGGTACACTCTACCCCTTCATCCAGGTCATTGATGAATATGTTGAACAGGACTGGACCCAGGACTGACCCCTGGGGAACACCACTTGTCATGGACCTCCAACTAGACTCTGTGCCACTAAGCACAACCCTCTGAGCTCTCTCTGCCAGCCAGTTTTTAATCCACCCCACCGTCCATTCATCCAACCCACACTTCCTAAGCTTGCCTATGAGGATGCTGTGGGAGACAGTGTCAAAAGCCTTGCTGAAGTCAAGGTAGACAACATCCACTGCCCTCCCGTCATCTATCCATCCAGTCACACCATTGTAGAAGGCTATCAGATTAGTCAGACATGACTTGCCCTTGGTGAATCCATGTTGGCTACTTCTGATAACCTTCTTTTCCTCCAGGTGCTTTGAGATGATGCTCAGAATGAGCTGTTCCCTTATCTTTCCAGGGATGGAGGTGAGGCTGACTGGCCTGTAGTTTCCCGGGTCTTCCTTCTTGCCCTTTTTGAAGACTGGAGTGACATTGGCTTTCCTCCAGTCCTCAGGCACCTCACCTGTTCTCCAGAACCTTTCAAAGATGATGGGGAGTGGCCCAGCAATGACTTCTGCCAGCTCCCTCAGCACTTCCGGGTGCATCCCATCAGGACCCAAGGGAGCCAAGGAAGCCAAGAGAGCCAAGGGAGCCAAGGAAGGGAAATTAATGACAGTTATAACAGAATTAAAGCTTATTATAGTCAATTCTGCTTCACCTGATATCAGAAAGGGCTCAAAAACATATATTACGTACATGATGGTATGAAAAAGGATGGAATGATAGACCTGACTAACAAGGCCCACTCAATTTCTACTTGAATGAGAACTGCACATTTCTTTAAAATGATAATTTGGTATATGCTGTTGATTTCTGAGCCTTTTCAATTCTTCTCCAAGAAGAAGTACAGAAAGGAGAATAAGGTTATTCCAGTATCATTTCTAGTACTGTGGGTAAACTGGAATTTTATGGTCTGTTTTCACAAATCAACAAATCTCCCAGTGTACTTTCCAATGTAATGGTGCAAACAAAGTATCTGAAGTTATAAATTTCCTGCCTTTGGTGTTTTGACAAATTTAGAATTATTGAAAAACAGTAATTCAAAAGTCAAAGAAATAATACCCACTATCATTATATTTTTCCCTCTTGCCAGCTGACCATATGTAAAACCAGCTTATATCTATTGTATTTGGTAATGTTATTTTTCACAGTTACAAATCATCCCATGTTAGTTCTTTCAACACTAAAGCAAGAGCATAAACTCTACAAGCTAACCCAATCTGTATCAGTTTTAGACTCAGCTTGGAGGTGGTCATATTGCTATATTCTATTTTTTATTAGTATGGAAGTGAATCCAAAATATAACATGCTGAAACATAAACATAGAGCTCACATAACCTCTATGCACTCATGATGAAACACGTAACTGCACTTTGTATTAAAGATGCTGTAATTTTTAGTTTTGATTCAGAAACTGCATTCACAATCATCCAAATGAAGTGTTATATCAATGAGACATACATTGCTGTGGTTTAGACAACTGCATCTCGGACGTGATCCGTCTATTTGCGTAACTCTCACTAAATGTGCTTGTGTCATGGAACAGTTATGTGGGAAATGGCTGACTTGAAAGTGGGAGACAACCCCTTCTGTTCCCAAACCATAGGGACTAAGGCAGGAACAGAAGGACAGGAAAAGACATGCCATTTGCGTTTGCTCTTCACAGCTCCTGTCCAGAAAACTGGACATTAATAATGTAAAGAGGCAGAAGACACTTTAATAAATCAAGGTCTCAGAAGTTTCAGTCTCTGGGCAGTATAGTCTGGTATCTTTTCCTCCACAAATTTCCCAGGCCTAAACCTTTCTGGGCTCAGGCTTTGGATGCATTTTGTGAATTACATCCTTTTGATGAATTTCTCTAACATATCGACATCGGGCAGGATCCAATGAATGAAACATTATATGAAACAAGAGGCTGACATTGACAGTGTGTAGCAGAGCCTATGTGTTCCTAGGACACAGATACAGACATCTGACAACAAAGTCAAAGAAGAGAAAGGAATACCTTTATGTCAATGCTGAGAGCATCATCCAGGAAGATGGACAACTGGACTCTGAAAATGTCAAGTTGTACACATCACTAGGATGCATACATGACTAGGAAGTGATTTGAATGCTATGCAGTTGTTTTCCACATTAAAAAAACCCTCAACAGCAGAGGTAACATACACCAAAGTCACCATGAATACTACTAGGTAATAAAAGTCATGAGGAATTAGGATTTGGGTCATAAAGATTCCAAAGCTGGAATCACAGACTAGTACAGGCTACCTGGGCATTGAGTCCAGTGGTCTGCAGGCACCTTCCTGAAGTGCTGTAAGAATGTGCATCTTGCTTGCTCCCCACATACAAAGGTTTTTCTTAGCATGATATTTAGTTCATCAACAACAACAAACAAAAAACTAGAAGAATGACCAGAATGTGTCTGGCAAAGGAAATGAGAAAAAATAATACAATTTTCCTAGGTGCCCAGAATAACCAATTTCCCATGCGAGGCAGAAAGTAGATGAAGCATTGTGCTTCAAAGAAAGCTGGAGAAATCCCAAAGGGCCCAACCAATTCTATTTGAGAAGAGATTCCTCCTTGTCTTGAAATCTTACTCAAACCCTGAGAGATTTTTAACACTTTTAGGAATACCAATACACTGTCTCTGTCCAAGAATCAATTTCTGATGCAAAAGAGGAAAAACATATCCTCCTGGAAACAAAACTCTGTATTGGGAAATGGAGGGTAGGTAGGCAGGGGGAAGAGGAAGAGAGAGAGAAAAAGAAAACGAGAAGGAGAGAACTACTTTTTTGCTGCCATGAGGAACCAGAAATATCTGTAGAGTAAATACATCTCAAAGAAAATAATCTGTGATCAAGTTTATTTTCAAAATGCTTTAAGGATACCAGCAAATCCATCCATCCAGTGGAAAAAATATGCCAAAATGTCCTCAGAGTGATTTAGCTGCCCTCTAGTACCCTGAGGGCTTCCAGTTGCTGTATGGAAAGGGTGAGGAACTCCGCTGTGATATATGTCAGTCTCATGCAGATTCTGTTGATAAAGTAGAGCATCTGAAATGGTTTTAGGCGCTTAGGTTGAAAGATCTGATTTTCTCCATGTACCACAAGATAACTCAAAGATCACTGTTATTGTGGCATAGATTCATTTCCATGAAACTTTCAAAGTCTGTCTTGAAACTATTATGGTTCCACTTTCCTGTGTGAAAGGAAAGTAACCATCTGATGGTTAGAAATATTTTCATTTCTAGTTTTAACATAGTTATGGCAAATTCATAACTGTCTACCTTGCATCTGTGCTATCTTTTAATTTAAACAGTTGGACCTCCCAAAAATATATGGAATGAACATATGCTGTTCCCCACCACCAGTCTCTGGTTTTGTAGGTTAGGCATGACAACGGGTTTTTAATCCCTTATCCTCAACACAGAGGATGAAGGACTCAAAGCTTTCCTAATATTTTAGGCCTTTGTACTTCTGGTTTAAATCCTTTGAATACAAATGACCAGAACTGTATGTGGTTTAAATCCTTTGAATACAAGTGACCAGAACTGTATGTGGTTTCAGTCCTTTGAATACAAGTGACCAGAACTGGACGGAACAGTACAATGAGGTTCTGCTTTGCAGACTGGTACCGGTATGTAGCTGTGTCTATTTAAAACACCTTACCTCCTGCATTAATTTTTTCCACCAATTTTTCCACACAATTTTTTGCATCAATATAGCAATTCTTAGTCATCCCATGACCAGTATGCTTATACTTCATCATCACTGCAATTGATGAACCCCTCGGTAATATTGAAAAGTCTTGCTATTAATGCCTGAGGGCATGACTTTGCATATTGTGCTCTGAATTTTCATTGCCATTTCTACTGCTCGTCTACAAGGTTGTCCTGTACTTCCCATATGATGATATTTTCCTCAGTAACAGCAACACTTGGTTACCACATGCCTACACTTTTCACCCTGAGATTTCCAGCCATGTTTTTTCTTCTTAAGTAGAATATTTTTTGAGGATTTCTGCCTGAGAGGCACTTGTACAAGTGCTGCTCCCTGACTGCCTGAGCAAGGGAGATGTGATCCATTGCCAGGTCTGCCCCACCACTGGAGCTGGGAGTGCAGGCACCCCCACTTCTCCTGTAAATCTGGGGGTGAGAAGCAGATGTAAAACATTACTTTCCTATCTGAAGATGAAGCAAAGGCTGAATGGGTCTAAATTTAGGGATTTTTTTTGTTGTGAGTGCAGTTCACTCTAGTGTGAGTAAGCAGAGACCCTTTCAACTCAAATCCTGTTTCTGGGTTTAGGAGGGGCGCAGAAATGGGTTGGGAGGTGCTGGAGCACTTGAAGGGACACCTGTGAGCAAGGGAATGCAAATCGCAACTGGGCAGAGCAAAGGGTCATTAAACATCCTCTGCATAGGACCACACTGCCTGGACAGGAAGGCCATCATGCAAATAAGACTTCTTATTCCCTGCCCCCCCTTCCCTGTCCCATCCCTTTTATAGATGTTGCAGTTCCCCTTTTAGTCTCTTCCTCCCTCATCATGCCCATATTAATGGCCATCATCTTCTTCTTACATGATGATTTACTATGGAACACTGTAGGAAACACTTTACTTAAGATAGATTAGGTCCAGTGCATTAACCTTGCCAAAGAAATCAGTTAGCTTATATGAAAAAAAAAATAAATTCAATTAGTCTCACACAATCTACCTTTAATAAAACTACATTGTATTTTATTACTTTCATTTGCATCCATGCTCTTAATCACACTTTCCTACAAAAATCTCTTTAAGACATTACGGAATAAAAACTTTTGCATTAGAAAGATCACTCTCTGTTCCTCTACACATACCACCTTCACCCTCTTGGTTAAAATACAGGTACTGTTCTGCTTTGCCCACTTCTGGCTTTCACCAATACATTAAATTTCTTGGTATGACAAAATTGACTTCTGCATTTTTTACTAATATTTCCAATGTTTTACAGCAATTTCCCCCCTTCCCCAATGCTTTTTCATGAAGCAGTGTAAGTTGGGCCTGCATGTTAGATGTTGCAAAACCCATAGTCCTATTTTCTGTCCTAATTTCCACTACAAAATCCATCATTCATCATTTGGAAGTGCCCATTCTTTAGTAAGAAGCATTCAGAACTATAAGAGGTTCTCTTATGCAGAGTGAATCACCAGAAATAGAATGGAATCTGGCAAAATTTATCCGCCAGATTTCCACAATAACAAAACCCAAGCTTTTGCAAAATGAACTTTTAGTGAGGCCCACGGGCCTAAAACCAGCAATAGCTAACTACAGCACTGATTACGCATTTAGCAGGTAAAAAATTTCTGTCTAGCACAACCTCTTTCAGACATCCGTGGCATGCTACTTTTTGACCTGCTACTTACCTCATAAATATAATGTGAAAACCTGGGCCAATTTTACAAAAAGGTTATGATGCCCGGTGCACAGTTGCAGTGTAACACAATTATTAGAAGTTGTATGTGCCAGACTGATTCCCAGTGGCAAATCAGTAGACAGTCAGCAGTTAATATGAAAAGGGTACTTACATATATCCCTGACCCGTACCTTATAATGCGTTATCTATAAACAAATTAAAAATCCCTCAACTTTTAGTCTAGCAGAAAGGATATATACAAATAAAATGTGATCCTATAGATCTTTCAAACAAAAGATCTAGTATCAATAAAAATGTTTTAAATGTGTGCTTATGTATCTTTATTCTCTACATTATTTCTAATCTACATCTGTAACAAGAAATTATTGCACTTGAAAAGAATCATAATCCATGTGTAAGATGCAATATTCAGGAAATCAAGATAACATATTTGGCTGGTCTTTCCAACCACAGTCACAAAATACAGTGTTTCAGAAACATAAATCTCTGGAAATCTATCTAAAACTACTTGAATGGAGGAATTTTTTTTCCCCCAACACTTGTAGCAAATATACAAATGAATTATATACAGGTCTTTTCTTCCATCAGTCTGAAAATGAGATAGTAGTACTTAGAAGCTCCTAAAGGTTCAGATGTATGTTGTAGGTCAATCTTAAAACAGTGAGACATATTCCTAACATTTCCTGGTGTACCGTGTTATTTTCATTTGCTTACAAACTCTGCAAGAACAAATGTATTCTGGGTAAAAATTTCAGTTCTTTCTTCCTACTTGCACTAAGCTTCCTTGTATGAGCAAGGAGGACTGAGCATAGCCTACTCTCTGCTGAACTGTGCTAAGGAAATGTCACGCATGTTCACGTCCCTCACAGCTGGAGTGAGAGTGCAGACTCCTAACGTGGCTGGTCTCTAACACAGCAAGTCAAAAACGCTTAGAACCTGTGTTTCTCAGAGTGTGCCAAAATGCACTTGGCTGTGCCTTCTGTAGTCATGGATCAGGAATTCTTCAAAAAACTGACAAACTGCACCTTATATACCCATAACTGGCTTGCTTATATAAGAGAAAGAAATTACTGCACCCTGTCACTCATGAAATCCAAAGTGGAGGACTCAGATAGGTGAAAAGTTGCAAAGAGCAAATGGTGGTTTGTCCTTTTTTTTTTTTTTTTTTTAACATTAGAAAACCTACAAGGAGAGAAGTAGAGAACATCCAGACAGCAGTTGCTCGATCAGAGATTAGAGAAAAAGTTAAAACACATTTCAAGTTGAAAGATTGTAAGCTGAACAGTTTAGTCACATTAAATCTCTGCTATGCAAACTGAGGCCAAAAAAAGAAGAAGAATTAAAAAGATTATAGAAGTGGTGTACACATAAAAAAAACAGGAACAGAACAGGCTTGCAGGGCTATGTAGATGGAATTATGCATTTTATATGCACACACAGTGACCATGGCTGAGACTAGGGTAAGTGACCCGCATAGATAGCTGGCTCCTGTGAGCGCTAGTGATACTGTCATTACCAAAACAGGCACAAAAGCATGCTTGTCCCTGTGCTATCACTGATGATGAGCACCTGGATGTGCACATTTAGCTGTGTCCCAATAAAACAGTGGGTATTTGTTAATTACAAAACCAACAAATTGAATTCACTTGTGGTTCCTGCTGCCTGGAAATTGTATTTAGAACTGCACTGGGTTGACCCTGGCTGGATGCCAGGTGCCCACTGAAGCCACTCTATCGCTCCTCTCCTCAACTGGACAGGGGAGGAAAAGTATAACAAAAGGCTTTTGGGTCGAGATAAGGACAGGGAAATCACTCACCGGTTACCATCACAGGCAAAACAGACTCGACTTGGGGAAAATTAATTTATTTTATTACCAATCGAATCAGAGTAGGATAATGAGAAAAAAACCCAAATCTTAACACCTTGCCCCCACCCCTCCCTTCTTCCTGGGCTTAACTTTATTCCCAATTTTCTCTACCTCTTTCCCCTAAGTGGCGCAGGGGGACAGCAGATGGGGGTTGCAATCAGTTCATCAACGTTGTCTCTGCTACTCCTTCCTCCTCCTCAAAGAACTCCTCACATGCTTCCCCTGCTCCAGCACGGGGCCCCTCCCACAGGATACACTTCTTCATTAACTTCTCTAACATGAGTCCTTCCCACAGGCCGCAGTTCTTCATGAACTGCTCCAGTGTGGGTCTTTTCACGGGGTGCAGTCCTTCAGGAACAGACTGTTCCAGCATGGGTTCCCCACAGGGTCACAAGTTCTGCCAGCAAAGTCCAGCATGGGCTTCTCTTTCCATGGAACCACAGGTCCTGCCAGAAGCCTGCTCCAGCACAGGATTGTCATAGGTTCACAGCCTCCTTTGGGCATCCACCTGCTCTGGCATGGGGTCCTCCATGGGCTGCAGGTGGGTATCTGCTCCACCATGGACCCCCATGGGCTGGAGGGGGACAACCTGCCTCACCATGGTCTTCACCATGGGCTGCAGGGGATTCTCTGCTCCGGTGCCTGGAGCATCTCCTTCCCCTCCTTCTTCACTGACCTTGGTGTCTGCAGAGCTCTTTCTCTCACATATTCTCACTCCTCTCTCCCAGCTGCAATTGCTGTTGCACAGGTTTTTTCCTCTTCCTAAATATGTTATCCCAGAGGTGCTACCACCATGGCTGATGGGCTCAGCCTTGGCCAGCGGCAAGTCCATGTTGGCTGGCATTGGCTCTGTTGGACACAGGGGAAGCTTCTAGCAGCTTCTCACAGAAGCCACCCCTGTAGCCCTCCCCACTACCAAAACCTTGCCACACAAACCCAATACAAGAAGTGATGGGAAGTATCAAGAATCCAAAATATTGATAGCCCCAGTCAAAACTCAGGAAGGTTTCTGATCGTTTCTTGGAGGGCTGCTGAGAAGACCGAGTTTCCAATATCCAAGACTCTGGGGCGGGCCCATTCAAGCCGGTGTTACTAGTTTTTGTGTCTTGGAGCAGAGAGGCAAATCTCCCACTTCAGAGAAGGAACCAGCAGTTTGTGGGTTTAGAGGAACTGAGACTTTGGGCACATGGCTTATGTGGTTATGTGAGGCCATGCATAACAGATCTGGAAGCATTTCTGGCATTGCAATGTCTAATGCTGCTCACACCAGGGTGTGTCTAACCTGGACACAGACAGATTTGACCAGTAGTCACTGGAGTCTCCCAAAGCTCTGGGCTTTTTGAACACTTACAAAAGAGTGTTGAGAACACGTCCTCTGTGTACTTGCTAATTTTGCATTTCAATTGTCTTGCAGAACTAAATGAATGTTTGAAAAAAGAGTATCACTGAGATGAGCTGATTTAGAAGCCAAGGAAAAAAAGGACATAAAGGGGAATTTCAGCTGGGATCATTCTACTGGCCTGAGCGGCATAACAAGCAATGATGAAAAATGTACATCAGTGCTTGCCCTCAGCACAGGGGGCTGGAAGGAGCATCAGCTGGTCTGCAGCCAAGAAAACAGCAAACAATTACCACAGCCTGGAGAAGTCTTCAGCTAACATCAATTATTGCAGATCAATCCTCTGCCTATTGCTTATCTTTTTATACTCCCAGGCAAAAGGTGAATTGAGGTGCATTGCTGTGGGAGTGTCATGGTACTACTGAAGTAGTTTATGACCAACTTAGCATTGTACAGGGCTTTAAGAAAGGACAGCCATTGCTACTATGCTCCACTAACTTCGATGGGCTGGGAGTCACATAAATGCACTGTGAGAAGCATAAAGCATAACTTTCTAGAAAGCACCCAGGACTAAGAACTATTTCCTTCCTTTCATTTTAAGGACGTCAAGTTTTTTGTTTATTACATATTTCTTTATACATGTACAGAATGGAGATATCAGTAGATAATGTAGAACAATGGAAGTTTTAAATGCAAATCAACCACTTGGTTGTCTTAAACATAATTTCTAACATCTTTCCTAGGAAATAACTACAGTATATACTGATCAAGGCAGAAAAAAGGAGAAGCTTTTTCACAAGGCCTGACTAGAGAAGAGCACAGTAACAGCTGTAAAAAGTCGTTATCATGGCTTTCCCTTCAACAATGTCACACTTCGGAAAAGTAGAGAGGAACAAAAACAAACCTTGCAAAGGCTAAGAAGTGTTAATCTCACATAGCATTAAAAGTGTCATGAACAGCATGGAGCAAGCAGTGTTTGCTCAGAGCAATTAGTAAGATCAGGGCTGGTGAAATCTCAGAAACACATTAGCTTGTAAAGTTTAAAGGACTAGAAATAATGGCTAACACTGATGTTGCAGGTCTTGCTGCTGCGGAATAAAGGGGAAAAGGCAGGGAAAGCTGTGTTCTCAAAAAGTTCAGACTATGTAACTATTTGCCCAAAGTACACAGTACTTGGAAATTGTGTTTATTGGGGATTTACCCATCACTGCCTTCGCTGACTATGGAGGTCAAGGGAACACAATTGATAAATTTTCTAAATTAATAAATAAATGATAAATGAACATAGATTTTTACGCTGTAATGAAATACAGAAAGCAGACAAAATATAAAACATCAGTTAATTATTTATTTCTTCTCTTTAGATGCTTGAATATCACCTTCTCTTTCTGGGGATCTATTCTTCTCTAAACAGTCTTTCTGCATTGGTAAGAAATTTGGGCATGTGCCAAGAACGTGTTAGGGTTCCCTGGATGGGCATGGCTCCTAGATTTTTCTATGAAAATTTTGTTCGGTACCTCATTTCAGAGCAACCAAGCAAACACTACCTGGTGGTTCAAGGAGTTTAATTATTTAATTACTTGACAATTACTTTCCCTGAAAAGCAAAGGGTTTTCTGGTACTGTCTTTGAATCTATTTGTTAAAGATCTTTATGTTTAATGTTATAGAAAGAAGACTGACATATTTAGGAAGCATTGTCCACTGTAGATACAGAAATGCTACTAGTGATGGACAGATCTAGTCTTGTGTGTTAACCATTACAATACATAATAGATAAAAAAGGAAAATGTTTTGATCAGCAATTCTAATCTTACTGTCAAAAGATTGCTAAAATAAATGTATTTTCTTTAGAAAACTACCACAAAGCCTAGTAACACTCAGGTTATGCAGTTCTCCCAACACTAACCCATCTGTGGTGGAAGTCTGAAAAAGAAATCATGTCTTCTGACTGCAGCTGGATCCTGAAGTCCATGTCCTTTGTTTATCACTCAGCTTCTTCCGAGTTCAGCATTTAACATCTTATTTCCAGCATTTCCCAAACACAAGTCCTCAATGTAATATTCTTTATTTCCAGCTAAAACTACCCTTAATTAAGTCAAAGATGACCCATGGAAATAAAATGTATGAACAAAGGTAGAAAATAAGCACTGTGTTAATTTAGAAACTCGCCCCAGAAAATCTTACTAACCCAAGGTTAGTAATGGGATGGAATCTGAATTAAACAAAATGTTCCCCCCTGCCATGCTGTCTGTAAAAACTGCCTAGCCATCAGCCTGTCACACTTTCTTTTCCTGCCAGGCTCTAGAATTTACGTTTACCAAGATAAGCCATTTTAATTTAGCAGAAAAACTTGGGTTTTCTCAAGTTTTCCAAGGGGAAACAAACCCAAAGCTTTTCTATAGATGTAAACTTATTATTACTTTATTCCTGTCAATGGGTCTAAAGTAGTGAGATTAATACTGTTAAAATTATTCCAAGCATTCACAGACAATTTTTAATGAAAATTTCCCTTGATTGTTTCTACATGATTTGTTTTGTGCTTTCTGCAGACTTTTTAGGATTTTAATACAACAGAACAAATGTCCTGCAGTCACACGTACTGAAACAGAGTAGCTTAAGCAGCTACTCATGAATATTTATGAAGAGACTTTTCAAATGAGTAGTGGCAAGTTTTACACAGAAACATGCTTCTAAGAATTTAATGTATTCAAGGAACAATCATTCTGGTTTTAAATACTGAAATAATCAATACAAACATTAGTATTTCTAGTTGAGTTAGCGAGCAAGCTATGTCCAAAACCAAGATTTTGCAGAACATTTAATCATTTCAAACACAGTGGAATTTCTTAAAATTTTGTAAGCAAATTCAGTAAAGTTCGAAGAAATGCAACATGGTACTGTGTAGAAAACTCTCTCTTTGCGGAGAGAGCTGAGAACTGTAAGAACACAGAGACGCT
The DNA here is from genome assembly GCA_008921705.1 of Burhinus oedicnemus. Taxonomy (NCBI): domain Eukaryota; kingdom Metazoa; phylum Chordata; class Aves; order Charadriiformes; family Burhinidae; genus Burhinus; species Burhinus oedicnemus. The sequence continues at coordinate 272,383 of VFFE01006902.1, forward strand.
GAATAAAGGGGAATGTCCACAGGTTGTTTGAAAACCTGTTGGGCCAGAAGAAGATAACCTGAACTGTTCTAAAGGATCAGTCTTTGGACTGGTTTCATTTAATAATTCTGTTAATAACACTGGTATAATATTTCATGCAATGTATTCCAAACTGGAGCACATGCCTCAGAGAGGATCGAATTAGGAAGCATTTATCATTGCACAGTAGGTTCATTAACAAACTGGCTTACTCTGAGGACTGATTATCTAAAGAAAAAGGATACAAAAGTCAAGGTCATGCACTTAGAGGTGACAAGAATTTCTGCGACAGGCTGTGATCTCATCAGTTTTAAGCATATGAAGAAACAAAGAGATGTAAGTATTTATTTAAACAGAGAATGACTACGAGTTACTAGTATAAACTGTCTGTGAAACAAAGCAAATTAAAAACTAGGGTATTTCAAAACATATTCCTGCAAAGGAAGTATTATTAATCTGCAAAGCAATAGCGAAACCTTATCTGGAAAGCAATTCTGAACCCACGTTTCCGGAAGATAAGTTTAGACAAAATTAATTCAGTCTTCTAGGTTGGCCTTGAAAATAATGTTTTCTTGGTGGACAATAAAAATGGATAGTCTATGTAACACGAGAATGCTAAAAAGCAATTGGTTTCCTCAGCCTAAGAAACAAAGGCTGTATTCTGTAAATACACTAAATACAGTACACATCAAACACCACTAAAGGGAAAGAACTGTTTAAGCTGAAATAGAAATAAATAGACATAAATTGACCATGAGTAGTTTAGGAAATCAGACGATGGCAACCCTGCAGAAATGGGGCTCCAGAGGAGCACTCCCAAACTAGTAGTCGGGATAAAACCAAATTAAACAGCTAACTTAAAGTGGTGCTTGATGGGTTTATGAAAGGCTTTACCCGGTATGGTTTCCAGCAGTATCGGGATGACAGTCAGCAGCCAGGAAGTCATAGAATCACAGAATCATGGAAAACTTTGCATTGGAAGGAACCTTCAAAGGTCACCTAGTCCAACCCTCCTGCAAAAAGCTGGGACATCTTCAATGAGATCAGAACTCCCACTGTACTGACAAAAATTCCCTTCGTTTTCTTGTTTTGTGTGGTTTTGTATTAAAAGTGGAAGACATATTTAAGTCCACATATATTTTTTTCCCATTCACCTTGCAAAGTGGGTGTTTGTAAAGCAGGTATTTGCAGCAGGATAACAAAATCTGCACAGGTTTTCATGAAGAGGCTGCATGTAAGGCTGCATAGTACTTCAAACTGTAAGTTACTTTTGCCCCATTTTATGAGCTTAACGTTTCATTTTTAGTTGCAGTGTTCATTTTATATCAAAGTAAATATGGTTGCCACTGCCTTTCAGAACTACAACAGCCTGGTGTTTCATTATTTCTAATTAGGGAGTTTCTTTACTTTCATGCCTGCCTGTAACTCATATTACTGTTAATGGGAATTCTGTTTGTGCACTGATCTGAGAACAGACCCCTCAGATATCACGTAAATAGCTTTACAGTTGGCTGGTCATTGCTGACCAACTGAGCAAACTGATATCCTCATGCACTACTTATCAGAAGTTGTAGCTAGACTAGAAAAAATATTTTATGAGTTCTGAAAGTCAAGGTAAGGGGAAATAAATAGTTTAAAATAGGATAAAGGCACCATGAAGGCATTAGTTCAGTTCATCCTAAGCTAATGATCATACTTAGCCCTGCCAAAGCTCTTTGAGTCACCTGACGTTTCACCCACTCTAGGTAACACAGAAAGCGGGATTCACTCCCAAATAGAATTTAGCTGTCTTCTGTAGACTAGTTAACCTGGCTCCATCCATAACCAAGGAGAAACCCAAAGGGAATAAACCTCCTCTTGGAAACATCTGTCTCTGTTTCCAGTAACTGGATGACCAGTACAGGGTGTCTTTCTTTTAATGACTAAAATCATGAGCTGAATTACACCTAGAGTGTGAGACACTTTAGGGGAATCCTTCAGTTACAAACTAGCTCTCTCTTTTGTAGAATATGTCTGAAAAATTGTCAAGAAGTCTCATTATCTTTTTTCTGATTTAAATAATAAAAAATGCACATAAAATTGCATTTCTGATTAAATAGATTATTTCTGAAATAGCAAATGTTGGTTGGAAGACAGATGATTAATGGAGGAATAGAGTATCTAAACTGGATAGAATCATTTTAAGAAACTGTTGCTATTCTAAAGTCAGGTGGTTTACATAGTATTAGCATAATTATTTATAGCTATGGTACTAGAAATCAGTAATTACTATGGAAATAATCTAGATTTCCCTGCAGTAGCTTCACATGATTTCTCAGTAATAAACTACTATATTCCTTTTCCAGGCAGAGTGAAAGCAGTCCCACAGCAGTAGATACTGTTCTTTTCTATTAGTGTTATTATTTTGCTATTTTGCAGACAGGACACAGCAGCAAACTGAGCAGCAGTTGTGTGAATGCTGTTTAAAAAAAACAAACAACAAACCTCTAAGCTTGTGATCTGACTGCCCTATAAGCCTGCTCATCATCGCAAGCCTGAATGCACACATAAGGCTTATAGTGAAACGTGAGCCTATAAAATACATGGAGGAAAACAAACTTTGCTGACCTAGAATGTGGGAGATACAATCTGTCCCATGCACAGCTGTTGAAATTATAAAGAGAACCAAAGCTAAAGCTCTGATGTGGCCAGAATACTGGAGCTGAATTTTCAATTCTATGCTTTGTCTGTGTTAAAAGTAATAACTAAGCAATTAAGAAAGGAACAATAGATTAACAGAGAGGGGGAAAGGTTGCACAGTAATTCGTTTTCCTTCCTGAAAAGCATAACTACTTGCATGTATGATATACAAATTTATTCCTTTTTCATTCAAATGTGATGGGCCCTATTGTTTTGTGATTCATTTGCTACTCACACCTTTCCTTTTTGACAATGAGAAAACCAAAACCAGACAGCTTCATTAAATAAGACTGTTACAATAAAAGCTCAAGTACTCTAAGTCATGGTAACAGTCCCGAAATAAACAGAGTGATCATATGAAAACAGCCCCAATGGGAGTTGAACTGACATCCGAGTGCTAAATAAAATGGGGATAAAAACGTACTTGTGATGCAAATATGTCTAACTTAAAAAAAAATTCGCTGTGGTGATGCATTTTGTGGCACAGAGTGACCTCTAATTAGAAGTACTTTTCTTCCCCTACCTGAATTTGAATGCCTTAGTGTTCACTCTGAGGGGAACCTGGGACGTATGTCTACTTGCATATAGATGTACAACATATGCATGTTGTTACGATTTTATCTCTTGAGTGCAATTCAGTGGGATTTACTTCCATGTGTATGTGAATCCCTTTCTCTCTCTTGTTCTCTTGCAGTCACACAAAGAAAGGAAGCCCCAGTGAACTTAGTCACCAGGCAGCTTTTTCTTTACTTAATAGCAACAGCCACAGACCGTTATTTGGTTTGGGTTTTCTCAAATGCTGGACTTGTTAACGCTCATCAAACACAGCAAAAATAAAACAGCACATTTAATTTCTCTCTCCGTATGAAAGGGATGTGCAAAGAACCAGCATGTTTCTAACTGTCAGTAATGGGTACAGTGCAAAACATATTTACAACACTTGAAAAATCGGAAAAAGAGAGCAATCCAGATGAATTATAATCTTTTCTCTGGGTCTTTTCGTGCATAATTGTCAATATGCTAGTGGGAAGAAGTAGTATTACCCAACTGGGATCCATTTACAATGAGGCAACCAAGTAATGTATGTTTACAAAAGACGTAGAGCTTGGTTTTGGAAAAAAAGAATACCATTCCACTGCCACCAAAACACAGAGTGGTGTGTACAGTTAGTAAATCTTTGCTTAGTTGCAAAATTAGTATCAAATTGCTCAGGCCATAAACTATGTCAGCGTAAGTCGCTTTCATTAATTTGATAGGTGAAGGTAGGATTTTCAAACAGCAGGCTTCTCATTCTAGTTTTTATTTTAATCAGCTAAATAATGAGATGGGGGTAGAGTTGCTTAACCAGGCCAAGGGAAGAAGAAAGCAGAAGCATCTTAAAACACCAATCCTGGATTTAATAGCCTACAACAAAACACTAAGCAGGTCAGCTTCATGGTTCAGCAATTCCTAAAAGCCTTGTCTACTTCTCAACAGCTTATCGGCGGCCAGTGTGTAAGATCTCCCAATGAGATCTGATTTACAGCACTAAAGGGTTTTGCTGCAAAAATGAAGGGCAAGAATGGTACGCTGTTTTCTGTACGTTCTGTCTGTGCACACACATACTAAAAAAACCCCAAACCATCAGAAACTAATTCGGCCCTCACGATAAGGATCTCTTGCATTTTTCATTGACATAAACAGGTCACAACGCCTGGAAAAGCTTATGTAGAACTCAGCAGCAATCTGGTTTGTTTTTTCTGGGTCAAAGTCAGAGTTTATCTTGTTAAGCTATCTAATTGAACACAGCCTATGTGATACAACAGGACTAAGTGCATTAAATGAGGAGGCAGTGGGAAGGAGAGGTGCATTTATTTCTGTGTGGTGCTGGGAGGGTGCAGCTTCCTGGAAATACCTAAATTACCTTTGAAATAGCTATTTTTGTGTCTGAAGAAGAAAGATGTCCAACTTCTGTAATACATTTTCTGTACACACAAACACACACATACGCTGTCCAAAGCACATACACCGTATGTTGTGATTGTGAGGTGGCATTTCACCTTACCTAAAACGAACATGTCCCAATCTCCATTTGCCTGGGGTAAATCTGAAATAATTTTATTGTTGTCAGATGAACAATGGCAGTTTTACATTGAGGTAACCAACATCAAAATCAGACCCTAAATGTCAAGTGACTTTAAGCCACAAACAGCATGATTTTAACCACAGTTGCACAAATCAGGCCCTATGCAGATCTCAGTAAAGTGAATTATATATAATAACACTTACAGTTTCCTAGTACCATTAGATTTGCCTTTTTACATAAATGCTTAAGTTATGATAAAAAACAGAGCTGTGTCAGTTCTTTTCAGTCTCAGCACATTTACTATTAGCATAAGAAATGCTGCTTATGGCGGAGGCAGCCGTGCTTGAAATTTCTGAATTAATGGATTTGATTTCCTCTTGAGACAAACCATCAGCCTTGCAGTAATGGAAATAGATATAGTTGGTAAAACAAATAAAAAGCTGGCATGCAGATAAAATGGGTTTCAGTTTAAAATAGTAATGTTGTAATTGAAGTGAACAATTACAGGGTTGCTCCTAGGCACAAAAGAAATACCACGAAAATGAAGTAATGTTTTGTTAAGTATAGTTATTTCATGAAAATGTAGAGCTGCAGATGTCATCGTCTGGAAAAAGGGAAACTATAGTTTTTCTCCTTGGCTGAGATCCTCTGATAACATTTTGCTAATTTTAATAATAATTACTAACATTAAACCTGAATTTCACATGCGGGGAAGGGAAAGAGAAAGGGAGAGCAAAAGCTTTACAACCGGTACTAAGTGAAAAACGCATGGCTGCCTTTCAAGGCGTTTCAGTTATCAAGGGTCAGAAGCCTGCAGTAAGAATTTTTGGAGGGCAGGAAGGGGGAAATAATTTTCTGTTGGTAGAAGAAAGCTCTCTTGTCTACATCCTTTATCAGGGATATAACATTGGAAAGCCCGGGTGGGAAGGAGGAATGCTGACCGTGCCAGGTAATCACCAACGGGAAACTGTGAGGTGGGGGAACAAGGGAAGAACACGCGCAGCATCAGGTCTCTTTACCAAAGACATTTTCTCTAACTGGGTTGAGCTTCTGACTGGCTTTCAGCTATATACACCGCTGGGGAGAAGCAGGGACTTTCAGCATACGAGAGCCTTTCATGTTAACGTGTAAAAGTAAAAGTAATGAAGCACACCGAATGCCACCAATGTAAGTGTCACCTCAAATCTGAGAGTGCATTCATTAACTCCACCGCAACAAAATGCTCTGCTGTGTCCTATATTTCCTCTTGCTTTGTATATGTGGCAGAAAGTGTTCTCATCGCAATTCTTTGTAAAGATCTATTAATTAACAGATCATGATTAGTGGCTTGACAGTTGGCAAAGCACACAGCTCTTCTTGCAACGGGTAAGCTGGAGGACGCTACCTGGCACAGCAAATGCCATCCACTCATGACACTTCTATCACCAAGAGTTTGCATTTACACCACCCATGCTGCGCGATGCAAGGCATGGCTGATGGCTCCACAGCTACGTGGTCGACGCATGGTTAACGTGTTTCATAGCTGGACCGGCTTTGTGGTTCCAGGAGCAAGTGTTCAGGTGTTTTCGGTCTCCTGCCCTATTGGTGGGGATAACTGTGGCCAGGCGTAAGGCGCTGGTGGGCAAGGCGCTGGCTGGGTGGCAGTCCAGCTGCCCGGGGTCTGGCGGGCAGCCTTCTGCAGGTCTGCGTCACTCACCGACGGCTGCAGCTGTGTCTTCGCCAGGAGCCTTTCATGAGGAGACTCTAAATGCCATGTTTTGTTACCGTTCGTTATTTAATTATATCAGCTTCCAGTGTCCTGCGTGGTATTTCACACACCCAGGCAAAGCTCCTACATCCAAATGAATTTGCTGCTGTAGCTACTGTATCAGGCATGGCTGTACTGGAAGATATAATAGCAGCCTATTTACATATGTCACTCTAAAGTGCTCACACTGAAATTTTACTGCTTTCTTCACACCCCTGCTCTTACATAAATACACCCATGCAGTACAGGTGGACTTCTGAATTGTCAAATGTTTGTCTTCCATTAGGAGACATTTTTTGAAACAGATTAATACCAAATGCATCATGGTTTAAACGTGTTTATTACTTTATTTGTTTTTTTTAAAACCTCTTCTGAAATGTTTTAAACGAGATGATGTGCACCCATGGAATTCAATATACACTTAATCTGTGGAGGAAATAAATGTCTGACATAAAGATTTAAATCTTTATTTTCCTCCCTTGACATGGTGGCTGGTGACACATAAATGTACTTTTTTTTTTTCCCTTTGACAGAGTAATAAAAATCTCATTATCTCTGAATAGGCAGCAATTTCGTTATCTAATCTTTTTACCAAAAGGTTAGTTAATTAATCAGAAACAAATCCTGATTATTATTTCAATAGAATTAGAAAGACAAATCACCAGAGTACGGCTAAATAGGGCAGGCCTGTGGTTTAACCTGCCTCATTTACATCCAAGTACAATGATTGTCAGGAGCTCGCAGTGAGCAAACAGCCCCGAGAACATAAGCCAGCAGATGGTTTTCTCTCGTCGCTAGCCTTTCCTCTCCTCTAATGCCTCTGATCCCATTACCTCACTGAATCCGTTACCAGGGTAACTGTTAAATTGCTGTGAAAGGCATGGTAATAAAGTAACCTGTCACACTGGCAATAAAAGCAGCAGAATTTTCCTGTTCACTGAACTTTTCAGCTCATCAATACTCACTTTATGGAGAAATTCACCACTACACACAGGTCAGCTGCAGGAATTGTTCCGTGAGGCTTTTGAAAAGCAAACCAAAGTTCATGTAAACATGGGAAAGGTATAATTAAAGACTGGATTCAGAATTGCACACAGAGCTAATGCTTTCCTATTTACTGCAGAAGGTTAGTAGGAGATTAGAGATATTCAGGTTGCTTCTTTTTTTAAGCACGCTCTATAAATAACCTTTACTGCAGGCAGGAAGGTGATTAGTCCAAAATCATTTTGGTATTGTTTAAAACCATAACCTCCATTGCATCAGGCTGCTTACCTTTAGCAGCTGTACTCTGACCTATTTGCTAAAGTGGATTTTGCTATCACAGAATAAACTGACGCCAGAAGGATTCCTTTAGAATTGTTCTCCAGCATTTGTCTACGTTCCATTGTTTTACAGACTTTTGAAGCAAGTTTGATATCTTTAACAGGTTTTTGCAATATGTGGCTGTTCCCTTTAATAAAACCTTACTGAAAAAAAACCCCTCCTGACTTCAGTTAGGCTCACAAGAAATGGTAAGAACATGAATGAAAAAGAGAGTGCATATCTAATCCTTGTTATTACCCATTTGCAGACTCTACACTTTCAGCTCCATTTGGTAATGCCATTAATTATACAGCAGTAACCTTGGAATATATTGGAGTTTACTTGTTGAGATAACTTCTCTCTGTCTCCTTTTTTAAACTTGCAAACACTTACAGCTTGTTATGAAAAATTGAAAGCTTTTCTTTGACCAACAGCAAGCATGAACTACAGTGCCTATTCCAGCTGCAGGCCATAAAAAGGTATCTTTAAATAGGAGCCACATTATATAGTCCTGAGAGTATGGATTTAAAGTAAGGCTTGTTACAGATAAATCTTTGTGCATGCTGTCTTCAGTTTTTAGATAACCACGTTCAAGACATGCTCTTTGTCAGACTGCTGTGGTAGGGGTTGATTTTACCCTCCTAAATGAAGCCACATTTGCTGCTTTCCTAAAACTTCTCAGGACTCTAGGAGCTGTTTGGGGAGGAAAGGACTGAAAGATTATGTCCTGTTAGATATTTCCACTGCATTCATTGACCTTTTTTACGACATCAGATTGTAGTTCCTTGCACAGGCCAGGGTTCTTCCAAATGCTGGAAATCTTCAGAGAAGAACAACAAGCCAACTGCACACAAAACTGTAAACTCACAGTCTTCAGCAGAGATAAATTTATTAACCCACATAAAATAAAAGAATTTATGCTATTCTCTAACAGAATTAAACTGGACCATTTCTGAGATTCAGGAAACTCTAAACCTCTCTGGTATCTGGTGTGTATAGCACCTCCAGTTACAGATAGGAATGGAGATATGTCTTCAAATAAGCCCAAATTCTTAATCTTTCCAGGCAACTAGTAGAGGAAGCAATGTTCCCATGAGATCTGCAGACCATTTTGCGGCTGTAAAAGTCCTGGTAAGATACTCTAGGCAGAGTCTTCACTCCATACTGTTTTATGTTTAAATAGAGTAAATGTCAGGAAGGATGATATGCACTTAGCTTCAATGAAAAAATTGAGTTTTTAATAGCTGCCATTGTTTTAATTTAAATTTTACTTTAAACTATGTGCATACTGGATTGTTCACGATTACACTTTGGCAGAATGCAAACATAAATGAGATGTCGACATGGATAAATTCCTTCCTTTGAAAATGTGTATGAATATTCATGAGCAACATTTGTTAGCTCATTTTCCCAGCTCTGATTCGAAAGCACAGAGCAGGGTTTCTGTGCTCTGCGTGAGCCTGTATGGAAAAGCCTTTCTGCTGCACAGATTCTCGTGGTGTCAAGAGGCACAGTCTTTGGATGGCAGCTCTCTACTCCAATTTGATTTCACCTCCCTGTAGCTGCAATTACGTATTCAAAAAACATCAAGAGTTCACACTGGGCTGAATTACAGCTGGCTCCGTTTATATTGGCACACCTTGGGTTTGCCTCACTGAAAACTGTAAAGTTACAGCATCAGAAAGAAAAAATGGTGTCAGAAGAGAATTAGAGCTGCTGTCTTTGAAAAAGAAAGAAAAAGGAGTAATTGTGTCCCTCCTTCCCCCAGATGTTGTGTCCTTATTATTGTCCTCCTCAATAGCACATTGTGACTAGACTGGCTATACAGCGTGTAGCCCTTTTCTCCTTGGATTAAATTCATCCTTGTGCAGTGGAGCGTCATGCAGCCTTGGCACCACATAAACCCCACGCGCAGCTCTGCTTTCAGCCCTTGCGTGCTGCATGGGCCTTGCACGGGCTTTGCACAGGTGTGGATTGCACCTTTCAGCTTTAATTTGAAAAGACAAGTGTCTCTGAATATACCACAGGCTTAGATGCATCTAGCACTGCTGGGAATTTTCTAGCCTCGCTGACTAAAGTTAGTTTCTGAATGCCATGGTTAGCCATCAAATAAGAGCACTTTGCTCTGCAAAAATAGCCAAATGTTTTCTGCTTCTGGCGAGGTCCAAACACACCACCTTCGACATTTTCATCCTGCTCCTAGCTTGGTGACAAATTAAGACCTCATATCCATCAGAAACAAAATTCCCGCCCCATCTCCTCCAGTTTTTGATGTCTATTTTGCCTCTTCTGTCTGTTTGGGACAGGAATATTTTCCTTACTCTGTTTCTGTCTCTGAACACTTCTCGCTGTCTGTCATAGCTGCCAGTACTGAAGTTCAAGGGAGAAAAGGGAGCATAGAAACAAATTTAAAACATATTGAACTATTCTTTCATTGCATATCTTACAGTGGGCCAAAGCCTATTGAGAAGCAGATCCAGGGAGAAAAAAAAATCCCAACAATGCCATAGATCTCAATGGAGTTCTATTCACTTGCATCAGCCAAGTAACCAAACTGCAGCTATTTATCTTGATGGAGTGAAAGAATTGGGAAGGACACCTGTCTCTCAGGGTTATGATATGGCTTATTTGATCTTACCTATATCTATGATTGATCCTGCTATCTTATATTTCATGCATCTCTTATCCTATGACAGTAGAATAGTGTAAAAGTACATCTTCCTTTGTTTTCTTTTTAACATTTTACACCATAGTCCCCTTATTGTCCTTTTTTTGTGTACAAATTAAAAATTTACAGCTCTTATATCCAGCGTAGGCAATTATGTATGAACATCAATCCAATCACTTACCCTGAAATAAAGGTTTATGACGCAAGCATGTTTTTTTTCAGTCCTTCATATTGCCAGAGACTGAGGTGGGGATGAGAGGGAGAACAACAAAAACCCACATCAACCCTGCCTTTTTGATGTCGCTGCTGTTTTGTGCTGTGACTTCACGCTCCCTGAAGAAACAAGATGCATCAAGCAGTGCCTAAAACTCATCCTCTTCAAACATTGGGAATGATTATTTCAGCAAGTTTTAGCTTTCAGCAGCAACATATGTAGCGGCAGCTGTGCAGTAGCGCTTTGAGACCATGGGTACTTTGGAACCCAATAAGAAAACTGTGACTCGCATGTAAAGAGCAGGGAAAAAGAACTTATCCTCATTCAAAATTGTGCTGAGACTTCAGAAGCTTAAAGGACTAACAAAGCAGTTTACTTCACCCACTTGGATCCAGTGATCTGCCCTCCAAAAATTTTAATAGATCTTTTGAAATATAGGTGAAAAAATATGACCAGTAAAAATCTTCCACGATTTTAGCTGGCTGGCTTGCATCAAAGTTTCACACCAAAAGAGCATAAGTGTCTTCGATCCCCGGCTAACATCTTTTCCTCTGTCTCCTCCATTCACAATTATCTGTATTATTTTGCTTTCTATGTGTTATCGACAGAAAATTCATGGTCACAGCCTGAAGATCAAAGATGAAGTTTAATCTTCAGATCGTGCTGCTCATGCTCATAAACCACTCAAGCGCCACTCCTGCTCTCTGTGACAGCAGCAGAATCCTTGATTCAATTATAGGTTACAGTCAATGGGGATCACACTTTAATCTGTGTACAAACAAAAGGATAAAACAGAAACATGTACCCATTCTAAGGATGATACTTTATTACAGTGTGACATCAGGCAACATTGCAATGATACAGGCTGGTTTCGGAAAACGGATGAGATTAAATTGTCTGCTAGGTTATGCCTGCCTGTTATGTACAGACTGGCACACGTACTGCTCTGCTTCTCTGTCATTTATCTGGTTCACAAAGACTCTGATTCACTACATGTTGTGTGATCACACAAATTGCAGTGAGTCTGAAGGATTCCCAGTATTATGCAGGATTAGACCGTTATTCTAAACGTGGTAGGATTTTTCAAATACTGCTTGGTTATGAGATATTATTCAGTGGAGCAATTCTGTTGAAATAATCGACATTTTTGCTCAAGTGTTAGGATGTTCGCATATCAGGATGTCTGGAATCCGTTTCCATGTTTGCCAGTGCCTTTTTAACTCTCAGTATTAAGTGCTTCTTCCAAGGTCAATTTAAAGGAAAGGTAGCTTTGCAGATAGCTGGCTGGTCTGTGGTAATGACAGCCTTCCACCATGTTAGAGAAAGACTCATTTATGAATCATGCTGGCATTCCCCAAGCTCCATTATTATTCCAGTTTCAGAAAACACTTAAACACACGCTTAATTTCAAGACACGTTTCAAATATCATGGGATTTTGGCATTTGCTTAAGTACTTTCACAAATTGATTAACTGAACGGTGAGGGACAGCAGCAGAAAGACTATTTCTGGGTGTCACAACAGCTCTTCCTCAGATAAATGCTGCATTTTTAGCCCACCCATCTCACTCCCTCCTCCTTCCTGCTTTCCACCCCTCCAAGTGCGGTGGTCGAGTGCTGCCACAGCGTTTGGGTGATGGCAGGCAGAAGGAGCAGGCAGGGATCTCTTCCCACTCGGCTCAGCCAGCTTTTGCTCCTGCCCCCTCCACTACTGAGTGCAGCATCTTGGCCTGTTACACAGCGATTTTCCTGTCAAAAGAGCTTGGCTCACTATGCTGCACTGGCAAAAAGTCTATTTGCATTGCTGAGCCTTTTTCTTTCTTTTTTTTTTTTTCTTTTTCTTTTTAATATGCAGGTTCATTGTATCAAGTAATGCAAAATAACTCGGCAAAACTGCATGACATAATGAAAATTAGAACAACCTGTTTGGGGAAGGAGGGCAAAGTGTCTTGGCACCGTGTGAGAATAAATAGCAGCACATTCAATGCTTGTATCATCTATAAACCACCAGTAACCCATTTGTCAACTACTGCAACCATTTTAACACATCTCAGTAAAGGACTGTATTACTTTGATATCTAATGTGATTAAGGTTCTAAGCTTGTACTTTATTAAATCTCTGTGGCTCCATCTCATCATTTCCTTTGAATAGCAGTTATAAAAAGAAAAAAAAGTAAATTTAACCAGATTAATTTAAAATATACTGGAATGAGTTATCCCCTGAATAATGATGTTTTACACAGGAACAAGGACCTTTCACAAGCTGCACTTCCAAAGAAGCTCCTATAGTTCTCTCAAGTTACAGACATTTCACACACCAGGGGAAGGCTGAATGGAAAGGTGTGTGAAAAAATGAATGGTTTGCTTCCCACTGGTATAGTTAGAGCGGGATTTGAGGGCTTCCTTACAGTGGGCACCATTTAAGAGCCAGCATTTGTCAACAGGTACCGCACAGTTACCGCAGTTGTTTCCTGCAAACCTTGGTGCTTCAGACACAGCTTGGTGACAGCTCTTGGCAAACACTGACTTTTAAGTGGCAACCAGTATAATCACGGCATTCATGAAAGTGAGAGATGAACAGCGCTGACTGAAAAGGAGCCAGGTATCACATCGCGTGGGCTAGTGCCATTCCTGCTTTCCCACACCGCGCTGCCAACGCTGCTTGGTCCTGAGCAGCAGGGCGCCTGCTATGCCAGCCCTGTGCCACTCCAGAGCAGAAGCTGTCAATTTTTTTATTTTTTTTTTTTCAACTTTGCAGTGGGTTTTATAATGAGATGGTTTTGAAAGGACAAGGATGAGAGGTCACTAAGCATGTTTCCATGCTTAACATAAAAGTGCAACTCATCTAATCCACTCTCGTTGTTCTGTGCACGTTTTTCTCTGGTCTGATGGAGATCAAGAAATTAGGAGACTCACAAAGATGGCACGAATCTGGGTAGATATAGGTCAGCCACGCATGTCATAAAGCAACTCACTCTACAATAGTATCCGTTTGTCAGATGTATTCCCTTCTTAAAAGCATGGTTTAATTCACTTTATGAGCTAAAATTCACATATGAGCTAAAATTCATATATAGGATGAATTTTGTCATATAAGCTGAGATTTTACACTGACATTCTTAAAAATAGTTGCCTTGAAAAGTATCCTATCTATTTTGCAAAGACAAGTTCTGGATGCCAGATTTAATGTTATTCATTCATTAATGTTATCCTTGTGTGTTCATCATCTGTTGTGAATGTTTCTACGGTCCACAGGGGAAAAAAAGAAGGACACTGGTTTGTTAATGAAGAGTATCCTCTGTGCTAAGGGGCTTAATTAAAGCTACATAGACCAGCTGAATTTCAGCACTTCACTGTTTCACCATGCTGTGAATGTAGCATGATACAGTCTGTCGTCATACTAATGTTCAATATGTGAGAAGCTGTTCGTCTGAATAGTTTCATTGAAATCAATGGGCCTAACTCACATGAGTAAGGTCTTACAAGGCTGGAATTTATTTATATTCATGCTGAAACCACGACTTCCTTGTTCACTGCTATTTAGTTTGCCTTATTAATCTGCTGGCATCATCCCTCTGTTTCACTGAAGCATATCCAAAGCAGGGAAATGAAGCATTTTCTGTAATTCTGGGGACTCCAAACAGTCACTTAAATACAAATAGTGAAAGTCTGCTGAACCGAAGACAATTATCTGAGAAGCAAACTTGTTGTTTCATCTATAAGTCATTATTTTTGTGGCAGTAGAGAAAATGAAATCTAAAATATTTATGGATCCTAATAGCATATGTTTCAGTGTACTCCTACTTGGCCTATTGCATGTTACACCTTCCCACATTCAGCAACACAAACCTGCATAAGAAAAGCAGTTCAGGATTGCTGGTATATGAGTTTATGGATAACCAGCACGGGTTTCCTTTCTGCATGGATTGTATTGTTCATTTGGCTGCCTTTGATAGGTGCTTGTCATGGGGAAAGGGCAGGATTGTGTTCTAAATGCTCACTTTTTCTTATGATTCATGCAAGGTGCTGCCTGAAGTACAATTTTGCCCCACGGACTTATGTTTGGCAGATATGTGTGAACATACAACACATGCTAACCTGTTTTGTCTGTGCTGAGTATGGATTGCCTGTGCACAAGCACACACACTATCGTGAAAGTCGGAGCCATGATCCTTAAATGTATGCTGTCATCAGATCCTTATGCTCACTTATAGGAATATAATACAGCTAAATACAGCCAACAGGGAATTTGCCGAGCATGAGACCAACTCCTGCATAGTGAAAAGTCACTGTGACAACTGGTGTGCCACCACCTTTGAGACCATTAACAGCCAAGGAGGAAATATGGCCACCATACAATCCAATTAACTTAAGCATCATGTCTTGAAAATTTTAACTGTGTCACTCTTGTTTTCCTCAGAGGAAAAGGAAAATTATCAGAATCGTCTTTTTCTGCACAATTTTAGTACTGAAGATCACTTTGAGATTCCTGGACAACAAAACGATGGGAGACAATTTTGTCTTCAATTTGTGTGGTCTACTTGTCCTGCTTAATTACATCTTCATCTCCTTTTCTTTCAAAAAAAAAGGAGAAAAATAAGAGACAATAAAAATAGGAGAGAAATAGCTGACATAAACAAAACAGAACAAGAGATATAGAAGTAGTGATACCTGGGTTCCTTTTCAGATGAGGTTATGAAAAACAGGACTGATTAGGCAAACATACACACACAGTTATTTTGTTGTTATGTTATACCTTCAGTGCTATAATAATATTTTAACTTTATGATTATATTTTATGACATTATTCAAATTTGTAAATTAAAAAAAAAAATAAAAATCACCCAACAGCTCCCCACCAAAAAGAAACAAAATGTCTATTCTAATGGTGCCTGCAACCAACTATGCCAATTTACTAGGGTACAAAACTAAAATTAGGCAAAAAAATGAGGGCAGATTAAAAATAATCAATCTAAAAATCACTGAAAAAAACCCTGGAGTACAGACAAGCAGGAGAGGGAATTTAGGACTTAGAGATTCTATAAATGCTTTTAAGCTTTGTTTAAAATGGTTACTCTGACAGCATGTCTGAAAAAATGATATACTATGTTTCTGCTATTTTGTTGACAAAGAACTAAAAGTTAATCCCATAGTACCTGAATTTGATTTCTGTGGAAAGTTCCAAGAGCAAAGCTTCTGTTCAGCAGGCTCATATCTCCCCCCTACATTTTGCTGCCCTGGGAAAATAATAATAAAAAAAACCTCCTTGTAGCAGCAATACAGCAATCATGCTGGGTCATGAAACTAATTATGTTTTGTGATGGTGGAAATTCTCCATTTCTGTGTGAAGGGGCACTGCTGCATGATAGATGAATGTTGGAAAGGCAGTACATTGTGCTCTTTCATCTCTGTCACTGCATATTTATTCTGACTCTGCTCCTAAATTATTCATTTTCTTTAAGCAATCAATATTAATAATCTGATTTTCTCCTTGGCATTTTTAGTCACACTTCTGTTTAACTGACTGTAAATAAAGGTCACTTGGAGGCTTCCTGCTGCTGTTCTGAAGGTCCTTGCCTAATTAATTCCCAACATTTTTTTCCCTGTGACTCTGATTAGCGGTTGCAATCAGGTTCAGCAATTAGCTGCCTCCTTGCACAGTGATTTGCTCACTCCACCTTCCTGTATAAAGCTACATTTGGTCTCTACTCTAAAAAGGCATAAGGAGGAATTTAAATTCATTTGGTTTGTGTTCCCTGACCATGCAGAACAGATGAGATTTGTCACTGCTTGCACATAACCTTTGCCCATCTACATCATACCTACTAATCATCCCCAATCCCCCCAACAGACATCATAAAGGTAATGAACGGCCTCACCAACAACCTGCTTGTGATATGCCTAATCTCAGCCTCTTATATCAACAAACAGCTACAGCTCATCAAATCATTCTTAGTTATTCAAGAGCTCCTACCATCTAGCTTACATCAGATTACTTTTAAAAAAGGGGTCTGCTTCACATTTAATGGATTTATCTTAGCCTGCTTGGGGCCTAGGGACAAGCCCCACATTTAAACACCTTTGGACGTCTGATTCCAGTGCACAAGAAGACACAGATCTTACCCATGATAGAACTTGAGAAATAATAATCTCGGTGAACTCTTTTTGTCTTTAATTCCTAGAACCATGGAAAAGTTACTGGAAATTTCAGTACTGTGTTAATTATTAAGAGAGACTCCAGCCAGGACGGTTGTCTAATTTGTAGTTGAAACTGCAAAGCAGAGACAGTCTCCTCCAGGTACTTTTCAGCAAGGAGAAGAAGAGATAGAGACTTACAGTAAACATTATAGAAAAATCATGAGCATTTTTTAAAGGCCTCCCCAATTAGTCTCACTGTTCTCCATTCTTATTATTGCATCCTGGGTAACAATTTCCAGGCAGTACTGTTTAATAAAATATTTCTGCAAAGAAAAAAAAAAATTCGTCTCAGGCTTGTTTATAAATTCATTGATTTAAATGCTTCTAATTCAAACAATTATTCCATATGGATAATTAATTCAGACAGAACTGTTTCCATTGTCTGAGCAGAAAACTAAGATGTGTGCACGAGAGAAATCCTTCTTTAGCTGAAGTCTGTTTCAATATATTCACAATTGTTCAATGAATCTACAGGCAGATTTTAAAAAGGTGATAGAACTGCACCTGTGAGAAAGTCTGTCATGTCAGTGCGTGTATCCACAATGTTTTCTGTTAGTATTATTATTATTATTTTGTGCATCCCAGTCCTTGACAGGTAAGAAAACAGTAGGACTGACAAACACTACCAGAATGGAATTAATATCTCTGAATGCATCTTTAAGACACAGCCAGACTCTAGAGGAAGAAAATGGTAGGTCTAAATTCTTTCATATTGGGCATAAGGATTTAAACTGTCAACTACCTTTCACAACTCACTGCAGAAATGTCTTCATATTTCATTTTGGCCTTGGAGTTCTTGGCGCTTAGGGGAGTTTTGTATCACTGGGTTTAAGTGCCCTGAAGAAGAGATGGATCAGAACTTAACCTGGTTACTCTGTACTTACAATTTACTAAGCATATAAAAGCATTTCTTTAAACCACAGCCCATTTCTACTGCTAGCACCTACAGAGCCCCTCTTCTGACAGCAGCAAGCCAAAGCATGCATGCCCTGAACAAGCACATTTTCTTTTTCCTTTCTGTTCTGGCAAGTGTGTTCATTTAATCTCACAGGGGATCTGACAGCTTTCCCCAGCTCCTTAAGCAATTCTTTAGCACTCGTTGAAAAGTGCTATAAGCAAAAGGCAGCAAAGCTGACTGGTGTTTGCATGCAGAGATGGGCAACCGGGGCACTAAGCACAGTCAGTCTGTGTCCTCAACGTGTAATGCATAAAATCAAGGCTAGAAGCAACAGCTAAGTCACTCTTGGACTGATCACTTAATGAACATAAATACACAAAATAGGCCATTTGTTGGCGTGATGATATCTTTGTGAATTATTATATAAAACATCTGGTGCTTTGAGATATAGGCACATACACACAGCAAAACACTTGTAGCTGCAGTGGTTAGGGCTGTAAAACTCACGCACTCAAAACAGATCACTCATTTCTAGGGTAGCAACTTTCCATGTTTGGTCTCATCCCAAAAGTGAGCAACTTGGAACAGTTTAAAAAAAATTCCTTTCAGCTATTTGAGATTTATGATGATGAAATGCATTATTCTCACTGAAGAAAAACAAAAAAACCCAAACAAACTTTTGCCAAGGAAATAAATTATGAAATCTATTAATGAGGAATATGTGCCTACGGAAATATGAAAGGAAGCCAAAGCTATTGTTACAGAGTCACAAATGTTTGAAGACCTGCTGTGGGGAATTACTCTTCAGTCAAAAATGTATGTGATGTACACAGCTTTCCTTCACCAGCTCTTTCCTGTAGTTGTTCTGAAGTTACATGTGCAGAGAACGTGATAACTAGTTCTTGCTTGTTTAGTGTCTGTTGCATGAGATCACGTATCATTATTGTTTTCTCTATAGGTCATAAAATATCCATCAGATTTGGAGCAAAGCACTCACGGTAGAGAAACTTGTTGTCTATGTAACCTTGGAAAAAAGATTTAGCTCCTCACATTTGTGTAATAGCATTTATAATTACTCATTGGGGAGGTATTATTTATGAAAGCCTTCCTGAATGTAATGCCTTGCAAACATGTAAAGGATTAAATAGATATTTGTTGCCTTGTGCTTGGAGGAACAAAGCAAGCTGTATGGGGAGAACATTTTCCTCCTGGCCCAGGTTTTGCTTCCTTCCTGTGAGCCCAGCGTGCACAGCAGTGGCTGGGGCTGAGTAAGCAGAGGAAAAGCAGAAGTGATGGGTGGTCTGGAAGACACTGTCTGCACCACATCCTTTCTTCATAAACATACCAGTTATTCAGGATGGCTCACTGGAATGACACTTGAAATCTTTACTCTCTATTGGGAGTTCACATCCCATTGAGACATGAATTTGACTCTTACTTTCATTCTTTGTGTGCCTTGAGGACAGTTTTATACAGTTTATTATGAATTTTCCACAACATATTCCACAACAGAACTTTATACCTATCCTCTGATACTGTATGCAGTTTATGGAACAGACAGTGCAAGAGCAGCAATCCACCTGCATTTGCTAAGCATTCATCCTTTCTGCTAAATCCTTGAGGCAGTTGACTGTTGTCCTCTACAGAAGCAATGGCAGTTCTGTGATACTTTGTATATTAGTCATGTTCAGAATGAAAGGCCTTAAATATTGCATTTGAACATGCTATATGGGAGGTGTTGTCTCCCAGGACACAGATTTAATCTAATGACAGTGCATAGTAATGACCGTTACTGAACTGAAACAGCATTACCATGAATTTATCTAGCAACAAGTAGATTAATTGTGATTAAGCTGGTACTTTTAACATGGATGATCTTTTAATAAATAAATTAGAAAGTGAACATGAAATAGGGTTTTTTTGTTTGGTTGGGTTTTTTTGTTTGTTAGAAAGGTTCTAGATTGTTTTATTCTGGCAACGTTGATCAAGGGCAATTGAGATCAAGGACTGCCCTGATACCTACCTTGAAAATGAAATTACGAAGCTGTAATTACATTATTTGCAAACTGTAAAGCTTCAAAGTCCATGTATACCTTGTAAATTATTCTGATTTTCTCCCTCTCTTGTACCAAATTTTTCCATAAAAAATGCTTTAAGGAATTAAGTGCAAAAAGCAACCGTGTTCATGCAACATTAAGTTTACACGCTGAACTACTCAAATGTCAAGAAATGCCAATGTTAAGGATGAATGCACAACTATAAGACTGTCCTCCCATGTGTGTGTATTATAATAGTCTTCAGTTATGTGATCACACAGAACAATGTAAGTAATATGCCAGGCAAATAGACTATGAAAGTAATCTGAAGGAGTGTTTCTCCTGCCTTGGGGTATGAATAATATTTGATTAAAGAGACAAGGAAAATAAAACTACTTGGTCCTAACAAAAAAAATAGAGGAATCTTGACCTCCCAGGGCATTCCTCTGAGAGAACACAGATGACTGTGGCCTAATATCTTTTCTTCCATCTGTTGCTACTGATGAAGTAATGGCAGTCATAAGCAAAGTAGAGTTTGTAATTTCTTGCATCCTTCTCCTTCCTGCACAAGAAATCCTCAGGGCACACATCATTCATTATCTGTGATCCCTCCCCTTCCATCGTGTAATGGAGAAGTTGTCTGAACTGCACTGGAAATCTCCTTTCTGAGGAGGAGCCTAGTAAGGGTACCTAATGGGTTCTTTCCCTTTCTTACAAAATCCTGAAAGCTTTGTTATATCTTAATGAGGAAGAAGAACAGATTCTTCTTTTAATTTTACAAATGGCATTGTAATTTATAATCACTGTACAGTGTGGATAAAGAGTTCAAGGGACCCATCTCTTAAGAATGGATGATCCAGGAGATCTCTCTTTGGGTCTAGTAGCTGGCAAGAAAGAGACATCTTAACTCTGCACAGTTTGAAATGTTTGAAGGATAGTCCAGACAAAATCTCGCTATTTTATTGGAATCAGGATGGAGCAGGGATTTGTCTTCAGCTGATATTGTATATAAGCAAATATTCAAAGTAATGATAGTGTGAAAATCAACACCATATAATAGTTCTGCTAATGCAGCAAAAATATCTCTGACCTTGTGTATCTAATTTATTGAAGTGGAAAAAAAGGAAGGGGAGGTAAGAGAAAAGAGTTTGAGAATGGCAGGAATATTGACCCTTGGTAAAGGTAACAGGGATGCAAAGTTGACATTACAAGTCTATTCCTTTATTATTCTTGTGTATGCATGGATCAAGAAAAAGACATTCTAATATTCTGTGGAAAAATCTTGTGGAACTGATGCACTGTAACTGTGATAAAACATGGTTCTGAGTACAGGTAAAACTTTCATAGGTGGTCTTTCAGCACCGGGAAGGGCACTCTAACAAATTGTGTGAAGTATTAGTGCAAAAGTTATTGGAACGTGGTTTCTCCTGGAGAACATAAGAAGCTAATTCTGTTCATAACAGTTTCAACAACTATACTAAGATCTCTCTGATGAATTGATTTTGGAATAAATGCAGATCAGGAAATACACATTCACAGAATCACAGAATCACAGAATGGCTAAGGTTGGAAGGGACCTCTGGATACTATCTGGTCCAACCCCCATGCTCAAGTGAGTCACTTACAGCTGGTTGCCCAGCTCCATGTCCAAATGACTGTTGAATATCTCCAAGCATGGAGATTTCTCAACTTCCCTGGGCAACCTGTACCAGTCCTTGGTGACTCTCACAGTGAAGAGGTGTTTCCTGATGTTCAGATGGACCCTCCTGTGTTTCAGTCTGTGCCCATTGCCTCTGGTCCTGTCATGAGGAACCACTGAAAAAGAGCCTGGCTCCACCCTCTTTGCACCCTCCCGTCAAGTATTTATATGCATTTTCTCTTCTCAGGCTAAACAGTCCCAGCTCTCTCAGCCTTTCCTCATAGGAGAGATGCTCCTGTCCCTTCATCATCTTTGTGGCCCTTTGCTGGACTCGCTCCAGTATGTCCATGTCTGCCTTGTACTGGGGAACTCAGTACTGGACACACTACTCCAGGTGTGACCTTACCAGTGCTGAGCAGAGGGAAAAGATCACTTCCCTCTACCTGCTGGCAACGCTCCTTCTAATGCAGCCCGGGACACTGTCAGTCTTTGCAGCAAGGCCATATTGCTGGCCCATGTTCAACTTGGTGTCCACCAGGACCCCCCCGGGCACCTTCTGCCAAACTGTTTTCCAGCTGGGTGTCCCCCAGCATGTATTGGTGCCTGGGGTTGTTCCTTCCCTGGTGCAGAACTTTGCGCTTCTCCTTGTTGAATTTCATGAGGTTCCTGTCAGCCCACTTCTCCAGCCTGTTGAGGCTGCCTGGCAGGCAGCACAACCCTGTGGCATATCAGTGCCTCCTCCCAGTTTGGTGTCATTCATTTTTATTCTTGTTTAGCTGGAAAAAGTTTGTCTTTCAGTTGAATTTTCAAATGGTCAAAGTGCAACATATTTTCTGCATATGAACTCTTCAGGAGCTGTGTAGCACTGGAGGCATCCAGATGTCCATTAGTGGCAACCAACCAATTCTTCCCTCCCAGAAGGTATGTGCACAGCCCTGTTTGAACCCAGCCCTAACCAGCTTCAGGTAGCATTAGGTCATAAGGCACTTCAGTCACTCAAGGTTACGCCACAGTTCTCAGAGGAGATGCCACAACACTCAGATTACACCATCAGTGACACTGGGTCACATGTAGACAGTTATAGGAAATATCTGTAAGTGCAAGCAGCTCCCTGCTTTAATATTAAAGGTACAGATGAGAGATGGGAAAGCTCAGCTGAGGATCTGTTTTACTCTTCCCACGGCACTGCTGTCAGCTCTTACTTCTGCTTGGTATGTTAAACCTGCTGGCAGCTGGGATTACCTTGATCCAGCTCTCCCTTCCTAATGTTTTCATGAGATGGATGTTTATCAGACCCTGGAAAGCTCCTATGTCTCAGGAATGAAAGGGACAAAGAATAATCTCTGAAGCCCTGTGGCAGAGCAAGGCAAATGCAATGAACAATTGGCAAGAGGGAAACTCTGCTGACCTTTAAATAAAATGTTTAAAAAGAAATATGTGCTTTACAAGTGAGCAATCATGATTCAGCCTGGAAGAAAAGCTATTTGAGTTGAATGTCCTACACAACAAGAGATACCATTTACATACATGACAAAAACACTAGAAGGAATACTAAAAGGAAAGCTTAAGAAGGCTAAGAGAAAAGTTATGTAGCCAGGACATATTCACATACGGAATGCTTTCCATATTTTACATTAAAGTTGCTAGATTGTCTTGATTTCTGATGATAACTTTACAGCTCTGGGAAATGCATATGCCACAATAAATTGCTTCTCTTGCTCAGTCTCAATTACTTCCTTCTGTTTGTCAATATCCAAATAAATCCAATTTCAGTGACAGACTCTAAGAACGAAACATCAACTTGAAGAGTATGAAGAAAAATTGCATAGCTACAGAAGTAGATAATCTGTGAATGACAAACTAACCCCAAAACACTTCTTATTTTATCCTCCCTCATAAGAATGAAATTGTTCCTTAACTACCGTATTTAATCTATTCTTTGTGTGCTAATTTTAGAGGAGATCATAAAAATTATGTGACAAAGCTCTTCACTTTGAAGTCTTTACAACTGTATCCCACCTTATAGACATATATGTCTATTTCTAAATCTTTGATATTCCATTTGCAAAGAGAACTTAATATCCATTATTTTGGAAACATTCATTCAAAGATTCATATGCAGGTTTTGTTTAAAGTTTTTGTAATTAGTTCACAAATATTTTCCTTCTTTCTTCAATACACAATATTAGGATGGCTAGCATGAAAAATGTCTATTTTAATCTATGACAGTTATTTAATAAACAGCTACAGAAGAAGTTTCCCCAATGACTGGCCATATAGACTGTAGCACCAGAACCTCCATCAAGACCATCTCTTGTGGTGAGGGTCTGTTTGGTCCTCAACAGAAAGCGTCATGGCTCTTCTTATTTTCCTGACTATTTTAAACACGATAAACAAGGATTTTCACTTATTTCTTATGCTTGATCAAGCATTCATTGTTTTTATATCTGTAAAAGTACTTCAGCAAATTTAATGTTTGTTACATGAAGGATTTAATCAAGTTTTTGATATCTGACATCTCTGAAGATGTAGGTATCGATAACTGCCAAGCATCTAGGAGTTTGGTGATTGTTGGTCATTAAAGCTCCCTTTGTGAATTCTAGCAAGTATTTTCTGTTTTGTGATGTAGACAGCTTTGTTCTTTAGCATGTGGGTTTTACAGAGATAAATAGCAAAGTACTTTTTTTTCCACTCCTGTGAAGGAAACAACATTTTAAAAGTAGATGAGGTGTGAAGTACTATTCCAGTGCTCTGTATCCACTCTTGGCTTTCATCTACACAGGCAGTCTGGATTGTGTGAAAATATATAAACCCCATTGTGACAAGTGAGAACTACTGCAAGTGCTTTTTAACTTAAATATTTAAGTTAAAGCATTTGAAATTTGATAAAGGCAATCTATATACAAAGGGAAAAATACTCAGGGAAGTTCAAACTTTAAAGTTCAGGAAAAAAATGGAAAAGGTGGGCAGTCCAACCTGCTTAACCAGTGTAGTCCATTTTCGTGCTTCAGAGACATCAGTTGAAAGTAGGAAGAGAAGGTCAAACTGCCCCAAAAGTTGTTTCTTTTTCATGATTTCAGCTTTTAGAATGGTTGATCTTTGTTATGGGGTTGAAAACCTTTTGTGTTCAGTTTTGTCTTCTTTTTACTAAGTAGATTATAATGCTGCTGCCTCCTTCAGTGGCCTGCATGTAGACTGTCCTATGCTCTCCAGTCATAGAATCATAGAACCATTAGAGTTGGAAAGGACCTTAAAGATCATCTAGTTCCAACCTCCCTTCCATGGCCAGGGACACCTTCCACTAGACCAGGTTGCTCAAAACCTCATCCAACCTGGCCTTGAACATTTCCAGGGATGGAACATCCAAAACTTCTCCAGGCAACCTGTTCCAGTGTTTCACCATCCTCACCATAAAGAATTTCTTCCTAATATCTAATCTAAAACTACCCTCTTTCAGTTTAAAACGGTTACCCCTTGTCCTATCAGTACACTCCCTGATAAAGAGTCCCTCCCCATCTTTCCTGTAGGCCCCCTTTAGGTACTGGCAGGCTGCTCTAAAGTCTCCCCAGAGCTACCTTCTCTTCTCTAGGCTGAGCAATCCCAGCTCCCTCAGCCTGTCACTCACAGTCCACTCACAGCTCCTAATTTTCACCTTCCATCCATCCCATTCATGCTAAATTCAGTCCCCACCATAAACAAGCGGTCAACTAACATTGCTGTCTTCTTGGCCTTCATCTTTCCTGATAAATAGCAGCAGCTATTTTCCTGACCATTACCTGGACTCTTGCCTGATTCTCTCTGCTTTTTTCACAGAGGATCTAATTCAAAGCCTAATGAAGCTCAGGGAAAATCAGTAATAACATTAATGGTTGTAGAAGGTGACAATGGCTTGTACTATCTCTTTTGTCCCAATGATTCCTGCCTTTCTTTACCTGTTCCATTTGAATACAGATCCCTTAACTCAAACTTCTGTCTTTGAAAACATCTAAAAATAAACAGCGTTTCTCATTCAGCCTTTTTTTCCTCCTGTGCTCTCAGTTCACATTTTGCTTTTCATTTTTTATTTCATTGACCGTATGAATACTCTTAAATATAGTTCTTAACCTCTTACAATTTATTAAAAAATTATGTCATCCTCTCCACCCTTTTTCTGTCACTCTTTCTTTATATCCCAAGGGTGGACCTAGTGTACCCCGAAACAGACAGCAACGGTCTCATTATCTTTCTGATCACGCCTATCCTGTCTACAAGTCTGACTATCAACTTTTTCACTCTCCACATTCAATTTACATATCTTAATTTTGCCTTAAAAATGGAGATCCCTTGATTTGCACAGCTTGTCACTTTTCTGTGCTCCTTTTGTCTCCGTCATTCCCTATGGAGTTCATCCAGTCTGTTCAGCATCATATTCCTCCCTCACTCAGGCAAGGTTGCATGCCCCAGCTCTCTTCTTTTTCAAATCATTCAACAAAATATTTTGCTCCTAAATCTTTCATTTCCAATAGGGCTTTCTAATAATGTAAACACAGATTAATTAAAAAAACAGGTACCGGCCATGAAACAACAAACTCCACGTAACATTTAAGCACTTAACTATTTTCCTTTTCGTGGTTCCCTTCTCACTTCTGTTTTCACATGTGTTGCTAACTAACGTAATAGTTATTCACTTTTCCGATGCATCTACTTACATGCCCTGCGCATCCTCCCTTCCTCCTAATCATTTTATACTTCACATACAAAACACAGATCAATTAACTGGCACGGTTCTCCATCTAGTCTGTAGACTATGTCGATTTCCATCCATGTTGCTTATTTTGTGAGAAAAAAGAGAGAAAAAATCCTTGACAGATTTTCTAGTAGGTAAATCTCAGGTGTCCCAAGCCTATATTAATTTGCACACTAATATATTCTGTAGATTTAAAGGACAGTGTTCTGATAGGATTAGAATTGACTTGTTTTTAGGGACAGTACAGCTGTGTTAATTTGTATGAGCAGGGGGCACAACTAAAGGAGAGGTCATTTGGACAGATTGCCCTTGTGCTCCAGTGTTCCTTGACTTCTGAAAACAGTCCGTGGGGAATGGATTAAGCCTTTGGGCTGGGGCAACAGACTAGTAGGGGAGTCTGAGTGAGGGAGCGTGGAGTGGGGAAGAACGAAATGGTAGAGGAAAGATCAAAAAACCATTTCCACCACCATCTCTCAGGGCAAAATGACCCTTTCCAAAGGTAAAATCTAAAGTGAAAAGAAAAAGATATCTAAATATTACTTTCTACAAGAGTTTTTTACAGAGTTTGATACACATCTATATCCAAGAAACCTGTATTTTTTAGTAACGCTGTATGTTTTGTAAGTCCTTTTCAAGTCTCTACAAACCTTTTTGAGATTGTATTATATATTGCCCTTCAGGACGGGTCTTCTTCCAATTTCCCAGCCTTTGAATAACATCCTTGCCACAAGTTTGCTACCAAGAGAAATGCTTCTCTCCCATTCTCACAGTTTCTAAATTTGTAGACCCTCCGGAACATACAGTTGTATGAATTCTCCACAGTTTGTTTTCATTTCATGAAATGAAAATTAATAATAATAATAAAAATCTACTACTTTTCGGTGAAATATTTTCAGTTATCATTTTTCTTGTGAAATTGCAATTAGCTAGAGTTACATTTAGAGGTTTGGATTCTGGTTCTTAATATCTTTTTTAGTTTTCTTTCTACAAAGGAAAGGGGATAAAATAGAGGAGTTATCTGCCTATATCACTTTCTGATAAAATTCATATCTACATAAATATATACACACACAGACATTTATAAAATCAATTTAAAAAGTATTCTTAACTGTGGTGAAATTCAGAGTAATTCTTTCCACTTATTAAAATACAGGGACTAATTTATATTATTTTTACCAATAAGCCTGTGAGTAAACAGTGATTTAACCCTGTTTCCCTGGTTTGTCCTCTTGTGTAGCTCAGTCTGAAGCAGCTCAAATGAAGAATGGTAATTTAGACAGGTTTCAGTTTCAATTTGGAGAAAAAATAGCTACACAGACTTCAATTTAGCGATATCCAGACTTTTTCTGGTGGCAAACCTTCTGCCTGTCCAAAAGCTAAACAGTACTTGTGTTTGGAAAAGAAGCTGCTCTTAATGAAGCCAAGTCATTAACCTAGAAAAAAGGAGATCTGGTCTTCAGCTGTCCCCTCTATGGGATCTCACAGCAAATTCTCAGACTTGCTTAAATAAACCAACAGGCAAGAACATGCCTGTTGATGTCAGAGGAATATATTGGCTATTCAAGTTCACACAGCCTACAGAAGCGTAAGAAGATGCTCCAACGCCACCAGAACAGGCAGCCCAGCTCCCGGTCTCGGCCCCAGCACAGCTGAACCTCACAGAGAAAATCCACCCTCAAACGGGGACAGAGGGAGACCAGAGGACACCGCAGGCCACGCAGGTGATAAACAGAAGGAGGCAGTAGCTCTAGCAAAAGGGAAGAAGGAAGGGAAATTATGGAAGGGGAAGGCTGTGAAGACTTACAGCAAGCTATGGGAATAGGGTCATGGGCGCTGCTGCGGATTTGCTCAAATGCCTGGTCACTTGGATAAGCATCCAAACCATTTGGATAACCCTCAGACCTTTGACTACTACTAATCTGAGCTACGCCTGTTGACTTTTGTTCAGTGCCTATGTCTGTGCTCTGGAGAGCAAGGTTTGGCAGGGGATGAACTGTTGACAGAGCAGGCTAGCTCTGGCCTTTGCATTAACACATCCTACACTTTGGCACCATGCAGCATTCCTAGAGTGGGAGTTTTGGGAAAAGACACTTTGTGCTACTCACCAGATGGGATTCAGAGGATTTAAAAAAGTGTGAAAAACCACACACAAATAAACAGAACAGGAAAAAAAAAAAAAGGTGAATGAGGGAATTTTTTTGGGTTGAGAAATTCCCTTCTTCCTGCTTCTTCATCAGAGGTTGTTGTTAATAATCATACCTCTTATGAAAAAAGAAGACAGAAAGAGGTCTCTGAAAACATGTGCTTGTACAAAAAGCCAAGATTTGAGGTTTTAGACCAAACACAATAGACAGGAAACACAAGTAGGCCACTTCGCAAACAAAACAGAGCTGAAGCCTATAGAGCTTAAGAATTTTACTAGTGGGTATTATTTGGCAAAATAGTGTATGAAATAATGTTTTGTTTTCCAGGACTGGTAGATGGAATTAACTGGACACTAAGTTCGACTGTCACAGGGCCAGACTGGGATCCTTCCCATGTGACTGCCTGTTGGTGTATTCTTTATTTTCCTATGCTCCAAGTTCATGCCATGAGAATAAAAGATGTGTCATGTGCAAGACAGTAATGTCTTTTGGTCTGTTGAAGAACCCTAACAACACTCTTATGCAGCTAAACAGAATTGTCAGGCATTCCTCTAGGATGCTTGGCACATATCTTCACACAAGAGGTAGCATGGGCTTCTTTTATCCAGTGTAAAACAAAACACGTCTATTCTTTTTTTTCCTTTCATAGCCCTGTGTCTAGGCTTCAGCCTGTGGACCCCAATATCCAGTGCGGTATCATGTAGCAGCTATCAAGCTAAAGAATTTACCTGTCATAAGATTACCTTACTACAAAAAGACACTGTCCCCCTCGGTCTGCCCTTCGGGTAACATGACTGTGTGCTGACCCTTGCCGTGGATCTGTGGTACAGGCACAACTAACTACTCCACACAGCAATTGTGCTGGTCAGATAAACAACTACAATATGAAACAGGAAAAATAGCATCAGTGTAAGAAGAAGGGGAAAGGTATAAAACTTTGGAGGAGCTAAAATAAGAAATATAAAGATTTTTTTTTCTTACCAGTGCTGCGCTTTTGTGGTGCAGACTGCTTCGAGCACTCATTTTATGTTATGTGATTGCCATTTTAAAGAGAAGAAGAGTGAGTGAGATTTGTGATTATAACTTTATGTGCAGTCAGGCTAGCAAATGAATGACAAAAGTCCTATACAATAGTTAGACAAACAGCTGAGAATTGCAACTCTGTTTGCTAGGTTCATTATGACATTGTGGCTTCTTCACACAGAAATTTTCACACACATCCTGGCTTTTTCCACAAACAAAAAGCAGACAGTTGTGAGGTTTGTATGATTCGTATAGATTATTTTTATCATGGCAACATGATAGGGCTTGAATAGCTTAATTGTAAAAATGGAATCTTCAGACGGCAGGATGTGATGGTCACTGTTACAGGAAGAGCTCATAATAAAATCCTTCAAATTATTTTGCCTGGCTGTAGGAAGTGTGGCTTTCTGTTTCTGCTTCTTTCTGGAAGGGTAGGACTCTTTTATACATATTCAGACAAAAACTCAAAATGATTCTGCAACCTAGTTACAGGCAACATATTTAAAGTATTGCAAAGATATGAAAAATGCAACATCTCACTGTACTTCAAAATATGCAGTTTAACTCCATGTCTTCTCATTCAAATTAGTCTTTTTCCAGAAAGCATTTTGTCTTGTTTCAGAATGCAATAAGACAAAACACTTTTACATGCTGTGTAGCAATCAGAATTGTACCATAAAATGGGGCAGTCAGCTTAAGGATCATTTAGTGAATTGAATTATTTTCAAATATATATGAAGGCATGAACCCATTTATATTAATACATACACAGACGTATATTACATATTATATATATATACACAAAGAGCATATAGCTCTCTTTTCCCTCCCCAATGACTCAATACATGATTAGACACAATAAAAACCTTGCCTTATCAAACTGATGCATTTGAGAAGACTGTCAGTGATAGCTGTGCAGAGATATATCCCCTACAAAAGCATGCAATTCTCCCAAGTTTGCTCTCATAAAAGATTTATTTCTATCATAAACCATCACCTGTCTCTTGGTCCTCTGACATTACAATGTGTCACATTCAGCACAGTGGGGTAGCTGGTGTTTTTTCTTTTTTGCAAATATGAAGATTGACAGGTGGTTGACAGTGCTAAAGAACAAGATATGACCGAATATATAACATTTGTACCAGCTGAATAGCTACAGCAAACAAAGCAATAAACTCTATCCTTTTTTCACTTGTGAAAAAACTCATGTAGAGAATAAGCCAAATAAATGGGATGTACATAAAAAGAATTGTCCTGGCTGGGAACAGGCACCTTATAATAAAATAATTTCTAATTATTTTCTCCTTCAGCTTTCTTCTTGCATTTTGATGCCTGTTGTATCCTGCTCACATACATTGTATGTCAGAATAAAGGCAGTACTTGTACTGCCTTCTCAGCATCTAACTCCAGTGGTGAATCGCTGCCTTGTTGGTAACCTGTCTCTGTTAACTGCAGAGGAAATTTAGGTGCCTTATTTGGTCTGCTTAATTGTACCTAAGCAAGATACCCAAAGTCAAATGAACAGTATAAATACCCCCCAATATGTCCTCTGCTCTGAAAGGTGTCACAAGGCATTTTTGACTGTGGCCCTTATTTACAGATTTTTGCTGATATTCATTGTGTAGGAGATTATTAATGATAGAGTATTTATACAGATGTCTGCTTATTGTGACCTTCTATATCCTTAACAATCCTGACAATCTACTCTCCAGAGGTTTGCATAACCTAGTAAGTACAGATGGATTTCCTTTACAACTGAGGGTCAAAGGTAACGGAGCATGTTCTCAGATGTGTCACTACATGAATTAAAATGTAGTAATGAATTTGTGGTGTACTCTGTGACTTTATGTTAGACCTTGACCTTAATATCACATTTAACTGAGCACAATCATAGGTCACAAATTAGAAAGGTTTAAGCAATCTTCTGCTCTATCAAGGGAACCCAATTTAATCAGATCTGATTTAATATGCTGCTCAGAGTTTAGGGAGCACTAGACTAATATTACTAAGAAAGAAACTGTCACCATAGTTACATCCGTGCTGCAAAAGCACAAAAAGGCTTTGGGGTGCAAATCTAGCATTTTGCAGAAGATTACAGTCGAGCATTAGCATTTTTTAATGTTATATTTTCCTTTTTTTTTTTTTTTTAAGATAAATGGGTCTGTGAAACTCTTCTAATACCAACTGTTTACAACATAATAATTACAATGAATTACATCATTGCACTAATGTCTTTCATCACTCATAGGGAGAGTACTTGTGGAGCGGCAAGCCTTCAGTATTGAAAAGCACACAAAAGCGTAGGAGTTAACATGTCACACAGAGCCAGGCAGCTCAAAACCTGGCCATGGTAGGGACTGCAGAGAGACCCTGAGTCCCTGAGACTGGAAGTAGAGGTGCAGAGTGACTTCATGCCCCTGAAAGTGGCAGCATGGGATAAGCACTGAATCTGAACACATCTGATGAATCCAGCTATTTTATGAGGTATAGTAAGACAAAAACACACAGTTCCCTCCTATGTCTGCTCCAAAAATCTTTGCCGATGAAACATTGTTTTTCTTTTTTTGTTTAAAACTGTATCAGGTTTACTGTACCAAATTACAATACTTGAAGGTGTCAGGTGAAAATAAACTGATTGTTATCTACCAGTGTAATCCTGAGTACATTTCCAGTAATTCTAATCGTAACCTATTCTCAGGAAACACCATGTTTGCTTTTTGTTCTCTTTTAAACAAGACAATTAACACTGAATCATCCCAGCATTGTAAAAATGAGTTCGCAGTGCTGTAACAATTCTGCAGGTGTTAGCGGTGCTTTAAAATAAAAACCCAATATATTCCACCTTAAAAATGATGCTGAAAATAGAGCATATAGGCCTTAACTTGGAAGGCAAGTGCAGATAAATCCCCCAGAAAGTCAGTGGAAGTTGTATTCATAATTCTTGCTTGCATAAAGATATTGTTTAAGCTTGTTTAAGATCTTCCCTGTATACATTTGATCTATTCTAGATACTAGATCTGTGATTTCATAGCAAGGAAGAAATTTGATTAAAAAAAGGGAAACCAAACTTTTGACAATTAGAAATTTTAGAACATTTTAGAAGAGTCATTTGGAAATTTCAGAAATCGGATTGTGGTACTACAGAATAACCCTACTTATCTGCAATATCAGATTACACCTAGAAAACATTTGAATTGAAAAAGCCAGACAAACATTTCGCAAATTCAATACCACAGTTCATCAGATCAAAAACCTGGGATAAATCATGTGCCCTACCATGTATAACCCTTGGCTCTATATCACTATAGAATAATTTATCAATTTTAATACTAATGATGAAATGGTTAAAGACGAACTTGGAAACCCATTTTCTCTAATGGAAATAAACTTGATATATCAACAAATAACATACCAAGTGATTCACAAAGGGTATCTTCCAATAATTTAACTGGAGTTATTACCGTTGGAATAAGTCTGCAATTAGTAGGAGCTTATGTAAATTCTCTTGAATGACAACGTGAGTCTCTTCTGTAAAGAAAAATAAAAGCTGCCTATTTCCCATACTTTTTTGTTATTTATTTTGGCACGTTTAACCATAACTCTTGCCATTTTTGCATGGGGGGAGAAAAAGAAGTCAACATCAATGTATAGGGAGCTCTATCTCAGCAAAACAACCACACATTTTAACAAAAGGAGACAGGAACTCAAGTTTCCCGCAATCAGCTTAAATCTTCTCTAAAATCTAGAGGTAATTGACAGTAAATCAAGACAGCCCAGAGATTTAAGGTAAAACTAGGAAATGAGGTGGAGAATCATAAGTTATAAGCAGGGAGAGTCTTCTCTTTTGATTTCCTTTAATTTTATTCATTGCATTTGAGATTAGAAGCAGTTAAATTCTGAATGTTTGCAAAACCTCTCAAGCAGCTATTTTCCTAACAATAGAGAAATTCAACGAGCAAGTTATCTAGAGAGTCACAGTTTAGCATTTCTGAAGTATGAATCATCAAATGATGTGCAGTGAATGATTGGGACAAAATGAAGAATGCCCAGCTGTCCTTTAAAACTCTTTTATTTGCATATAAAAACCTAGCAGTAGTACAAGCAACTTTTTAATTTTGAATAACAAAACCTATAATGTCAATGAATGTGAAGTTAAATCTGAGTAAGGAGCACATTTTGTATATGTGATGTTGTTTCCCCCTGAAAGCAGGGGGGACTGTAAGAAGTTGCAGCCTTCTGTATAGAACGGTTGTAAACTATCTACATTAGTCAAACTTCACATAGCTGAAAAATGCAAACTACTTTCCAGTCTGTATTACTGGGACTTAGCTGTAACTTATTTTAGTCCTCTTTTCCCAGCCTTTATCTAACAATTCATAAAAAGCAATCAGCTAGGTCAACAGACCGCGCATCTGGATTGGCATATTTTCAAAAGCAGAGAGGCTTTGAGATGAAGCAAATCAGAAAAGTCACAAAGTATGTTATACTGTCCTTTATTCTCACAGCTACAAATTGGATTTTGAACCAGTATTCAGTGCCTGAATTACTGCTGATTTTGAAAGGAGTAAAAAAAGCAAATACCTCAGTGCCAACTGATTTCTTCCAGCTCTTTCCTTTCTTCCCAAATCTTCATATTTTCTCCTAGCTAAGTGTACTTCCCAATGTTTATCTTTCTAATCCTGCATTTTCCAAGAACCTCATTCAGTCACCAAAAAAAGAGATCTTAAAATGCTTTCATTGATGATATAAAAAGTAGTTGCTATTTATTGATATCTTTGATAACTGAAATATAGATAATCTGAAATGTCTGGTGTTTATCAATTTGAGTTAGATTATAAAGATATGCTCCATAACCAGAAAAGAAGAATAAGCTATAATGCAGTGTACCATTTTTTCCAACTGGCTTTCCATAAATTAGTATTCATAGATTCAAATCCACATGACAGCAGCTCCTCAGTCTTCCAAATCTGATACCATTTGTTCCAATTTCTCTGGTAGGCCTATATTTGATTATACCAAAAAAAAAAAGAAAGAAAAGTGAATGGTAACCTCCAGACTGCACAAAATAGAGATAACACTCTGAAGATCCAGTCTTCCTCACCTCTGCAGTGTTTTCCTATTTTTTTCTCATGTTGTTGCCTACTTTATTTTTGATAGTACTTAAGGACAGGCCCTGTTCCTGTGCTACCTGAAACAGTGGACTCAATAATAAATAAATAACAGACAACAAGTTTACCCCATTAACATATTGTATTGGGTTTACATGGAAAGGTTTTGGTAGCAGAGGAAGGTGGAGCTGCAGAGGTGGGTTCCGTGAGAAGCTGACAGAGGCCAGAATGTCCGATAGAGTCAATGCCAGCTGGCTCCAAGATGGACCCACAGCTAGCCAAGGCTGAGCCCATCAGTGATGGCGGTAGCACCTCTGTGAGAACATATTTAAGAAGAGGGGAAAAAATGCACAGTTGCAGCTGGGAGAGAAGTGTGAGAATATGTGAGAGAAACAGCCCTGCAGACACCAAGGTCACTGAAGAAGGAGGGGGAGGAGGTGCTCCAGGCATCAGAGCAGAGATTCCCCTGCAGCCCATGGTGAAGACCACAGTGAGGCAGGCTGTCCCTCTGTAGCCCATAGGGGTCCACGGTGGAGCAGATATCCATCTGCAGCCCATGGAGGACCCCACACCAGAGCAGCTATGTGAGCCCTGAAGGAAGCCGCAGCCTATGGAGACCTCATGCCAGAGCAGGTTCCTGGCAGTTGCTAAAGCCTGTGGAGAGGAGCCCATGCAGGAACAAGTTTTCTGGTAGGACCTATGACCCATGGGGGACCCATGCTGAAGCAGTCTGTTCCTGAAGGACTGCATCCCATGGTGAGGACCCAAGCTGGAGCAGGGGAACAGTGTGAGGAGACAGGAGCAGCAAAGAGGAAGCATTATGAGCTGGCTGCAACCCCCATTTCTTGTCCCCTTGGACTGCTGGGGTGGAGGAGGAAGAAGAGTCAGGAGTGAAGCTGAGCCTGGGAAGAAGGGGGGTGTGGGGCGAACGTGGTTTTAGTTTTGTTTTATTTCTCACTATCTTACTGTGTTATTAACTGGCAATAAATTACATTAATTTCCCCAAGTCAAGTCTTTTTTGTCCATGAGACTAATCGGCGAGTGATCTCCCTGTCCTTATCTTGACCCACAATCTGTTTCATCATATTTGCTCCCCATTTCCTACTGAAGAGGGCTTGGTGGGCACCTGGTGGCCAGTCAAGGTCAACCCACCACACACATGTAAGTTTAAGATCCACTAGCTGGAATTGTTGGGATCTGAGGTACCCAAAGACTTGCAAAATTTTTTCACTGCCTTTTTTCTCACTCAAAATAAACTTGAAGTATCCACACTCTTCAGGAATCAGTACCAAGAAAACAAGTCAGAGTTTAACCATCTTCTCCATAACAGCATCAGCACCTTGCACTTCAGAAGTAGAGACTTAATTTCTCTACCATCTTTCCCTTGACCAGCAAGGTCCTACATATAGCTCAAAAATGCTTTAGGCCCATCTGGTGTTCGCGGGTTTCTAACATCTAAAATTACATTACAGTTTGGATATCTATGCCCCAGATTTACCTGGTACCAAGTTCCACATTTACTAGATTATTATTTATTTTTTTAAAATTTTATTTTAGACATTAGCCATTCATACATTGCTTCTTAGATTATTTTAGTGGAAATTAGGGAATTTTTCCCAAAGTAGCCTCTGCTAGCAGTACTAGCTTTGCGTACCACCCCCTTGCTACAACATGCTCCATTTGACTGAGCCATGCAGCAAGCTGTACTGGAGAAATGATCTTCTCAAAAACAAATGAGTAAAATATGTATTTAATAATGTTTATATCATCTGTCCATTCAAAGTCACATGAATGGTCATCCAGCACCACTAGGGAGGCAGCAAGAGTGCACACCGGTGACGTGTGGCAGGAGTAAGGAGAATGAGTGAGCAGGATGGCCTCAAGCCTGTCCTGCCACTGAGGACTGCACCTTGTAAAACTGTAGGACCAACGATAAAAAGAAGGCCTTGTTTTAAAGGAAAGAGAAAGCAATAAAAATAAGGTAAAGCAATAAAAATAAGGTTAAGCAATAGCAATACTAAAATGTGAAACATAAAAAATACAGAGGATAATGAAAATATCCATTTTAGAAAACAGGCAGATAAAAAGCCTTCTTTTAACAACAGAAACCGGATTCTGATGCCAGCACAAATCAGTGTAAACTCCAGTGAAAGCAGTATAATCCTGAAATCATTATTATTAGGTTGGTGCAAACAAGATCAGATTCCAGCCAGCTTCACAGAAGCTCAGAAAATCCAGGTCAGAAACACACCAATGTCCTCCAGAAAATATATACACACCTGCAAACGGAGAAATTCCACATAAACTATCACCACCAGAAAGAGGCATGATCATTGAGGTATTAAAATGTTCTTTTGAATTTCTAGCTATCATTTATCCCCTTCCAGAGAAATCATGAACATTTTCAATCCCGTGATGTGAGGAGCACATTAAAAATATTTGCAGCGTCTCTTTTGCCCCCAGTGACCTTGTGAGTGTGCTTGACACAATGAATATACTGAAATTTATTAAGGTTCAGAATACTCACTTCAATGCTTCCGTGGCTGAGATGATTTTTCTATTAAGTGGTCTCTGTAATAATTTACTAGCATTTTGAGATAAACAAGTACATTGATTTCTCAAGCATCTGCACAACTCCTGACGCTTAAGATCTTAGATATTTTATATCACAACCATGCTGTGCTTCACAGGAAACATCTTATTAAACATAATGGTGGTCCAGAGAACTTTTTTTTTCCTGTGTATTGGCATTCATTTTAAAACCCCTTCCACTATTCTAAAATACGGCATCAAA
The DNA here is from genome assembly GCA_008921705.1 of Burhinus oedicnemus. Lineage (NCBI taxonomy): Eukaryota > Metazoa > Chordata > Aves > Charadriiformes > Burhinidae > Burhinus > Burhinus oedicnemus. The sequence goes on from VFFE01006902.1 coordinate 309,640, forward strand.
ATGAATAAATCAGAGACTTAGGATTTTTGGTTTGGTTTGGCTTTTCAGGGCAAGTACATTAAAAAACCAATTAACTGATAGGGTACATAATTACAATACTAACTACATCACAGATTATAAACATGCCCATCTGAAAATTCACTGTAGACATCATCTTTAGAAATGAAGTTCTAACCTAAACAAATACATTTTGACAAACTCTATGGGTTGCTAACCCAGAGGTTTGTGTAAATCTTGGAGTGATTTGTTTTCATATTGAAACACCTGGTTTCAAGTTGTAGCGTGAATGTTTTGCACAGTGTAACTCAAAAACTGCAAACCACAAGAACTCATGACTAATATGCAACACATAAGCGACAAAAACAAAACAGTAGTATAAATGCAATGCAGTAATCAAGACCAGATGTAACACATAATAAATCAATCAAAACTGCAAAAAAATTACTAAAGATAGTGAATTTAATTAAAGCCTCTGATGTGTCTCTAGACATTCAAGTATAACCATTAGCATAGGCCTCAGGCTTTTTTTCCCCCTCTCTTTTAAGCCGTACCTCGGCCTACGGCAAAAGGGCCCAGGAAGGCTGGACATTCTTCAAGAAGGAAGTCTTAGAGGCACAGGAGCAGGCTGTCCCCATGTGTCGTAAGATGAACTGGCGAGGAAGACAACTGACCTGGCTGAACAGGGAGCTCTTGCTGGGACTCAGGAAGAAAAAGAGTTTACCACCTTTGGAAGAAGGGGCAGGCAACTTAAGAAGAGTATAGGGATCTAGTTAGGCCATGCAGAAAAAACATCACAAAGGCAAAAGAACAGCTAGAACTTAATCTGGCCACCATCGTAAGAGATAACAAAGAAGGTTTTTACAAATACATTAACAACAAAAAGAGAGCCAGGGAGAATCTCCACCCCTTAGTGGATGGAGAGGGGAAGATTGTCAACAAGGATGAGGAGAAGGCTGAGGTAGTTAATGCCTTCTTTGCCTCAGTCTTTAATAGTAAAACCAGTCATCCTCAGGGTATTCATCCCCCTGAGCTGGAAGACAGGGATGAAGAACAGAATAATCCCCCCATAATCCAAGAGGAAGCAGTTAGTGACCTGCTACGCCAGCTGGACAGCCACAAGTCTATGGGCCCAGATGGGATCCACACAAGAGTGCTGAGGGAGCTGGCGGAGGAGCTTGCCAAACCACTCTCCATCATTTATCAGCAGTTCTGGTCGACGAGGGAGGTCCCAGATGACTGGAGGCTTGCCAATGTGACACCCACCTACAAGAAGGGTCGGAAGGAGGATCCAAGCAATTATAGGCCTGTCAGCCTGACCTCAGTGCCAGGAAAGATCATGGAACAGATCGTCCTGAGTGCACTCACGCGGCATATGAAGGACAACCAGGGATCAGGCCCAGCCAGCATGGGTTCATGAAAGGCAGGTCCTGCTTGACCAACCTGATCTCCTTTTATGACCAGGTGACCCACCTGGTGGATGAAGGAAAGGCTGTGGATGTTGTCTCCTTAGACTCTAGTAAGGCCTTTGACACAGTCTCCCACAGCATTCTGCTAGAGAAGCTGGCAGCCCGTGGCTTAGACAGGTGTACTCTTTGCTGGATTAAAAACTGGCTGGATGGCCGAGCCCAGAGAGTTGTGGTGAATGGCGTTAAATCCAGCTGGCGGCAGGTCTCAAGCAGTGTTCCTCAGGGCTCGGTTTTGGGGCCAGCCTTGTTTAATATCTTTATTGATGATCTGGACGAGGGGATTGAGTGCACCCTCAGTAAGTTTGCAGATGACACCAAATTAAGTGGGAGAGTTGATCTGCTTGAGGGTAGGAAGGCTCTGCAGAGAGATCTGGACAGACTGCATTGATGGGCTGAAGCCAACTGCATGAGGTTTAACAAGGCCAAGTGCCGGGTCCTGCACTTGGGTCACAACAACCCCAGGCAACACTACAGGCTTGGTGAGGAGTGTTTGGAAAGCTGCCTGGCAGAAAAGGATCTGGGGGTCCTGGTGGACAGCCTGCTGAATGTGAGCCAGCCATGTGCCCAGGTAGCCAAGAAAGCCAATGGCATCTCAGCCTGTATCAAGAATAGTGTGGCCAGCAGGAGTAGGGAAGTGATTGTGCCCCTGTACTCAGCGCTGGTGAGGCTGCAGCTTGAGTACTGTGTTCAGTTTTGGGTGCCACAGTCTAGGAGGGACATTGAGGTGCTGGAGGGTGTCCAGAGAAGGGCAACAAAGCTGGTGAGGGGTCTGGAGAACGTGTCTTATGAGGAGCAGCTGAAGGAATTAGGATTGTTTAGTTTGGAGAAGAGAAGGCTGAGGGGAGACCTTATGGGTCTCTACAACTACCTGAAAGGAGGTTGTAGTGAGATGGGAGCTGATCTCTTCTCCCAGGTAATTAGCGATAGGACAAGAGGAAACGAGTTCAAGTTGTACCAGGGGAGGTTTAAGCTAGACATTAGGAAAAAATTTTTCACTGAAGGAGTTATCAAACATTGGAAGAGGCTGCCTCAGGAGGTGGTTGAGTCACCATCCCTAGATGTGTTTAAAAGTCATGTAGATGTGGTGCTTAGAGACATGGTTTAGTGGCAGACCTGGTAGAGTAGAGTCAATGGTTGGACTAGATGATCTTAAAGGTCTTTTCCAACCTAAACGATTCTATGATTCTATGATTCTACTTTACTCTCCTCAATCAAGCAAGATCCATGAAAAGGGAAAGGAAGAACACAGAGCAAATACTGTGGAAGAGGGTGCCGTGTCCCAGCTGTACCCACAAGGCAGAAAACACTGATTCTGAAAAGGGGAACACAGAGTCAGACTAGCTGATCCCCCCCCCGGAGATAATCAGTACAACTTATCAGTGGAGTTATATATATATATATATATATATATATATATATATATGTATGTTTTTCCTCCTCTGTCTCCATTTACTGTTCAGAAGGCATTCTCCAGGCCTGATCCACATTGCTTGCTCTCACTGGTGCACACCTGCTGGTGTCAAGTGGGAGCGATGCGCAGCCCCTCTCAGCAGCATGGCTTCGGTGAAACCCTTGCCATGGATGCCACAGAGCTGGAAGAGGAGAGCTTTTGCTCAATTAACATCCATCGTTCACGAATCTGTGGGATCGTGCCCTCAGAAAAATGCTGTAGTGCACATTGTGTGTCCTCCTCAAGCAGGCATGCACAGTTCAGGGCTGTGCACGTGGCCAATGGCTCTGCAGCACGGTCAATGAGATGTAGCTTAGAGCAAGTCAGTGTGCCCCCACAGAGCTCCTGTGCTAAACTGCTGTCACCACCTACTCCGGCTAGCGCGTCACACTGCGTAGAGCACCTCCAGAAGCATGTATCCCCAGAAGTGAAGAGTGGTGCATTCCTTTCCAATAACAAAATGTGAAAATGTTTCCACTTCTAGATTCATCCACCTGAAAGGGCAGCCAAGTATTCAGACTCTCTCCTAGGAAAAGTTGACAGAAAATAAGTTCATTTCCGTTTTTAAAGCTCAAATCTGGCTTCCAGACTGACACCACAATAATAAACCACTGTGGGATATTTTTGGTAAACCCGCCCTATGTTATCTATCAAAAAATTATTTCTGATCCCATGAGTAGCATTCCACCTACCAGTTACTACTGTGTATGCTTGACTACAGGTTAAGAAGATGATGCTTCTTGCATTAAGCATTTTTGCCTTGAGTTATTGACACATTTTAAATTATTCTGCTTTATGTCCATCCTTAATAGAACAGAAATCGGCTACAAAAGATCTTTATTAACTGACTGCCTCAGGTGCTGTGCAGAGATTCATGATTTAACAGCTCCTCCAAACAGACAGGCGTATAGCTTGTTTAATAGGCTTGTTCAACCCTTTGACATCTGTGAGGTATAAGTGGATTATGGAGGTTTGTTTGTCTGGCTATCTTTTTACACAGCTTTCCAAATAATTGTCATAAATATCCCTACTTCCTTAACCCAATTAATGAAATGTAGTAAATACCTAGCCTACCACTTCTATTGATTGAACAGTTGCTTAGGAAACACATCACCATTGCCACTCAATGCTATGTGCTGTGGTTCTGGTTGCACAAAGAGACTGGAGATACATCTAAAAGAAAAAAAACAAAAGAAAAACTCATATAAGTCACACAACAATTTCTTTTGTCACTGCTAATGATTTTTCTTTCTGTCATGAGTTTTCTGAAGACAGGTTTAATGGGAAACATATGGATTCATTATTGCTGAAAATCAACCTCACTTCAGACAATCATTTATTTGCTTTCTAGAAAAAGCTATTTATGTGGAAAAATTACACTCTGGGAGTTTTAATAGCCATCTTGCAATCCTTGTAATGGTAAACTGAATCCTGCAGTAAAAACAGTCAACACAGGAGTGTTTCAGGAGCAAGATGAATGGAGATTACTCACAGAAGCAGGGCTGGCATTTATCAGACCTGATTTTTTTTTTTCTTTTCATAAGCTAAGCAAAACCAAATAGCTATTAAGTAGACTAAACGTTTTCATTTAAAACAGGAAACACTTAAAAGAATAATCTTTTTTCCCCACTCAGAAAACAAATGTATGGTAACAGCACAAGGTTCTTGAAAAACAAAAAAATGTCCTATGAGAAGCTATTAAAATATTAAATATTTATGCTTTCAGGGTTTCATCTATTTCACATCCCCTTAACTATTTTAGCATGATTTTATGAATATTTAATGCTATAAAAACATTCTTTTTGTGTTCCTGTTGAAATATTCAGCATAAAGGAAAACGTCATTTACACCAGATGATTAACAGCTGAGATTCCTAAATCAACAAGACCAGAGACCAGGGAACGCGGGTAAAAACGAGTTGTAGTCTGAAACAGGGTTGTCGTGTCCTTGAGAACAGCAGCACTGGAGACAGCCAGTAAGGATGCTGGCTGTCTTACATTTAAAAACAAGAGGAGGCATGTGCTGTGGCACTCTGTGGGGGAAGATGTATGTGCAGCGTGATTCAGTGTTGCAGTGGCAGCAGTGCAAGGGAGTGTGCGTGCTAGCTGAGCTGAACAAAAACGAACAATCGTAAAACAAATAACCCTTTGTGCAAAGGCAGGCGCAACCCAAATCCAACAAACCAAGTGGAATCAGAGCTCCGAGTGAAATGTGTTTGTTTAAAAAGACCATTCCTCTCCGGAGACAGACATCGCCTCCCTTCTCACGCTGCTGTAGCATTTACCTGGCTTGCTGGAAAGTAGAGTGTGTTACACGCAACTGTTGACACCAGCACACAACATTAAATGCCCCCAATTATTTCATTATTTATGAAACGTTTGCTGGGTGTAGTCAGTGGCTTCATGATGCAAAAGCTCCAACAATAAGGCCCTGTCAGATTTTTGGCAGAGACGCATCCAAACACATAAAAACAAGTTTAAACACTATCGTTTATGCATAATTCTTTCTTGGCATGTGTCCTCAGTTACCACAATTTGCAGCCAGAAAACACTTACTTCTACTTTTTTTCACTCTGAAGTAATCTGGCCAAAAGTGTATCTAATTCCCCTCCTCCCCGAGAAGAGAAACAGCCTTGTCAAGGGCTAGGTTGTGTGTGTGTCTGAGATACCAAGGTTTCCATTTACCACACAGCTGCACCGACTCGAGCAGACCTGCCTGCTGCCAGACGCCTGGAGCCACAGCCCCGCAGCTGCCCACAAGCGTCACGGGCAGCCAGGTCTCAGCTCCTCGACTAGACCCAGCCTCCGCTCTGCTCCAGCCACTGATCCGCTCCTTTTGCAGGAAATCCTGTAAAGCACATGCAGAACGGCGAGCCATTGCTGTGCCAAGAGATGGAGTCAGTGCAGACGAGGGGGGCACAGCGCAGAGCCGTGAATGCTTTGCAAAGGTGCACTTTGAAGCTGATTTATGGCTGGAAAGCCCTCTTGGTGCAAATAGTTCATAAAGCATATGACCTAAGTACTTGCCCACAGGGCCACAATAACATTTATGTAGCATAAATTAATGTGTTTCAACCGCTAATTCAATCTGGCTAGCTAATTCCTCTGGTTTTGGCAGAGTCTGACCCTTGCAACAGAGTACGGTGCTTGTGGTGATGACTCACAGCTCTGGCTGCATTGAGTTTTAGAGTCGCACATACCCTTATGAACAAAGACTGCTATTCGTTGAGCAGCCGTAAAAATATACCTCCAGAATACGTTTGGATCACCACTAATTGAAACTTCCTTTTTATAGGAGCCTGATCAAAACCAGCTGTGGGAGTCAAGCAGGAACACATTTATATATTGCATCAGAAGCCTGACAAATCCAGAGAGAAGCAGCTGAGCGAATGCCTATAGTCAGCTGGAGAGACACATACAACTCACAATGGATTGAGACTTCCCCAGAGGAAAATCCCTCACTGGATGTGGATATTTTGCAAGCGTTTTTCTGTTCTGATTCCCTCTTCACTCAAAGGCTATATTTAAGCAGAGAGACTTTAGGAGTGCTTTTAATGATGACACAAACAGAGAACAAAAAGGTGAGGCAAATCTCTAAGGACAACATCCTTTTTTGTGCCTCTCTCCAACAAGTATGATCAGTAATGTGCCTATCTATAGAGAATCAGCTGTGAGATGTAGCTGGCCAAATATAAATGTTGGAGGGAAAAAGCAAGTGGGTAACAGTCCCCTGAACTGTAACTTCCCCAGCTGTCAATATCACCTGGTATTAGACTGCTAATTGTGTTCAGCTAGTGAAGTCTTACTGAACTCTTAACACCAAATCTGTTCTCTTTCACCTGTGATGGGTCAGATGACTGTCTCCCACCCTTTAAGATCCAGGTGTACCTACAGCAACTGCTCATAGAGAACCCCGCATTCATAATCTTCATGGCTGATTACTGCAGCTCATTATGCCTGTGAATAAAGCCATATGCTTTGGAAAAATTCCAGGTGCACCAAGCCATAGCAGCCTCTCTGCTTAGCATCCTGCCACTGTGAATACCTGAGCTCCTCTGTCTGCAGACAGGCTCCCCCTTAGACACCAAATCCAGTTCCAGATTCTTCTCACGACTTTCAATGTCACCAATGTGACCTGCTGTCATGGTCCAAACCCCAACCTGCCCAAAAAGAGCGTGCAGCAAGACACTCTAAATGCCAGCTTAGACAGCTTTATTACTAATACGCTGTTTGTGATCTTTATAAAAAAACAACTATATGGCATACATTATGAAAGGCAACAGTTCCTATGACTTAAAATGTTTTCATTTTTACAAACAAACGAAAATGGCAAAATGCAAATCATCTTGTGACAACAGAGGAATCAAAGAGGAGTTTAGTTACCCTATTGTGAAAAATTTACGCATCCCAGTGTCCTCTCTTTCAAAAGATCCATCAGTGGCACCCAAACCCATGCTTAGCATGCATTCTCAGGGCTAAGCGAAAGCACAGCATTTGTTGGTTTAGATAAAAAGAAGGTTGTATTAGGAAACAGAAAAAAAAAAAAGTATTCTTGTTCTCAAAATATGCTGCAATGGTTATATTGCATTAGTAATCTCAGAAACCACAGTTATAACCAGAGCAAAGAGGACTTGCAATATCCTCTCTAAGGGCAACAAGCTAAGCTGTTAGATTAGTTACAGCAACAAAGAAAGAGCCTGAAAGAATCCTTGAGTGGCAGCTGGAACAAGACTGTGGCATGCAAGGTCTGCAGACAATGATTGTTTTTCTGATTAGACAATCTAGTTTAGATCAGAAAAATTGAATACTCTTCTGAGTACCTAAAATCTTCCTCAGATGAGAAACAGAATAGTACATTTTGGGATGTCCTTTTCGAGTTATGCTTCCAATGTTGTAATCAAGATCATAACCTCCTGTTCCACTAAAATGAGACCAGACTTGTTCTACTGTTAAGTAAATCAGAGGAGTTGAAAAAATTGCTCAATTGAAACGTATAGACCCAAATAAAGCAGTGCTGAAGATCTCCTTGGTTGCTTGTAACACAACTTAGTTCTAAGTCCAATAGTGCACAGTGGCAGGGGTCTGTTTCTCATGGAACTTTACTCCAAGGCGGATAGCACCTTCTAAAAGGTTTTGGAGAATATTCTACCCTATTTGTGTTTATTCCATGACTCTCTCAAGAGGGCCAGAGAGTATTCAGCTTCTCCACAGATGGAAAGCACCTGTTTTACAAATTTTGGTCTTGTTCTTTGCTCCTCTCCAGTTTATGTTGTACTAGATGAAAATTTCGGTTAAGGGGAACCTCAGTGCCGTAGACAGAAATTTTGCACAGACTGGCTCTTTACTGTAGGGCTTACCCTTGAAAGAGTTGAAAATAACTAATAAAATAGACAATTAAAAGCAAAATTAATTTCTCTAGATCAGCTTTGTCTCAGTGATTTCCTAACACACCCACTCACTTAGGAGCACAAGCACAAGCAAATAAGCAGTTAACCAAGAAACTAATCAAACTATTTCTGCCACACCCTCAAAAAAGAAGCAGAGGTGAAGAAAATAATACTTCATATCAGTTGTCATCGTAGTAATATTGATTATCACCAAAGGACTATACATTTTGTCACTGTGATTGAAAAGAAGATGGTATGTATTCCCATTTATGGGACAATAGATATTTTATGATCATTGTGTGTTTTTACTCACTTGGAGCAAGGTTGTGAATGTAACCTAGCTGTATGTAGAAGTCTGTGCAGTGAAAAATCACTCTGGTAAATACTGTGAAAGATCCTAAGGTGAAGTATGGAAGATTTCCACCCCTTGCACTCCCTAATGCTATATAAATGCAGTTTTTGTGGTTTTGAGCATTTCCTGCTGTGATACTGGTAAAAGAATTGTTTTCAGTTTGCTGAAGCTATTGTAATTGTTTAGACAATCAAAACTTTGTGGCTTCTAGATATGTTTGCTACAAAGCACTTGCATGAGGAAATGCCCCTGGAGAGATTTGAGAGCCATCATTTAAACAAAATGATGTTCCTCAATACTTACAGTTATTGTACTATGCCAGGATTTAAAAAACTGTTCCAATATCGTATTTGTTTCTGGATACAGCTTTTCAGACAGAGCTAATTTCATTTTGTGGATGGATTCTGATGTTTTCACTTACACCAGCAGGAGTAGTACCATCCAGCCCAAGCGAGAGTTTCTTGTATTACAAATTCTTCTCTCAAGGTCTGCTACTGTATTACACGTACTCATTCTTAAGCCAATGCTACAATGACATGATGTGACACAGTCGCATCTGCTGGACATTATGACTTCTGCCATTTCCAACATCTTACCAAACAGCACACGAGCTCAAAGGTCTCTGTTTCTCATACATTTTCTTGAATAGAAAGTAGTGGCAAAGGTAATTGATGGTTATGTTTCACAACTTCTACTCCTTTCCCATAAAAAAACACATCTATGGATTTTTTAGTTGATTTATGATACTCATTAACACTGGATTTCTTTAGGGAATATTAAGTCTAACTTTTCAAGTGCAGAAACAGACACTCTTAGAAGGAAACCAAGAAATGATCAAATTGCAGGTGTAATAGTCAGCATTATTATTATAGAAGCTGCAAATTTCATGATGTCCATAATTAGTTCCATGTAAATATTGCATGAATGAAGCATAACGTAGTTCTTGTTTCAAAATAAACATGTCCTCAGGCAGGAGGATAAATGTTGAATTTTCATGGTTATAGTGGCTATACGTTTCTAACACCAGACGTAGCAACTAGTGAGTGAAACAGTCACTATGACGTATTAAAATATGACACATTGCACCCCTTAAAGACACGAATTTTAAAACACGTGATAAGAGCACCTCAATTTTTAAAAGCCATTTTTACCTTACAACATTAAGAAATGTATAAATTAAGTTGGTTTGTAAGGCTTTTAAAAATCTTTACACATCAACTTAATGGCATGTCAGGCTTGAATGGGAAAAGTGTCAAACTGATTTGATAAAGATATCAGAAGTGCATTTATTGAGAAATGTATAAAGAATCATTTTGTTTTATTTTATTTTATTTTATGCTAGGAGGGAAGAGGTAGAAGCGGGTTAGAGAGAACTTGTGTAAGCAGTGTAAATTACGTTGATTTTGTGCTATAATTCACTGATGCTGTGCTCACATAAAATATATATATGTTGAAGGGGAGGATTTTATGCACTTAATCTACTTATTTACCACCTCTTTTGATCTGACTAGATCTTTCCTAGTTTCATAACCCTAACATGCCAGCCTCTGAGGTAAAAACATGAAGGAAGAATCAAAATGCAGTCCTTGAAGTTTCGGTGGAGCAAATGGAAGAAAATCTATTCTAAAGGGTCACCACTTCTTACATCTTACATTACTCCCATATAATGGAGAGGGGTAGGTTCTCATTTAGGAAATAACAGATCTTTTTACTCACGAAGTAAGTTACCTGCAACCTTGGGGACAAGAACAGTTGAAAAAAAGGAATAAAAATCAAAAACTTTGTCTGGAACAGACTGAAGGCTGGAGATCCACTGCTTTTTAAAGGGTTTCCAGCAGAATGTTAAATTAAACAACCTGAAATGCCCAAGGTAGGGAATCAAAGGTACAACTCCGAAGCGTGTGCTGCCCAGAACTACTTCCAGACCTGGTGGATCAAAGCAAGACATGCACAGGTCTCCTGTCAGAGTTTGGCCTTGCATTTTGCCATTTGGCCAGAGGGCTAGGTAGACTTCGGGGTGCCAAAGCTCTCTTCGCAATTTTGGGTTTGTGGGGGAAGCCTGAGTGCTATGGCATTATTCTTACATGCTTCACTGAGATGCAGCACACACCTCAGTAGCTCTGTGGTGCCAGAAGGCACCCTAGACTCATCACTTATGCTCAACTGATGCTACAGAGAAAGATTCCTCCCTTCCTGGTGTAGATGAGTTATGGGACTTTTTCATCCCTTATATTTCCCCTCAAGTAGTTTGATAACAGCTGGTATATTTGTTGGACAAATATACATGAGATCTACTAATTTCTATATGCTTGAGCAGTTTAGCAGGTTACCTGCTAACAGTAGTAGAAGGTGAGACTGCCACCTTTTCTCTTTTTTTTTAACAGTATTGAAAAACAGCTGAACCAGGCTGACAAAGGCAAAGGACAAATGTTGCATTTTAAACCTGTCAGTGAAAAGGCATCTAAAGCACTGCCTCTCACAGAGCATACATGTGTCTGTTTTTTCAATAAAATGGCAATTTTACCTGTCAGTTTCCCTCCCCACCCGCTTCACTAAAAGCAGATCTAAAGGTACCTTCACAGAGGTAGATGGCACTTAAAAGCAAATCTGCCAGAATGAAGAGCCCGGCTGGACAAACAAGCCATGGCCAAGGCATCATAAGTCAACCATGTCAAATAAACAGGAGAACTACCAGCACGGACACATCAAGTCAGTGCAGACGCAGCAGAATGTCACTGTTAGTCTTCTTATACAGCCTCTGCCTCTGTCTGAATATCCAGAGGACAGAGCAGGAAATTTAGAGAGAGTTTGGCAGGTGGAAAATCCCTGGAGAACCCCACATACACAGTACAACAGCTCCTTTTCCTTCATGCCTTGTGCTGTGACTTTTTGTCCCCTCCTCCAGCCCCACTACCCAACCAGGTAGACGGCCTTAACGTTGAAAAAACAATTCCCTGGTACAAATAGCACTGAAAATAGACTTTTAGTAACATAAAAACCAATCAAGTTAGGATGGCATAGTTTATAGATATTCTCCCTTACAGTAACCTCAAGAAATTCATTATTCTCACACGCTGCTGAAAGATAAAGTCTTCATCCCCACATTACTGCATTTTTAAAGAAATCCCTTCCCACTACAAAATAAATTAAATTATGTTTAATTTAAATCCTGTGGTCTTTTCAGCATTCTCACCTCATTCTTTAATTAACAGAAACCCTTTTAATTTTAACCTTATTAGTGAGTGATGAAAACAAAGACTCTCAGATGTTTTATTGCCACTGTGAATACTGAGATCTTCCAATTCTTTTTCTGCCAACCCTTTGCTGAGGGCTAGAAGCACCCACTTTTCTGCTAGAAAAGCACACCACGTGCTTACACTTGCATCCGTGGGAAGGGCTGCAATAACCCACATTCCTGGCATGGCTCGTCAGCCAAGGTCGCCATACCTGAGCTCCAGAATCCCCACCTCCCTCTGGAGTAAGGTTCAAGCACAAGCATCAGACCTTGCAAAAGGGAGATCTGAGGATGCTCACATCTCTCTGCTTTCCCAGGAGCTCAGTGAGAAGTCTATCACCCGGGACAGTGTTTTCTGATCACTGTTTTGCCTGACTTAAGGCAGGGACTTGGGTACACAGCTGCGCAGGATACCCTGCATGCCTTCAAGCTGTTAACTCAATGTGATATACTTCTGCAGTTTTCTCTAATCAAGAGCAATAAACACTGCACAAGATGCCCATGCCTCCTCAAAGTTCTTCATGTCTTTCTGTGAATGTCATCAGAGACAGTAAGGGAGGTGCACGTCAACTTTTCACAGATGCATCCATGTTCAGGATAGAAAAATCTAAATTAACAAACTTTAATAACATACATTCAAATTAGAAAGTGAAATATATTTTCATAATAATGTGAAAGAACTGACAGATTCCTATGCATAATTTGAAAATTATTATTTTAAAACTCTCATTTAAATTATTTATTAAGATACATATATTTACATCTCAACTTCCTAATTACCAATAAGCAGGGAAAAGGTTACTCTGTCTATTAAAAGACCTTTCTTTTTGGGGAAAGTCTTCTGCCATTTTTGTGACATGATTTATTTCTCATATACTCCTTTTATCTACTGTATTTCCCAAATCTGTTTGAAGTTCAGACAGCTCTAGACAGATGAAGTCACTGGTATGTATTTAAAAAACCCCCACCTTTGAAATATAATCAATAGTTTCTGCATGATTCAACAAGGGAGTCTCTAAAGAAGAAACACAATTCCTTTGTGTTCTCCCTAATTATACTTTTATCTGCCTTTGTGACCAGTTCCAAAGTTTGTACCTTTGACTTTGGGCAACTGAAATAATATGGCCCATATTGTTCAATAAATCTTCATGAGATGTAAATGATACACCTATTTTAGAAAAAAGATGCCTTTATAGGTGATGTCCAGGCTTCTGGAAACATTTAGGTCATACTGGATATTTTTGGAGGTTTACTATATGTCTTTATTATGCATTCTAACATATTATTACCTCATTATCATAATGAATGCTATTTAATACCTATTTAATGTAGCCTATCCTGTATTACAGTCTCTTGCGAAGCTTCATGTACAAATTATTAACAATATTTACCCTTGTAATGTATATAGGAAGTATTTTTTCATTTTGTTCTTGTATTTATTTGTATTAAACTGGGTTATTATTAGAAGCCTTTTCAAACAGGAGGCAGTTATTTGAAGGTAGTTAAAGGTAACTGATTCTTAGGATGCAATCCTGCTTCGGTGTTGTTGGTAGTAAAGCTGTCAGGCCCTTTATGGCATCAGGACTTATCTGTGACGAGCTAAAGAAACTCCAGAGGAAGGGCACTCTGGGCTTACACGAACAGACGGTGCAGAGTATGGCCTTTTGTGTTTAACTAATGACATTATTGTCACAGTAAAACCTTCACAGTTGTTTCTAAGCACACAGAACTATATGTTGTTGCCTACATGCACTGTGCAAAAACGTTCTAAAACCCAACAAATCTACCCACAAGAAACAGTTTGCAGCTTACTTCTCTCTATCACACTGGTCTCTTCTTCCAGTGAAGGATATCAGACATGAATTCTTATCAATCAAGTGAAGAGTGAACGTGGTGAGTTAGGTAACAGCAGAGATGCTGCTTTCCTCAGTACATGGTGCTCCAAGAGAAGCTATGTAATTTATGGCAGAGATAACCACAAAAGTAGTGTGATTTCCTACTGGCTGGCAAAGCTGATTCAAGCCAAATGACCCTTCAAAGCCCCATTGTAAATCTCTTCCTCACACAAGTTTTCTGAAGAAACATTGACCCACCATGGTCCTCCTTCACTCAGAGAGCCTACTCGTCAATGTCGAGCTTCCTGACCTCCTTTCAGGGTTCCCAGCCTCATCCCAAGCTGCACATGCTGACGCCTTGCTTGATGCTCTTGTTCTCTTCTGCCAGCACCAGCACTCTTCTGCAGCTTCTGCTGTGCTTTCCTTTAGATGCATAATCACAACTGTTATGACTGTAACAGAGCTTTTGTGGGTTTTCTGACTTTTTGAAAGGCAGAATGTATCCCTGAAGTGTTTGCACTCCTTTATTTGTGTAAGGAAACAAAACCTAAGTCGTGCACTGAGAATGTTGCTGAAGTTCAAGAATTCATGAGTTAATGTTAACTTCTAGCTTACTCTACTGCCTAGAAGAAATCGTAACGCCACTTGACATTTCCCTGTCCTTTGCTAAAATATTGGGCTAAGATTCTCGCAATTTTTAAGCTGAGTTTGTGGCACTGTCTCTCCACCAACACTAGCAACCATGCTATTTATCCAGTGTTTAGAGGTACATGAATGAAGCCAGCTAAAAATTATTGGAGGAAGCATTTCAATAAGAAGTTAACATGGTAATATTAGCGAGAGCTATACTCAAGCATGAATGGGAAAAGGTACTTCACATTCTCCCTGCCTTCAGGATGTTTTCAACTAGCTTTCCCTGCTGTGTGGAATCACAGACAGGCCTTCCCCTTCAGTTTAGATTCTTAAAGTATCCAGATATGACACCTATTCCACACTAGAGTTTAAGGTTATGAGAAAAACTCTATTTGGAAAGACATGAAGGGGAAATGTGCAAATATTTGATTTATTAGGTTAGAGCTGGTATACTGCGATGAGATGTGTTGGTCACATTAACAAAGAGAACTTTCTTTCTCCAAGCCAGCTGGAATAATAAAGGCAATTGTGTGACATTTTAGATGAAACTGAGCCATTTTATGTGGATTTTATTTCTGTTTCTAATGATTACTAGTCACAGGAATAATTCGCCCTGGAAAAAAAAAATTGAACCCCGTCCCCCTAAATAAACCCAATAAACCAAACAAAAAAAGGCAAGAAAAAAAACTCTTGCATGTCATCTGTAGTCCTGACAAAAATGTCATTAAGGCTAAATGCTGCAGCTCAGGAAAAAGGGTATGCTTAAAGAATTTATTTATATTTATGTGTTTGAAGCATTTATAGCTTTTTTTCTTTTGTCATTGAAAACCAAGGAGACAAAGGTACTGCATACAACTGTTGTATTTTTCCTGAATGTAATGTGGGTAATTATAATTAGTGACCTTTTGCTTTTTATTTAACAGTGTAATATACTATTTAAAATGAATGTTGTTCAGATCAAATACAAAGTATGACAAAGCTGAACTGTGTCAACATATACACATACAGTTTCCAGAAATGTATTTGGCATACAAAAAATTTCCCTTTACTTCAAAAGGGTTGGGTAGTCTTCTACAGATGAGACACTGAATGTTTCTCTTGTTTCTAAATGGCGTACTTTCAAGGCCATGATGAAACACAGAGCATTTGATATCTTTTAAAAGGTGAATGTGATTACAGTATGAACCAAAATAAAAAGAAACAGATTTGTGCAAGGTTGTAAATTTGGTATTCAGCCAGTTTCATTAAAGAGATCTTTAAAGTTTATAAGCCTACACATCCTCTCAGATGGGTTAGGGATGTTTTATAATCCCGTATAGGTACTCATCCTAATATTTTAATGCAAAATATGGCAAACAATGTTATTGCTTTGCATTCATTGAAAACTGACAAATTTTTTTTGACAAAGACCAGTAAGTTTTGTCCATTCTAAGCTGAAACCATCACAAAAATTGTTATAAAATAATAGAGTATCTGTTCTCCTAACTTATTTATAGAGTATTTTCTGTAAGTAATTATTATCTTGTAAATGGTTCATAAAATATGCTGTGAGTTTGATATATAAAATCAGGCACGTTTTGATTATTTTCTTTTGGACATACTATTTGCACAGATTATTTTGTCTTCCTAGCTGAATGAATATGATTCTTAAAATTATATTTGTACTTTGCATATTCACTGTTTTGAAATCAAAAGTATTCTTCAGTAGTTTTTATTACCTTTCATTTATGTCTCAGTATTTTTTTTAAAATACCTTCCAGAAATTGTTTATGCTTAAATAAACAAATAAATAAATAAATAAAAAGTAAAAAAAAATAAGTATGTAGAATGAATTCCTGGAAAAATTCTAATGTACACAGGCTTCCTTAAGCATCCCTCCCATAACTTACAGATATTATTGCAATTTCAGGTGAAATGAAACCAAAGAAAATATTCATATGATCTTTTAAGAGGCAAAAGTACTATCTTTCTCATACTCATGTATTACCTGATAACCAAATAGTTTAAAAGGTTATTTCTAATGTTAATCCAAACAATCTAAGAGTCAGCCATTGACTGTCTTGAATTTTTTTCAAAATTTCCTCATTTCATTTAGGCTAGAGATATCAGCAGAACAGCTTTGCATATGGTAATTTTGCTAACACATCTTCCTGGATCAAATTAAGCATGAAAGTATGAAGACATACAAAGAAAGTATATACAGCCAACAAATATGCATAAAAGGACGAACAATTTCTCACACAAACAATACTATGATGATATAGGCATGCAAATAGAGAAAGAGTGTAAAAGGTGTTCTGTATATGAGTCTGAATGTGAAATAATGATCAGAGAGAAAAACAAAGTTTTTAAAGTGCAGATGAGGTATTGGTGATTTCCCTAGTTAGCATATATTTTGTAAAGACGTGATACAACAATCACAAAAAAGTCCTTTAAAAATTACTTTATTCTGTTAAATGGCAACACCTGTAAGACAGCTTTTTTATACATTTTAAGTAAAGAAACAAATATCTGCACAGAAGGAGTAACAAAAACAATGCAAAAGGTCTAAAAATCAAGACTCCCTTTGCACTGAGCAATCTTTATTAATGTGATGTGTTTATTGATGGTGCTGAATAAAAAAGAATCATCTCTGAACCCAATTTCCCAAAGGTCAGGGTTTTAGTTTATCTCCATTAGGAAATTACGAGTCTGACTATAGATTCAAACAAAAAGATGTTGTTCTTAGACCTTTGGGACTATTCACAGTGAAGGTTTTTGTTTCAGCCCATTTCTAATATTTATGTAGTCTACAGTGTAAACATGCCACACTCTTAGGAAAAGTAGACCTCTTTACTCTGTGCAACATAATCTTTTCAAAGACACAGAAAGACATATCCAAATTCTTTTGAATGAACTGTTACTTTTTAAATTACTGACATGGGAATTTGTGTAGTTCTACTTTATATTGAATTGACAAGACAACATTGAAAAAGAATCATTTTCAGTCTTGAAGATGTTAGTTTATAATATTTGAAGTTTTTACTTTGTAAAATAATTGTTTATTATTTATGTTACTATAATCATGTGGGGTTTTTTTTTAATTTCTAACCAAGTTTTTTTAAAAAATTAATAACTTCATGTAATTTGGGGTACCAAACAACATTAATCTATAAAAAGGTTTCAGATTAATAAAAAAATAGGAAAATAATTATGAATTCTGTCAAGAATTAAGTCAGAAAATTGGAGAGCAATAGTATTTGAACATTAGGGTTTTTAACTTTAATCTGTGGGAGTCAGTGAAAAGCATATTAGTGTCCATTCAAAATCTTACAGAATATGCAAATGAAAGGTCAAGAAAATGCATACTTCTGAAGATACATATTTAAAGAAAAACCCTGCTTTCAGATCTTGAGAAAAAAGATATTGCAGTACCATAGCTTAGGACTGTTTAATCTAATGGACCCATATGTAGAGAAGATGCAGCAAAATGAAGTAAGGACCAGGAGCACAAACGTATTAGATCAGAAACAATCAATATTAGAAGTGAAAGACATGATTATGCAAAGCATCAAGTCTTTCAGGCCCAAGGCAAACCCCAAGATCAATCAAAACAGTGTGCTACAACTGAAGACTGTTCCAAGAAATCATCTGCACCAGATCACAAGCATACACATACGCATCAGGGGTAGCTCACCAGGGGACACTGACCCCATTGAGGCCTCCCCATTCTGCCCAGTCTTTTGGCCAGAAGCAGCTTTGGACCTAGGTGTGGTTCAGGCCCCAGCTGCTGGGGAGACCTCCTTGCTCATGTGGCATCACCAAACTAAGACCCCCTGAGGTCTGGTGCTGGAACTCCTGTGGGCTTGATTAAGCCCATCCTTCAAAACAGTGGGAGACTGGCTGCCGTGGGACCTAGGAGGGAGCAGGCTTGAGTTTGGAAACTGTTTCCAACCTGCATAAGAAACAAATGCTCCTGTCCTCTGTGGTAGTTCCTAAGGTCTATCTTCATTTGGAGAAAGGACTTGATTAAAGAAATTAATCTAATGCATATGACAGTAATGGACTACACTGGACAGATTAGAGTCTACCACAGTATAAAGATTTTGTTGGTTTGGATGTGGGATTTACAGTGAAGGAAAGGCACATATTTCTATGGCACAAATATGCAAAAGACAAATAAATGAAGTTAATTTTGAAAATATGCTGAACAGTAATTTTGTACAGGAGAGTCACTTCATCAGGGGCTATAAGATGTTAATAGATTTTTTCACTTGATCATGTAAGAATATTTAAATCTCAAACATATAATATATATTGGAACAAAAATAACTTCCAAGTCACATGCCAATACATCTTCACAGAACTCTACAAAACACCACAGTACTGGAAGCGTGAAATTCCACTAGGCAAGCTGCAAATATCAAATTGAAACAGAGCGAGATCTTAACAATTTGTTTCCGCCAAAGGAAACAAATGGAGGCTGAAACCTCCACTGAAGAACGTTAGTGCACATGTCAAGTAGGCAAATGCTAGCTGACAGGATTTTAAAGTAAACCTGCTTCATAATGATCACTGTCTCACCAGAAAGCAAGAATGAAATAATTTCTTTCTTTAATTTACTATCAGAATATGTAAAGGATCAAAACCCTTTCATCTTTTTCAAACAAAATTTTCTTTAAATTTAAACTTATTTTTACACTACTGCATTTCTTACAGCAGTCCACAACCTTATTTGCTTATAATGTAATTAATACATTGAAAGTGCTTTGCTGATGGCACTATCTTCCTTAAACTGGTCTAGTGCAGTTATACACTTAAAAGGACTGAACAGTCACAGCAGAGCTGAGTTTGAGTTTAGGTAATAGATTGGGTGTTAACACTTATTTTTCAATACTAAGGTCAATAACTTTGCCCCAAGTTTAAGAACTGTGTGGCTAAAGTTGTAGTGGCTGATCAAGATTCAGGATTTTTAGTTTAGCATTGAAGATTTTGATCAAATCAATTGTTTATAACCAAAAATTATAATTGCTGTGAGAAATTTCTGTTTGTGAAAAGGTAGCCAACAGAACTTGACAGAAATGTACTCCAATATTAAATTCTTGAGATTAACCTGAAATCTTACCAATCTTACACTAAGGGCTGAGCATTGAATGTTTCGAGTAAGACAAAGGTAATGCATATGGATTCTGATATCTGCATTTTTTAGAGAGCACTGGAATGTTGTTATTAAACTGTAACATCTATCTGTGTAATGATCTTCTAAAAGTATGGAGATTCCTATGATTACCTATGTTTAAAATAAAACTGAAAATTATTAAGGATTGTAATAGAGTGCAGTTGAATGACGTCATAATACTTAGCAGGTTGCATTTTGTATATAATTGTATTAAATAGTCCAGTGACTAAGAAGGAAACCAGTGAAGCTGAAAAATAACTGGAATTTTAGATAAATCTACATTTTATCTTCAAGGGTGTCAGAAGCAGTGCCTTGGGATGTGCACATATCATATAGCACTTCCTTGAAGAATGGAGGATAGAAGATGGAGTACAGGATGCTAATATGGTAAGTTTTAAGAAACATTCCACATGTCAAGTAAATTTAACCCCTCCATTAAACCCTCACTGAAATATTGCAGAAGGGGTAATTACAACATTCAAGGACAGTGATTAAGTAAAACCTGTCTCTTAAAATATAAAAATAACAGAAGAAACACAGGAAAAAGGTCTACAAGATCACCTAGCCATTGAAAGAAGTTAAACTATATCAGCAAAGACTCTTTTGCAAGAATGGAAAAGTGGTATCATTCAGCTGAGTGGAAATAACAGGCAATGTAACACCAGAAATCAGGTCAGATAAGTACCATGGTTAGACTTAGACCAAGATTGATGAGTGATGTTTAGGGCAAATCAGAACATCATGTTTGAAAGAAAAAAGGAATTCAGAGGTAAAAGACATGACTTAAGGCTGAAAGCAAATATAATCTCAAGACAGTCTAAAGCCTTTTCTCAGAAAACACCATTGTTCAGGAAATCCTCAATGCTAATGGGCTGAAAAACAGGCCCAATTTGAGGAGATGGAAAACTGGCTGTTAAAGTCAGTTTTGAAAATCCTGTTCCAAACCTTTTATTGCTTGTCTGAGGTCATAACCTGAAAAGATTCCAAACACTGAAATAATAAGAGATTTAGATATTTTACACAAGCAGTTTTGCAAAATGGGATCTAGCACAAACGATAGGATTACCTGATGAGGTTCAATTATATCCACTGGAATATCATAGTAGAGAGAGTTGCGATTTCTATTTTTCAAGACAGCACTAACTTCCTTATTTAAGGTTCTCTGAAGCACATTACAGTCAGTCTCTATTATAGCTAACTAAAGCTGACAACTGTAGCACTAAAGATACCTACATACTATAGTCACAGGGGTTTTTGTGTGTAAGGACAATTTTCAAGCAATCAGAAGTTTAACAGAACAGATGTCTGAATTTCTGTGGTATATTGAAGATTATAGGTGTTATTCACTGAGCAGATACAATTCATATCTCACCCATTTTTGCCAATTTTACTTGTAAATTGCCGTAGCCAATTTAAAGTGCCAACCACCTCCCCTTCCAAAGCAAAATCTCTGTATATAGGCAGAAGTGTTATTTGTTTCTTGTGCTATTATATAAAACTTAAAAATAACATGATAAAATGAAATGAGGCCACGTGACCGGAGATGATAGAAAAGCAAAATGAAACCTCAGTTCTACTTAAATAAAACTTAGGCCTGGAAGACCAGTTTCCAGGCAAAATGCAGTGTAAAAAAAGTAGGCATAAATGAAAACTATTATAAACAACATAAACATGTCAGTACAACTTTCTGCAAGGACTGCTGTGAGGATTACTTTTACTAACACAGTAAGCCAACTGATGCAAACATTGGTATGGGATCATATAATGGCATCACATCATGTTTCATGGACTTCTCTTTCTGTCCTGGTAATACCCTACAATTAAAAACACACAGGCACTGCAGTCATAAACCCTAATAAGGTATCCTAATACCTAGATATATAAGGTGTCCTAATACCTATATCCTGCAATCCTCATAAGGTATCAAAACTTGCTAGAGTCCACCTATGCTGGCACCTTGCATGAGAAAATGTGCAATGTTGTTAATAAGAGGTAAAACAATCTTTGAGCACAGTTGCATTCAGTGGTGAATTTAATCTGATAACGTTAAGTTGCAGCTTTCCCAAAAAAGAACACTTTTCTGTGCATTATTACATTATCTATGCACCGTGGTTTGTAAGAACAAAATGGAAAAAAGATCCAGGTTGTATACCCGCTTAAGTTCAAATCAGAAAAGAAAACCAAAATTAGCAGCAGACTTTAACAGATGCCAGCTGATGACTTCAAGCTTGAAAGAGTTTGGGAAAATTACCAGCAATAACCAACTTAAAGCCTCTGGCAAAAATTTTATACACCACCTCCTCTCTCCACATTGCACAAAATCTCTTGTTTCAAAGGCGAATAGCTATGATACAGCATTTGTATATTAACAGAGAACAAGCTTAAATTACAACATGTTCTAAAAAACTAATAAATACAGGAAATGATCAATAGACTCCTCATATGTGAGACAAATTTACTCCATATGAATTGCAGAAGTCTTAAGTGTTCAATTAGCAATGAGTAACTCGCTAATGATTATGATATCATGCCGTAAACTAGCTGATGAGTCCTAATGAGTGAAAAAGTTCACTGGAGATATATACATACTAAGAAAATCAATGGAGACTGTGGCACCTAAATGAGTTTTGGAGTACTGCTTTCCAGAAATGTGGTACTATTAGGAGGAAATGACATTTTTTAAATAGTTAGCAGGGTTTTTTTTAGCCATTTACCTGCTTTTTGGATGTTCTGGTCCTGCAGGGCTCCCTGGGGCAGGGTCGGGAGTGCCAGGGATGGTGGCACCAAAGAGAAGGGGACAAGCCACTGGGTAAGCTGGAAGCGTGCAGGATCATGACCACTCTCACCCTACAGAGCCCTGCCAGTGGGAGGCTGCTCTCTTCCCCTGACCCTCATCCAGCCCTCTGGAACAGGGTACAGCTTTTCCCCTCCCTCGAGTGCTTGATGGCATTTAACAAACCAAACCATGCAACTTGCAACAGGGTTGAGCTGGTCATGTCCAGAAGTGGTCACACGTTCGCTGCTCCGTCCATAGGAGGAAAAGAGCATTGCTACAGAACCTAATTACCAGCAGCAGTCAAATTAAAAAGGTCGTCTGATGTCTAGTTATAACATCATTACCCACTTTAAATAGAAGAAATATCCATTCAGCCTCTCCAAACACCTTGAAGTGGGAGCACTTCAGCTTTCCCAGGGGTTCATTTAGTTGCAGCTCAACACAGGTGGTGTGGACAAGATGCTTGAAGACCAGTACTCAGCGTTAGGCAGCCTCATTGATTACCATGCTTCTATTCTGGAAAAAGATTCCAGCATTTTGTTCAATGGGACTTGTGAACCCTGTAGTACACAGCTACTTTTAAGCATTCAGTTTGAAACAAAAATGTGGTCACTCCGTCACCTTTATAAACTAAGGGTGGCAGACTATTTGTTGTGTTATGCTTTCTATCCACCATTTTCCAAAAGTCACAACTCTCAAGAATAGTATATTTAGAAATAGGCCTTTAAAAATATTTTGAGTAGTTTTGTCCCTGAACCTAGCATAATTTTCATTAAGCAGCACACTGAGTGTTAGAGAAAGGCAAACAGATGCTCACATTCTATCTTATGGTCTAAGTAAATGCTGAACGTATTGATAAATGTAGTAACAAATCCAGCTTTAAATAAGTGGAACATCCCAAATAATCGTGTTAAACTGCTTGTTTATTCTGGTAGGCAATAATAGGATTTAAACACAGCGTGCTGCTGGAACTGTAGAACACACTTCAGTGCCAGGGGAAGAAAACGTCATTACTACTCAACGCAAATCAAGGGAGATTATTTAATTAGGATCCCTTCATCCTTTAAGCAAATAAAAGAACCTGAGTCTGTTTCCTTCTGCCTTACTTCTTTTTGCCTCCCACCATCAATTCTTTGAATCATTTTGATCAAAAGCATCGTTTAAATCCACATCACATGCTTTCACAACACCTACTTTACACTTACTAGCCATTTCTAAGCTGCTTCTAAACAAAATAGGGGGCAATAATATCTGACCATATCGTCCAGAAATAGGTTCCTTGTTAGCATTTAATCTTGCTTTCTCTTCTTTCCTGTCTTCTCTATGGTCAATTATCTTGTTTTCTGCCCTGTTATTTCTTTTTCTAATCACAGCATTTTACAGCCTTGCTCTCAAGGCTATATTCCACACTGTTAAGATCTTCTTATATCTTCACACTGCAGATACAGGAGCTTTTCAGAGAAGGTGCTGTGTCTTAGACATTACAGTAAATTCAGTGCCTACTACTTTGCATCTTTTGTCCTGTAAATGCTTTGTCATATAACGGTAGTAATCTTCATAGGTTTTTTATTCTTTAATGTCTTATGACTAACACAATAACTAATTATTATGCCAGTGCAGATAAAGTATGTACAACAGTATCAGATATATCTTATTACAGCTAAAGCTACATATGTATTCGTGATTATTCGAAAATACTCACTGGACCTTCAAAGGAATACTGTCTCAATACACAGACATAGGATTCTTGTAAGTCTTTTCATTTCTAACTCATTGTAATTATTTATTTTCCTCTTTTTCTTTTGCTTTCATGCTTAAGTTCTGATCAATTCTGGGTAGTTGCTTTCATAATACTCTTTTCTCTCCTTTTCTTCTCTAGAAAGGAAAACAAATAATCCCAGAGGCTAGAATTTCTTTTCATGTTTTCTACATCACAGAATCAAAAAAGACCATTGCTTTGGTATGTATGAACACCTCTGTTGTGTATCTGTGTTGAAGAACATATAACAGAATTTGGTTGGAAAAAAAAGACAGGTCCAGGTTTTGTGCAGTATTACTAAAACACTTAGTATGATTTTAACCAAAGGGTGCTTTTTCATAAGCATTGCAGTAACAGCACAGTCACTACCACCAGCCAGTACCATTTTTTCCAGGTCCAGGAAATTATGAATACACTGAAGCTTACTTTCTTTAGTAATATGCAGTGCTATGTAAATGACATCCAAGAACCACCTGAAAGGGTGAGCGAAGTCAACACACTTATATAAAAACATTTTTTAAAATTAAGAAAGAAAAGTAGGACTGAAAATATTCTAATATATCAGAATTGAATAGTGTGGAAGTAAGAAACAAAAGAAGTGTTTGATTCATGCGCAGAGCTTTTCTTGATTAACTTTTTCCCCATTGATATAGAGTGAGGGTCCATACCTCCAAAAATATTTTAGGAATAATTGCAAAGAAAAGTAATAATTACAGAATCACTGCGCTATTTTCAAAAAAACAAATTGTTGCACCATTTCCCTGCAATCATTTTTTTTCAAAATAACATATAATGACATAACTGAAGTTAATATGGCAAAGGTGTTGGTTTTGTGGTTATGCAGTACACAATAGCATACCCTGGGTCTATTTTGTAAGAGGTAAAAGCTTTTATGGCCAAGATAAAAAGTATTGCCCAGACTTATATGGGCAAAAATTCTTATTCACTCAGAATAAGTCTTCTTGAATATTACCTGTCAACAAATGAACAGGCGGCCTGTACCACCAGGATCCGCAGGCAGAAGACACCCTTATTGTTCTTTATAAATACTGAGTGAGCAAGACCAGTTATGCGATTTAAATCTTTCTCTCACTGCTGCACACACCCACTTACAGGCGGATGCTTTGCAAGAAGTGTGATCCAAATGGAGAGCAGATATGGAGGAGGGTGGATACTGTGCAGAGAAATATATTGCAGACTGGGACACTTTTGGAAAACTCAGGACACAGATGAAGGCTGAAGGCCTTGTCCAAGTTACAACACTCAATGCAGAAGCTTGGTGTGAAGCTGAATTTTTGCAATGTTTTCTGTCCACAAGGTTAGAGCTACTACAAGAATGCCAGCATTTAACTGCTCCCAGTGTGCCAACTGATTAGCTCAGAAAAATCCATTATTTAATATCTGTTTAATCTGGGTGGAGTTGAAACACTTTTTCTAGGTTACTCCTAATGTCATCTAGCTTGTCAGGCCTTGGCTAGGCACAAGACTATAGCTATGCTTAAGTAAAAAATCGTAACTTCTTGTGTAATCTCTACAGTGGGAACCTCACCTCAAAGGTGGATGTTAAGAGCACCTGTAGTCAGAGAGAGATTCTTTGGGGCTTGCATTCAGCCTGTGATTTCTGATTTGCATCCAAAATGAAAGAATGAGTTTGGGATGACAACGGTAGTGCCCAGAACTAATTTCACTGCAAGGACAATAAGAATCTGTTCAAGAAGGCAAGGCTGTCTTCTTGAGCACAAATAATTGGAGCAGATGCACAAATTTCTCCGGTTTTGGCTTTGAATATATTTTGTTCTGATAGGCTATTCCAAGAACCTTGCCAGTGTCCCAAGGATGCTTGAAGCATTTATTGTTTCTGTGCAGCACTTTTTCTCCCAGCTCATGCCACCTTGTACCTGTTCTTTTCCGCAGCACGCTGAACAAATGAGAAGTGCAGATCCCTTTGGGATGGTTCCTCCTCCTGCCTCCTAGGAGGGGGGACAAAGCATGATCAATTCTTTTGCACTGTTTGTGCCAGCATTTCTTTGAAGTTCAGTGCATTCTCACTTTTGTGCCACACTGTTTGGCATCAACAAATGAAAAAGTATCAGAGTATATGTTAAAGAAAAAATTAATTTCAATATCTAGAGCATAATCTAAAATTTTGCTGAAAATGCTAACAGGGAAAAAACCACTTTTAAAGTAAGCTTTCAAATGGAGATGAGTCTTATAAAAGAACATCAGAGAGCAGGGATATCTTCTTGCTTTTCACTCAGCCGTGTGAAAGTATTGTTTAATTATGGATCAACTTCAGCCTTTAGCTCCTTGACCAGCGTCAATTATTCTTTCAATTTTCTTCTGTGGGATCATGCTGAGCGGGGGTGATGCACAGATAAAATTTTATATTATTCACGCGCCTATATTCTCTAGAGAACATCAAAAACTATAAAAGGAAGGAAGAGGAAATAAAAAAAAAAAAACCACCCTTGGAGCATTTTGAATTAAGAAAAAAGATAGAATAGTAAGACTGGGTCTAAAACAATAAACTACAACTCTCTCCAGGCAAGAGATCTGAGAAATACAGACAATGTCCATTTTTCTTAGGCACCTAAATTAAAAAAAAATATATAATTCTTTGATGAAAATATATAAAACAGAGCTCTTGTAATTCTAATGCTTTTACTGTTAACCCAAAGCAGTCTGTGTCTGAATTGACCATTTTTTTTTTATTTTTATTTTTTTACGGACAGTGTAACCTAAAGGGCAGTTTGCTATCTTGTTTATCTTAGCTTATGTCTCCTGTGTGGTGTATTTGGCCCTAAGGGGGTTATGTGGCACAAGAAAGCAACTTGTCTCATACAAGACATTTGGAAGTCCTTGGAGTGCTGATGGAACAAGAAAGACAAGGAGGGTTTGCAGTGTAAAACCATTTTTTTTGAACAAAGTTTCTACATGCCTCAACAGGCATTTTCCATGATTGCAGAGCCCTGCGTTTATTGACAATTCAAGAAAGTAATGGGTTTCAATATGGTATATCAGGATGTCTCCTGTGCACAGCATCTTCTGGATAAAGACAGTGCAAAAGCTGAAAATGATACTATACACTTATCTCTGAACCGCATTGATTGCCTTTAGCTTACCTTCAGTGTTTGTTTCCTCGGTGAGAGTGTGGTTCAGCATGATTTCATCAGATATGTTGATTTCCTGTGAGATAAACTATTTTTAACAATGCTTTATCCCAACCATATTTTAATTACTAGAAGTGCAAGAAAAGAACAAATTAGGAACAGTTTCTGCATCTTCACCACAAGCAAGTAGTACGTTTTTATAGACTTAACTTGAATCAAAGCCAGTACAGTGTGATTAAGACTGTCAACTTGGCCTAAACGAGTGACAACAGTATACTGAGAGCAACGGAGTAAAAGCTGAATATAGGTCACTAAAGCTGTCAAACAGATATATCCAGTTGTACTTCTTGTAGAGTTCGTGTGCCTCTCTGTCATTCTGGGAAGCACTGGTGAGAAATGAAACCAAGCAGCAATACGGACTGATCAAACACTAGTCACTACCTATACAGGACAACAGGAACAATGTCTTTCCTATTGCATCTATGTGTTATTCTTTATCTCCCTGTTGTTTCCCTGTGTGGTTGTATTAAGTTGAAAACTCCTGAGATTTTAAAAGAAAACACAACCAAAACACCCAACATCAGTGTAGCGTTCCCTGTACAGTGTATACATTCACAATAAAGTATTCATTAGTAAAACAAGAATTCTTAATTACACTGATTACCACACAGTCAGTCTGCACTGCAAATCATGAGGAAAGGTTTGCTGAAGGACCAATTTTCTTAACTTGGGATGACATAGTGGTATAATATAAAGAAACCCAAAATTCTATTCCAAACAGCAGCAGCCTCTACCTTCATCTGTAGCCTATGTCTGCCAAGCCACAGTGTGAACGTGGCAATTATTGGAGCCTGAGAGCAGAAACGACAGCTTGAAGACCTGCATTCAGTTTCAAAAAGTAAAATTCCAGACATGTCCTTCATAGCTGTATATTTTTTCATTAATACCATATTGTTTACTTTGCAAATCACTCCAACAGAGAAAATGCTTTGCTTCACTGCAGGAGAAGGGTTATATCATGTTTTGTTTCAACAACAGCAACAACAATTGTGCAAAGTTTTTTTCTGTTCTGCTGTCACATTAAAAAGTGTGACTACACCAGCTTAGTAAACACCAGCCTAATAGAGGTAAATCCAGGGGCAAAATTTTCACTGCAACTTATAAATCACTTCTGTAACGTCCGTATTTTGGGACATCTCTGCCGGATGTAGTTACAGCCCACTTTCTCCACCTGTCTGCCACCAGACATAGATCAGCTGCTGTGAAATGCATGTAGCTTAGATTATTGACAGCTAGGTCAGTTATTATTTCCTATGCAAAACTCAGCCACCGCATCAGAAGTACATGAATAGAGCTAGTTCTTACCAGAAGCTTAAGAGTCTAAATAAATGTTACAACTTTCTCTGTAAAGGTGTACTTAGTCCTCTCTTAACATTTCACAGACTGCAGCTAGTTCAAGCTTTTTTGCCATCCTGACGTGCATCTGGTTGCTAAATTGATTGCTATTTAGGGTATGTCTATTCTACAATCCAAAAGTGTGCCTGCTGATGAGGCAGACATATTTAACTTACCTTCTAGAGGAAAGGAAAGTGACAAATGTGACATCAATCTTTAAAGGTGTTTCAAGGGTAATCCTGAAAATGACATACGTGAAAGTCAAATTTCAGGCCATTAAAATTTGTTTCCAGAAAGATGAAAAAAAAGAATTAATGATTGCTGGAATCAATATGACATACTGGGAAATAATCAGCATTGCTTTTGTGGCTGCAAGGCATAGCTGATACAGCCACTGGATTTATCTGAAGAAATCACTTAGTACATGTGGGTGAGCATGAGCTAGCTGACACCATGTAGTTGAACTTTCAGAAAATCTTTCAGCCTTGGTCCTCATCAAAGGCTGATTCCAAAGGTGTTATAAGATAGGAGAGAAGACAAGGCCAAGAAATAACAATGTATTAAAAATAGGAAATAAAATATAGAAAGAAATGGTTATTTTTATCAAAGGCAAGGATGCCACAAGATTGCTGCTGAGATCTATGCATTTTACATGTTTATAAATAACCAGGAACAGAAGACAATTAAGTGGGTGATAAAACTTGCCAACATCGGAGGCACGGAATAGATCCCATACAAAAAGAACAAATGTTCCAGGATGCTTTATCTTGAAAATAAGGGATACACGTACAGTTAATAAAATTACAAATAGGGAATGATTCCAAGAAAATTATCAAGGACCAGGTTTAACAATTGTCCAAACAGGAGTACATTCATTTCTAAGCTTTCCAATGAAGATGTTGAAGTTTTCCCTGCAAAAGCAAGATTTTTGTGTGCAGATTCAGTCAAAATTGTAGATAAATGTTCCTTGGGTGAGGAAGCCGGAAAGAAAATCTAGGGTTTTATTCACCTGATTAGATACAAGAAAGAAGGAAGCTGCAATTACCATGGGGAGCGCTGCAAGGCCTCTGCGATTTCCCCCAATGGATAGCTGTGATCCCACAGGAGTAATCCTGGCAAAGTACACTTACGGGACTGGCTGCATCAGCACTTCTCCCACGTACTTAGCTCTGCATCCTACCCTGTGCTATTAAAGAGCAGGGATAGATATGTGCTTTGGGGGACTGCCTGCTAGCTGGGCTGAGACGCATTTGGCATTGTTGATTTACCCAAATAATGTTTCCAGCACCAAGTCCCACAGCTCAGCTTCCACCAGCTGAATTCAAAAACTAAATCAAGCCTATTAAGTCTCTCCAACAAGACTGGAAAAAGAGTAAGAAAGAGGATTAAATACCTAGTGATACCGTGGAGAAATATAAACTCCGGGCTTGGGAAACTTGTTCCAGCTCGTGGGAACATTTTGTATTCATATGTGGCTTTAACATCTTCTTTTGTAGTCCAGTACTGTAAAAGAACTGAATCACTCTCTTATTGAACAGTGTCTAAAGAAAACAACAAGATACAAAATTTTCTTTATACACTACACATGGGCCATCTGTAAGTCATATCATCTTTTTCCTTTCCTTAATGTTGCAGACTATACTAAGAAGGACTAAGAGCTCAATCTTTCCCTTTTGGCTTTCCTTAGAGCAAGCCAGCTGCCTCATGGAGCTATCAGCAGGGTTTATTTTTCCTGGCTTGGATGCAAACCTCTAGTTATTAATATGAGAGTGAGCTCTGCTAGCTGACAATTTAAGATAAAGTAAATTGGAAGTGACATAAAGGAGCGTGTGGGTGTTAATGTGCGTCACCGAGGTTCTTTTCTGACATCCTGAAAGGTCTCGTCTGTATGGCCGACACTAGCAACCTTTACCAGTGACCCTGTGCTATTAAAGGGTAGGCACTCTCATTGATTTGTAAAAGTGACAGATGCGGCATGTGGTTGTAAATTAGCCATGTGAAGTCAGTCTCCAGAGATTTCCAAGCGTGTTTTTTCCTTTGAAATGATTTGTGTTCTTCCATTTGCCAAGCTGCATGAAGTGAAGCACTTAACTCTTTTTCACCAGTCATCTTGTTGTACTTCACTTTTTTCCCAAGTTTTTTTTTTTTTTCCCCCTTCTCCCACTATCCCTAAGCTATCATGATTCACATGGCTAAACTTCTGCTCAATTGTTTCTTAAGATGTTTTCCTTTTTCTAATCATAGTATTTCTGAAGACGGTTAGCAAAGTCATATCAGGATAAGCTGAAATCTCTTTCAAACCCTTAAGCATTAGCTTTTATTTACAAATGTATATATATGTATGTATGCATAAATATGTTCATTAATTTTGGGTATAACAGAATGTCTGTTCTGGTGAAGACTCAAGTGAAGGCTTTGTTAACAACTGAACTGTAGCTGCTGCTCACGTACACTGCAGATGCAGACTGCATGAGCTTCTGAGTGTTGTCACCCCTTACACAGAAACTCAGCTGTGACAGAATTGCACAACTTGAGACAGGGCCAAGTTGTCTTATACAGCAACAATTGCATAATGAAAAGGATGATAACAGGAAATAAATGTTGTTTTCTAGGCTCAATCATATGATTTGCTTCAGTTTTCTAACAGGTATCTACAGTGATCACATGAAACTAAGACTTATGGGTGACCTGGAACCACCACGTGGTCCATCCCTACCAGGCAGACACTAGTTAGAGCATATGGTCTGCCTTCTCTGTTTAGTCTACTTGAGAATTTCTTTCCATGGAAGTTCAATCATGCTTTTGTAATGCTGATTTTAGATATGAACTTGCATTTTAATTTATCTGTTACAATAAATCAGAATTCCATTTATGTAAAGATTGGCAAGATAGTCAGCCTTCTAATAATTAAATTTAGGGCACCTAAACACTTACCACTGCAACAAAACCAAACCCAAAGCAAAACAAAAACATGTCAAGAGAAATTATTCTGTGGAATAAACGTCACCAGCTGTCAAAAGCACCATGACAAAATGTGCAGGTTAAAAGGTCACGACCCTATAAAACTGCTACTCTTGCTCCTTATCCTAAATCACTTCCAATTATGTACGGTAAGTTCTTTCCATTTTGAAGTAGAAAATACTTTTTCTGAGAACTTGAAGCTGTGCATTCAGCATGGATCCAGAGGTGAAAGGTTCAGAGCTTTAGCCACTAAGCCACCAAATGTCTGTCCTCTCCTCTATTGTCTCTCCTTTTGAAGTTATTTGCAACAGTTACTTCTAGTGAGTATTCACTCCATGGGGAGCGCTTGTGCAGTAGTCATGGTGGACTCTGAAACCGTCTTCCAGGCTCTTTAGGTTTCTACCGGTTCATAACGCTGCCGTTCTTCTTTCCGGCTTTAGCCAAATAAATGCACATAAACACCCCTTCAAGACAGTGGCGTTTGAGGCTGGGATGTTGGTCCCTAAAGATGACTTTGGGGGGAAAAAAGTGCACGTTAAATTTGCAAACTTTTTTCCGTGCAAATACCATGTGATCACTCTTACATCTTAGTGCACTGAGAACACTCCAACGCCTGCCCAGATCACCTTAATGTTATCGCATGTGACTCCATCACAGACATTGCTGGGGCAAGCTCACTTCCTGCGAGAAAGAGGAACGATTGCAGAAATGACAGGACCCTTTAGTGTTAAAATTTATTACCTAGCTACGCTACCATAATCTTCACAGTAGAAACCACTGTCTCATCAAGCTGCCAAATCTCAGGTCACAGTGTTAATGATTTATGTGTTCAGAACTGCTCTTTAGGGTGGTTTTGGAAGGCTGGGTTAACACTATAAGGGGCTGGAAAGGGTTTAAGGTTTTTCAGTGGTATTTTTTTTTTCCTACTAGCCTCTAAATGTTTTATAATTGTTCATTTTAAACCTATTTCCTGGTCAATCATTCTCAAGCTACCCATTCCCACCCTTTAGTAAAGTCCAAAATTGAGTGTTACTATGGAAACTGCTACAGATGTAACAGCTGCAATTCACAAGGAAGAGAAAGAAGAGGAAAATGGATCAAGAAGTGTCACTTGCATTATGCAAAATTTCATAGCTATATATGAATTGCATGCTGTGAATAAGGTCCTTTGTGAACCCAAAAAGTTAGAAAGGTCACCCTAGCATTAGAGGAAACGATTCCTAAGTCAGTAAATGAATTGCTTTCAAAATTCCTGTGTGAAAAAAGAGCTATTTATAATCTCTCTTTCTAAAGTCCATCTGTCTTTTCATACATGAAAAATATATTTCTTTTTTCTCTTTTAAGTGTTCTTAGCTTGTAACCTGATTTTGTGCTCTTTTTCTCTCTTTTTTTTTTTTTGAAAACGATGCTCAACAGAAAAGTTAATCCTAGATTTCTTTAGGTCTTAAGCTGCTTTAAGCACAATAGACATGCCAGCAGTGTTTGCTACAAAGCTGTCAGTTATGTCTTTTATTTGCATATTTGAAGGTATTTTCCCCTACTCTCTTGAACACATCTGTACATTCAGCAAAAGAAAGCAATGCTATGAAAACTCAAAAGAATAGAAATACTGTAGTAAACAAAAGCTGTGCAGGCATATACCCAGTCTGTTTCACTTATTAGCTACAATATTTTACACCCCCATAAATTCCACTGACTGCAGGCAGATTTCTGCAGACGTGGCCTGGAAACCCTTAGAGAGGGGAGGGAGAATCAGGCCTTTTGTCTACTGCTCAGCCACCATCAATTATTTAGGAGCAAAATTATGTGACATTTTTCTTTCAATTATTCTGTTTAACAAGGCTTGGGAGTTAATACTGACCAGAAGATGTTTTATCCGAGATATGCTGTAAAATACTCTGCTCTCTGTGGAATAGAACTCTCTTGGCTCTCAATTAATGACTGCAGCCATGCAGCCGCACTGAACTGTCTAATCTCACTTGACTGGAGCTGAAAGCACCTCTGTGTTTTTTAAAAGATTTTTTGCTCCTCTCTAAGTATATTGAGAAGAACTGTTTGTGCTGGACACACAGTAATAAAAATTTGTCAAATCTGTCAGAAGACTTGGCTTCTAAATACAATTCTTCAAAGGGAGAAGTGTGTAAAAAACAGAAGGCGTGCTGCTTTATTATTACTGTGGGGACTGTGTGATCTTGTGCCTGACAAAGATCTGTTTAAGATGTATGAGCGGTGCTGTGAGTCTGTATCCAACACCATCCTTATTGTTTTTCATCCAGCAGTTTAGTCTTCAGCCTGGAAACTCGTTCTTGCCTTTTGCCCTTGACTTCACAGTTCTGCACAAGTGACTAAGTACATTCCCAAGCTGTGCATTTTACACACTCTGAACAGTAAGCAACCATTTAAATATTATGACATCCACTGAGGCATGCATCAGATGTAAAGAGGAAATGCTTAACAAGTATATTTTTAACAAAGTCTTATTTCCACATGAAGCTCTGCCTGGCATCACAGCTTCTGAAAAACTGTAATGACTCACTCACTGGAAAATTCAGTGCAAATGCAAATACTGTTTCTGGATTTGACAACCACCTGCCTCCTCTACAGCTCCATTATTTGACATTTGCTAACTTGATCATAATTTGTGGGGCTCCTTTGAGAAATAAGTTCATTCCTTCTCTTCGAAACTTACTTCTTGCTTTTGTGTCCAACCATTGTTTTCTTTTCAGATGTATAAATAACATCCCTATGCTTATCTGACTGGTTTTGCTGTCTTTTCTTCACCCCTACAAGCAGCAAAGCGTATAGCATGAGTTGCAAAGCTGTCCACTTGCATGTCATTGCCAATTGTCCGTTTACATTCTACCACAGATTTCAGATCAGCACTGAAAAATCAATTCTGACACCAGCCAATCTAGTATTTTTAGAAGCTACCATTGCAGGGAAGCCTTAAAATGTGTGAAGAAAATATGTCTGCCACTCTGTCCAAACCATCTATTTTTTGGAGATATAGTCCAGACAATTCAAAAAGACTTCAGAAAATCTCTAATCTGTGCTGCTTGGGTTTTTTTGTATTCTTTCACCACTTGGAATCCTTAATAGCCAGAGTGATTGCTTCAAAATGCTGCTTTACTTTTAAGCCATGATACTTTATACATATTGGTTAAATCCCAGATTAAGTGGCAAAATTGAGGAACTAGAAGGATTAGTGTGATTCAGCAAAGCCAGAGAAACTTTATTCCATACAAATTGGTGTCCCCTGATCAGACTAATTCAAAGTTATTTAGAGCATGAACTACAACATAAGGAATTGAGATTGCAGGAAGAGCTATTTGCTCTGAAGGACTGATTCATACAGCATTTGGAGTTTCCCACATGAGCAATTTGTGCATGTTGTTTGCTCTGATACTTCATCACAGACTGCATCCCACCTCCAGCACTTCAACCAGAGAGGCATTTATGTGCAGGCAAAAATTGTTGAATTCCTGTAGTCACTTAAAGATGGCTATTGCCCGAGATCATAGAACTGAGCTTTGCAACCACGTCCTGTAGAGGTGCAGCCCAGACCATGCAGCAAAGGGAGGATGTAGCCAGGAGGAGAGCTTTCAGCCACATTTTTGCTTGTCCAGGGACTGGACACATCCTCAGCATATCTACAGTAGCCCTAGGAGCATGTCTGTCTTCTAACAGACTCTACATACCATGATCTGCTCTGCTGCCTAGCAGAGACAGCAGGATCCTTCCTGTTTGCTGCCTGACTCTGAGCAAACCCTTTTCACTAGAGCTTACCCACTGCAAGGAACTCCTTTGCAATCCAGAATGAGGGGGTTTAGGATCCTTTTGTGGTTTTCTGGATCCTTCAGCTTTAAGAAAACGGACTAATGTAGAATGAGGATTTTGCCTTAGGAGTTACGGGATCCCTCCCCGAAACAATCCAAAGCAAAAATTCTCATCTCAGAAACAGGAGTAAGGAATCAGCTCTTTAAAGACTTATATCCAGAAAGTAAAATCCTTAGAAACGAAAGCCAGGCTCCATTTCCTCTTTCTTAACTGAAATCACAGTACATCCCTATCTTTCTCCAAAGCAAGGAATTTATCAGCAGCTCACACTGTGGCAGATGATCTATCACCAGACAAGCCTCTGTGAAATCATCTCACTCCCTTCACAAATATGTCATGCATTAAGGCTTTCTTGGAGTATCTGGAACACTGTTTCCTTTCTTTAAGAAAGAATTATTTTCATTTTTTCAGTCCTGTAGCAAATTAGAAATACATAGGAGCATCTCAACAGCCAGCTGGTCTAGACAATGATCTTTTCTTCACTTTTATTGATATCTTCCTTCAAAAGAAAATTTAAAATGTGGCCACAATTCCTCTTAAGTATCTGATCAGAACTGCAGAGCATGACATTTCACACAGAAGTGGCTTTTCAAACATTCGTGTGATTCAACGTTAAAAATTTCCATTATCCCAGATGAATTTTATGGAAGAGTGAAATCTCAGGCACATGAAATCACCGAAAATGGAATGGAAATTTTTCGCCCAGTAAATTTTGCACATAAAAATATCCTCTCTTAAAGGTCTCTATTAAAAGCAAAATGTAATAAAGACAAATAAACTCATATGTAATAGTCATAGTTTAAGCATTTAGCATACCTTATATTTGTGAATTTTTGAGCTATTTTATTTTGTAATAAATGGTGAATAATTGATTTATCTCCATGCTCCTGGTAATTTGTTCCACCTTCTATATACTTGCTATTTTATTTCCTTTTCAAAGAAAAGCCAGCAAGGAATTGATTGACATACTTTGGCTATGGCTATGCACAGTTTTATCTAGGATGGATTTCAGAGACCGCACACTTTTTCGTTTTGAAAGGCCATGTTTCTATTCGAAAAATAACATACATTACATGTGCATTTTTTTTAAGACCATTCTTTTCTGTATCATTACCATTTATTGGTGAAAAGCACCCTACAGCACCTGCAAAATTTGCTTATCTTCACATATATAACAAGAAATACTTATGCTGTCTCATATGGTGTGACAGCCAGGAAAAATGGAACTTTGCACAGTGAGCCCAACTGAGTTACATATCCACATCCTATTAAATACACCTGAAAATGGGAAACAATGGCTATTTATTTTAATGATGCTGGCTTTAGGATGGCCTTACTGCTTATTAATCTTCTCTTATTCTCCTTTGTAACAAGGATAAGCTGCAAATGTTATTGAAAATTGTTATTGAAATTATATCACTATCAAAACCACCCAAATCATTTCCATGTACATGGAATAAAGATGAATTGCAAGGTCCATATACATATCCAGTAAATGGAATATGTAACTCATCAGAAATAATCACAAAAAAAGTTTAGAATATCCAGGAAAAATGGAATGCAAAACTAAGAACAATGCTTTGATTTTCAGCTGGTCTATGCTTTACATTATTGAGACTTCTTTGATCATCCTCTAGACTTTATCTGAGTAAATTAGACTTCATAAAAATAAATAAATAAATAAATAAAATCTAAAAGGCAGTATATCTGGCCTTTCATAGGCAATTAAAAAGGTCAAGTGAGTGAGCAGAATGACATTCAACTGGGAAACGTGGTAATATATGACATGATTCAACCTAAAAAACATAAGTGGGAAACAACAAATTGGAGAAATCTGATATGATTATCAAGGAATGGAGATGATTTATGGAAGAGAAACAGAACAACTGTAGGAATGACATATGAAACCCTGATGAGACAATTAAAATTTAACAGCAAAGGTTGAAGCATATCTGACCGCTGATATCACTTGATGCCCTTCTTAGTCATAGGAAGTATGAGTTTTCTAAAAAAAATAACTCAGTGACTCCCCAGATATTTATAAAGGCAACCTCCAATGAAACAACTGATCATGTGACAGACACTCCAGCAAATGCCCATCTTCAAAAGAAATAAAATAAAGATTTGGAGGGCATGTTTTGTAAAGGAAATAATCTGACTCTTTCAATTGCAAGGTAACCTGTTACTGCATCTGGTTTAGATTCCAGTGTTGTTTTCAAAAAGTTATAGCATTGGTTTAAAATTTGAGATAATGTAACTGTTGAAAGCTGCCTTGAATGAGTGTAATGTTTAGAGGAACAAATCATAACATAAATTAACAATTCCTTTGAAGAAATATTCTATTTTTTTCTTGCTGCAAAAATAGTGCACAGTATGTATGACTTCCTAAAGTTAAAAGATAATAATTTAATAGAAATGTGTATTTTTTTCTTTTATTGACCAGAAGCTTAATTTAGCTATTGGAACCCTATCTGCAAAGTGAAGCTAATATTAGAACCTCATTTGTAATGAAAGAAATCTAATAGGAGAACCCAAGAATTATGGACATCATGGGGTTTTTTTTTTGTAAATGGAAAATGTTTCCTACAGCTGCCTCTATATAACTGCAGGAGATCACAGCCATGGAAGTATAACTACATAGTTCCCTTACGGATAAAAACCCCAAACCCCTACCTGTTTGTGTGCAATATTATGAAGCCTTTTACCCCTATTTGTCAGGCATCATGATTCATGACAGACAGCAGAAAGGATGCATGTGTGCTGTGTTATTGTGGGCTGAGAACAGATTACAGTATTTAGACAGCTTTTATGTCTGGTCACATACTGGTGACACTATATGTCAATGCCAGGTTTAGGACATTGTAGGGATGCTCTGCTGGACTCAGAAATCTCTAGAGATGAAAAGCTGTTCCTGTAAGTGTAATAATTATGAAAGTGACAGGTAATCTGCACTTGGGCTCAATCTACCCTTTACAGAACATATAGAGTTGGTCCCAGAAGTTTTATATTTCCATTAAAAAGGGAATGGACAGGTTCTCTATAAAATACAGATTTCCTAGCTTCAGCAGTATGACACAAAAGGGCCCGGTCTGGGAGCTCCGTTTTTTTTCCCTGCTGTGTTCAGAGGGGTTCAGCACCATGCACGTGCATGCACTGGACACACCAGAGCAGGGACACAGCCACCTGGCTGCAAGGCAATAGGGCAGCGCACACCATCCTGCCCTGTGCTGATGAAGCTGGTGGCCGGAGCACACATAGCAGGGATATCCCAGAGCCTTTCAGGAAGGCTTCAGTGAACTTCAAATCACATCTCGTTTGAGCCTTCGTTGAACAGAATCTTTTTCACATTTTTATTGCATATTACTAAGATTCAGCATTTTTCAGCTTCATAAAATAGATCCAGGATCTGAATGTAATCAGCACAACCCAAGCCATTGTGTATGAATTCCTGGCTTAAGAAGGACCCTTGCTAGAAATGCCTGAAGAGGAGAGAAGCAACATGCCTCTCTGTAAGGCAAAATGTGATCTCTGGAAATCACAGAATAACAGAATGGTTGATGCTGGCAGGGACCTCTGGATTTCATCTGGTCCAACCTCTCTGCTCAAGCAGGGCCACCTACAGCTGGTTGCCCAGAACCGTGTCCAGACAGATTTTGCATATCTTCAAGGTGTAAGACTCCACAATTTCTCTGGACAACCTGTACCAGTGCCCAGTCATCCTCGCAGTGAAAAAGTGTTTCCTGATGTTAAGGAGGAACGTCCTTGTCAGAGTCCAGTACTCTCTGACCAGGTTCTTTTAGATATTCCATACATGGAATATGCAATGTTTAACATCGAATTTACTTATTTGAAGATACTTGATGTTACATGGGATTTTTGATTTAGCAGAGTGATACAAAATATATTACACAACACACACAAAGGTAAGTTACACTTAGCAAAATATATGTAACATTTGCAATAAACAGTTTAAACACCGTGACAATGTGATTCCCATTACTGGTCTCTCTAACATGCTCACCATCATGACACTGGTCATCCCCAATTGCTGGGAAGGCACCTGTGGGTTGAAGCCATCTCAAGCCTGTTGCTGTCTATGAAATTCTTTCATTAGTTGTTCAGTTTTACACTCTGTGTTGGGCTGAGCCACTTAGTCACTCCCCCCATGCTGGCCTATCTAACTCAGGAAGACATTCATGCTCTTCGAATGAACTGAGAGACAAACATTTCCACCACCAGCTGATCACCTGTTGATAGCTGTTAATCTAAAAACGGCCACCCATGGGTGCCCTTGGTATTGAGATCAAGTCAGCTTCTTTGCAATGTGTGTGGTCAGTCCCAGGCTACATTCTTCCCTGATCCTCATGGGCACATTGTCCTGGCCCGTCTCCTCTGAGCTTTCTTCCATGGTAGGAGTTTGTTGGTCAGTCACAGTGGCAATACACCGAAAACAAGCAGATGAGGGAGGGCACCTCTGCTGGTGAACACCTCTGTGCTGTGGGCACCCGCTCTTCCCTCAGGAGACCTTGGTACTGTGTGTGACGTGGGACACCGATGTGCAGAGCGAGGGGGGATGCTGGTATCAATTTATATGTGAAATGTTAGTAAAGCTTAATTTACCTCTTGGGTTTTTTGTATAAAAACTAAACATAAATAGAAGTTCAGCAAGTTCCTCCCCACACCCCATGGGATATTCTTACTCACTCCTGGGGTTCAACCACCCTGCATTGGAGCCCATGGGATAAGAAAACTGAAGTGAGGCACAATCTGCACGTCCTCTGAAGAAGACTATGTTACAAGGCCAAAAGTCTTCAACACCTGGCTCAGTACAAATGATGTCCCCAGCTTTGGCTCAGTGTTTTTAACAGCAACATTTTTGTAGGGTAGGTTTTGGCAGAAGGTGTGTTTCCACCTCTGAACCTTACTCAAACTCACGTTCCTGCCTTGGTTTGCTTCTATATGATTTCCTGCAAACTTGGAAAGTTCTCAAATTAGATGAAAGGTCTGGGTTTTCTTAGACTCTGAGCTTGATTGTTACAAGAAATCACGTCATTGTTTGTGGACCTGTTGCTCCTGCTTTGACTGGTAAAATATAAACCCAATCTGGGATTTGGCCGTAAAAACAGGACAGGACAACTGGAAAGGGTTACTTATTGAGACAGTTTATTTCCAGATGTCTGGTGCTCTACTGACTAGGTACCTAGTGTGTCTATTTCATCTAGTCTAACGGGCAGTGTGTCCCAGACTGTTGCCTGCACCAACAGGGTTTGGACTGGGAGGGGCGGCTGGGATTTGGGCGTGCGGTGGCCCTGGCATGGCCAGAGCAGAGGCTGCTGCCAACATAGACAACCGTGGGAAACCATGGGTGCCAGAAGGGAGGCAGGGCAGCCTCAGGGGCCTGCAGAGCTGCTGTGCCTGGCTGTGGCGGAGGAAAGGCGGGAAGCCTCAGCCCTGGTGTGCAAGGTGTCCTGTTGTTTATGGGAGGTATGTTGTGGGTCGGTGAAGGAGCAGATGCAGCAGAAGCAGCCTGCTGCAGGTCAAGCAGGGACTGGCTGCACTGTGGTGGTAAAAGGGAGGGGGTGTGAGGCTTGACAGCAGCAGCTGCCCCCCCAGGCTGCACATCTGAGCTTCTTGTGGGGCAGTTTTCCTTCAAAGCCAAGCCTGGTGAAAATGCAGCTGTTGCTCTCTTTTTGTAGCTGACTCTTTGCTTGCACCTCTCGAGCAGGTGGGGATCATCTCTCTTGAAGTTGGGGTTGTAGGAGAAGAACATGAAAAGGAAGAAGAGTTAGTTGCCATCGTTTGAAGGTCGGAAAACATCAGGATAGGACAACTGAGCCTTGTAATGGCAAAAGACCAACGTGGGTCCTGAAAAGGTCTAATGGGCATTTGAAAACTAAAGCTCAGGCTGACCAAGAGGTTATGCTTTGATTCTGTTAAGTAATGGGCACTCTTGTGTTTTCACCTGGGAAAGAACTGAAACTGAGCATTTCCTGCCCTCCTCCTCTGCTTCTCTATTGCCAAGGCTTATGTTACTGGAAGGTGTAGCTCTCGTGCCGGAATCATTCTGAGATCCGGTTCATGTGCAGGTGAAGTGATGTACCTTGCTGTGAGCAAAAGCTGCTGCTGCTGCTTCTGACAGAAATTCATCAAGCAAGTCAGATGTTTCGGAACCACATTGTACTTTAGTGAACGCATAGAGGTGGAACTGGTGAAGGAAACTTTTCATGATGTCCATTACAAAAAAGCTGTGAGGTTCTCTCCTTGCTAGTACGTTCTTTTTGAAGGGTTCTTCATCGATGGCAACACAGATGCCATCACTAACCCACCAAATGGACTGAAAACAGTGGCTTTGGACAATTCTCCAGGGTTTCTTTGGAAAGGCGAGGGATGCAAAGTCATCTGTTTCACCAGAGGTCTTCTCCAAAGAAATGTAATGGACTCCTGGTTTTACGATCGTCACTGCATGCTTGGAAATCCTTTTCTTTCTATGGATGCTAGAGCAACATCCCAAGGTGCTCTTTTGTCCCACTCTGGAGGGACAGGAGAAGAGGAGTCTGCCAACTCAAGGAACTCACCTGGAGCAGAAGCAGATGATATTTCTCCTGGAGACAGCTCCCTTGGAAACTCTCTTGCCAGGGGTAGCACAAAGTGGTGTCTAGCTGTAGGCATTTCCCTGGGCAGCTGCTCTTGGTCCTGCCAGACAGCAAGGGCCAATGAACAGGTACCAGCTGGCTGCATGTGCTGAGGGGAAGTTCTCAAATGTCACTGTCATGCCTGTGCTATATGTTGGTGACATCACAGCCTGGCATCCATGTCATGCTGCATGCTGCAGCAACAAAAGAAGATGCTGCTAAACAGCAACTGTTGCTTGTCATTTCCAGACCTGCAGCTGTTTGGACTCGCAAGTCGAGCAGTAAATCCAACTGTCTTGAAATGTTGTGGGCAATGCCAGGGCAGTGCTGTGTCCTGTTGGCTGTAGGAGCTGGCGGCCAGGGAGGAAGAGGGAAGGCTGCAGCATTAGGCATCGAAGTGCCCCATCGTGGAGGTTATCCAGTTGGGCACCTCTCCCACATGCAGAAATGTCCTTGCCCTCTTTGCTGTAGTGGTGGCTTTGGAGCTCCTGCTTGAGACCCTGCTTGAGCAAGAGTTGTGATGGGCAGAGCTGGGGCTGCAGCCAGCGCCCAGCCTCCTGGGTTTGTGGGGTGGCTCCTCCTCTGGACATTGCTTGGCCTTGGCCATGTGGTGCTCTGAATAGCTGCCCTCTGGCCTCCTGCATTTCCCTCTAGGTTCTCCAGCTGTTTGCAGAAATGCATTTCCTAAGCAGTGCAGGTGAAGAGAGATCAAAATCTCTGCCCAGTTCCTCCCCATTTCTTCCCTAGCCTAAGAAGGACTCTGTGATCTCAGTAGCACTCTTTCTGTCCTGGGCAGTCCCTGTACCCAGGTGATGCCCCCAGATTTCAGCAGTGTCTCCATGGCTGCTCTGTAGGAACAACTGGAAGTAAAACACTAAGTGCATTTTGCACACAATACAAATGGGAGATATGCAACCCCTGCCCCTCATTTCTTTGCATGGGTTCCTATGCTTTTATATGATATTTAAAATTCAGAAAGCAAGTGAACCGAATCATAATTTTTTGTCAACCTTTTAAGTCAGTACTCTCTCTACTGGATCCAGTATTTTTTCTATAAAGGATGGATTTGATATAGAGCCAGTAGGAATCAGCACTTCTGTTCCCTTCAGCATTTGGATCAGGCCCAGGGAGGATTATGAAAGTCTGGCCTAAGTATGAGGACAATACAGAGGAGGAAAATAAGCCTTGGGAGCCTGTGGGCAGAGTTAAGTGACGGGAGTTTGGGCAGAGCAAGGAGGCTCTCCTCCAAGTGCTGGAGCATCTCTGAAGGCCTGGCCCAGGAATATACAAGTTGAAAATCATCTGGCCTTTGCTGTTACCCTGCACTGCTGGTCAACTCAATAGCTTTGGAAAGAAGGGATGTGTCTGTGCGCTGAGAAAACGTGGCTGGTCAAGCCAAGAGTAAACAGCTAGGGACAGGTTTGTACCAGCTACTGCAACAGTAACTAGTACAAGAACTGTAAACAAATAACAGCTACTACCAAAAACTAGTATAAGAAACTTGCCTGGTGTATTGGCTTCACTAAAATTCATCATGCAAACGTGACCACATAAAAGCAATGCTGAAGCACAAGGCTTTGGTCTGGGAGGGCATGTCTTCTCCAGTACAGCTTTCCTGTGGTGGCTTAGCTCACAAGAAAGTCGATCTTTGTGTATTATTGAAGCAGAACTTAGCAAATACCATGAGTGTGTTAGAAACATCTGTACTTTCAACAAACTGTGTAGCCAACCTCCCAGAGTGCATTGTTTGTTCTAGCACTTG
Source organism: Burhinus oedicnemus (assembly GCA_008921705.1). Classification (NCBI taxonomy): domain Eukaryota; kingdom Metazoa; phylum Chordata; class Aves; order Charadriiformes; family Burhinidae; genus Burhinus; species Burhinus oedicnemus. Next base: position 353,387 of record VFFE01006902.1, read on the forward strand.
TTCCTTCCAATTTTCAGCAACGTTTTCTAGGCTTCTTCCAGCACTTCTCTCACTGTTAAGTACAAAACCTGAAAAGAACCTGCTAGAGAGTTATCGTTAAGGTTAGTGAAATGTTCTAAGTGTCACCCTCACAGTAAAAAAGTGTTTCCTGATGTTCAGAGGACTGTGTTTCAGTGTGTGCCCACTGCCCCTGGTTCTGTCACTGAAAAGAGCCTGGCTCCACCCTCTTGGAACCCTCCCTGCAGGTATGTATGTACACTGATGAGATCCCGTGAAATGAACTGAGCCAGGTCTCTCCCAGCTTTTACCCATAGGAGACATTATCCTGTGCCTTCATCATCTTTGTGGCCCTTCACTGTACTCTCTCCATGGCTCTCTTGAACTGGGGAGCCCAGCACTGGACACAGTACTCTAGATGTGGCCTCACCAGTGCTGAGTAGAGGAGAAGGATCATCTCCCTCTACCTGCTGGTGGTACTTTGTTTAATGCAGCCCAGGATACCATTCACCTTCTTTGCAGCAAGGGGACATTGCTGGCCTGTGTTCAACTTGGTGTCCACCAGGACCCACAGTGTATTTTGTGCCAAGCTCCTTTCCAGCTGGCTGGCCCCAGCATGTACTGGTGCCTGGGGTTGTTCCTTCCCAGCTGCAGGACTTTGTACTTCTTGTTGAATTTCACGAGGTTACCATCAGACCCTTTCTTCAGCCTTTTCTCCTAGTACTAAGTCCTAGTACTATAACATTTTTAAATTGAACTGAAATCAGTTTTTTGTTAAACTCAGCCTCTCAGCTTGGTATAGAGAGTACAGTGTTGAGCACAGCATGGCGTTGATTTTGAAAGACCAAAACCATGTCATGGCTTGTCTTTGTAGGATGTTTATTATAGTAAATTGTGTAGAATCTTTTGCCTCACTTTCATCAGTCATGACATTTTATTTAAGCACTATAAGAACTTTCAAACACCATGGTATGCTAATACACAGCAAACAAATGATTGCCTTTCTTAAGAGCTCCCTTTCTCACCTCCCGGGCCTCCATAAACCACAATAAATATGTATCTGACATTAATATTCTTTCTACCTAGAAAAGCAACCAAGTTGACCTGAGAATGTTTTAAGCATTTAGAAGTCATGCTCTGTCTATATCTTTGCTGGGACAGTACAAGGGCTTATTTTCAATTCTCAGTTGCGCTGGGGAAGTGTTTTGATTCTTGATTTAGACTGTGGTCTCCCAGAGGTTCCAAGGTTTCTGGCTGAAAGATAAAGCTCCATGCTTTATGTTTCCTTGCAGCAGAGCAGTAATACACACCCCACACTGTGCTCCACTCCATAGGTTTTTGAAAGTAAGTAAGTCCAGTACTTATTTGGTGGGTCTTCTCACACTTCAGCACTGTTTCCTGAGGGACTGAGTCAAGCTGTATACATTTTCATCTTCTCTTTGTTGCACAAGGTATGTGGCACTCTCAGGGAATACTTGCAGTAGTGTGAGGTAATGGGCTGGACCGTCTATATAGAAATATCTGAATATTTGACACCTGGTATTACAGGCTGCAGCATAAAGCCATGCTTGCATTCAAACAAATCCTGTGTTCTCTAGCCTAACCTACTCAACACTGGGTGCAGGATTAAATAAAGCCCCTCAAATTAGGAACCACTATTTGTTCTTTCCTGTGTAAAGTCAATCGCAAATGAACATGGATCTGAAATAATATTTTAACCTTAATAACCCTTTCACACTCTGGTGTATCTTGAACTCATTGTTTCAATTAACGAGCTATAGCCTATCCCATGTGGGAGGCACGGAGCCAGCAGAGACAGTTCCAAGCAGACTAGCCTGCTCAGTGTTCATCTGGGAGCTTTATCCAAGCACTGACCTACTTGAAATCACATGCATATTAAGACTCATTTAATAAAATACGTAAGATGGAAATATTGCGACACATCCTTTGCCATCTTTGAAAATCTCCAGTGATGACACAGTACAAGCAAGCCTAAGAATACTAATTTAATATTACAGATTTACGGTTGCAAGCACAGAAGTATTAGCCTTGCACTTCTGTTTAGACCTAGAGAAGGTCTACATTTTATGTGTCTTTGCTTCCCCCCACCCCCACCACATGATTGGTAGGTTCACCGAAATACGCTTTCTTTCCTTCTTTTTCCCTGTGCTTTTCAGAGGCCTGCTAGGTTCTCTTTTTTGTGTGTTAGTTCAGGCTATAACCCTATGGTCGGAGTTTATCTTGGCCGTAAAACGCAACAGTAATTTATATGCTCCCTTACTCGGAGCTCCTCTGAGGCACTGCCAGCTGTCTAGCCAGCAGTTTAAAGAAAGAGCTGTAATGAGCACAAGTGTGCAGGGGGTAAGGGGAAGGCGCACGCAGCAGACAGCCGTATTCCTGTTTCCTTAGCTGGTGGTGGTTATGTTTAAATGGCATTACAGCGGGCTGTCAGCACGGCGAGATTCTCTGCACAGGCACTGCACACCTCCTCCCGTGGATTTCTCATTCCTTTCTTTCATTCCTTAGTAAAGAATAGATTTAAAGGATGAGAGAAAGCCCAGAGCAGCTGTTATGTGATACAGAATGTGAGTTATGAGTGTAAAACCTTGCTCCCTCCCGCCTTTTTCCCCTTTATCAAGAGTAAGCTCTTTGAGCAGGCAGACAAAGCCTGATGGTGATCTTGATGTACTTGACACGGGCTTTGATTTTAGCTTGCCTGAGCTCCGGTTTTTGATGTAATACAGTTGTGAGTTTTATTTCTTCCATAGCTGTGCAGTATGCTTATTTAAACTTTACCATCACTGTAGTATTAAAAAAAAAAAAAAAAAAAAAAAAAAAAAAAAAAAAAAAAAAGGAGAAAAGGGAG
>VFFE01006902.1:363751-390853 GCA_008921705.1 Burhinus oedicnemus
GGTGGGGGGGCGGGAGGGGGGGGATGGATGGAGGAGGAAGCAAGCAACTTCGCAAAAAGGCCTTAAAGGAAAAATGTTAAAAAGTCCAGAGGAAAGAAACCGAGAATAATCAGATATCTATAAAATGTGACCTGTGGGCAAAGATTAAAAGAACTGGCATTGCCTAGCTCAAAGAAGGTAAAACTTACGGGGAACATGGTAGCAGTGTTCAAATAAGTGAAAAAGATGTAGAGAAAGGGAGAGGAGAATACCTTGTTCTCCACATCAATGGCCGTTAGAACAAGAGGCAACGGACTTAAATTGCATAAGAAAGCATAAGATTAGATTAGGAAAAATTTCCTAAGGGTAAGGAAGGTGAAGTACTGGAACAGATTGCCTGGGGAGATTGTCAAATATTCATCACTGGAGAGTTTTTGAAACAGATTGGTATAGTTTGTCCTGACACGGGGCACAGAACAGAGTAGTATTCAAGTCCTATTTTCTGTGCTTTTGTGTAAATAGCTGACTGAAGAACAGTTTTGTAGCCCAGAAATATGGCAACTGAAAAAGAATAAAGGATTATCAGTCTGATAAAGGGCATTAATCAGAGCAAGTGTGTGCTGGCTTCAAGGCAGAGACTAGAAATAATTTGCAGGGAAATAAAACATCAAGCTTTACTTTCTATCTTTATAAAAAATACAGTACATTTATGATAAAGGTCTCACTTCCATCATTCTGTCAGAACTGGCAGATACTATAGGAGGAGCTGCATCTGCTTCCTCAATGCACTGATGCTATTAAGATGAAATGAGTGTACAGAAAAGTATCATATATATGTGCGTGTACATATCTGAGAGAGAGAGAGATTTCACTGAGAACAGAAACTCCTCAGAAAAGTTGCCAAAATCATTCTGGAATAGAAGTCTGTAACTGGAATGTTACAGAGTCTGTGCAGGAGCCAAACCTGATCAAAGACATCAGCCAACCAGGGAGCATTTAAGATTCATGTGGGAGACTGAAAAAAGCAGAAATTCAGTCACACCACCCTGCCATAATACCACACCAACCAACTGAAGAGAAAAAATCCCCTGCAACAGTAACAGTTAAACTTGCTGGGGTTCTATTAAAGCCATAGGAGGCTTCAAAAGACTAGTACATCACTTGCACATATGGCAGATGTATAAAACTTATATCTACCTCCAGGACTACCCACCAGAGATACGGCAAATGGCAGAGATGGAAGGACTAACAAGACCCAAAAAAAAAAAAAAGGCAGGGGGAGAGGGACTGAAAGAAAGATGGAGAGAGATCTACATGACTAGAACTGCAATCCAGATACCATAACAAACTTAAAAGAACTATTTCCTTTTGAACACATCTGTATGCCGAGAAGACAATGGCTTGTGCTGAGCAGGTCACTCCTGGTTAGGCATATGTATTTCAGCAAACACACACCTGCATTTATCCAAGTACAAACACATGGCAGAAACTGGTGTTACAGTGGACTCTGACTTCTCAGTTTCGACGGAATTATTCACAACCTTGGGCAAGAAAAAGGACAATAAAAACCAGAGGTATAGACCCCTGAAACGTCACCACTTCAGCAGAGGTAGAGGCAAGGCAATCTCCTGCCATGAGAGGAGTTACATTTGGCCCACCCGCAATACCTATTGAGTGCTTTATTCAATATATCAATGTGCACTAGTCTCCCAAAATCCCAAGGAAAATATATTCTTTCTCGGAAAGGATTATTTAGCAACATATTTTTGTAAAATGCAGGCTAAAATATGCACGGGTATCTTTCATCACACATATGTGCATATGTTGGATAAGATTCAACATGTGTTTAACAGACACCCACAGATGGCCTTCACTAGAACTGCAAGGACTCAGAGGTGTCCCCTGCTCATTGCTGAGGGGTGAGGAGTCTCAGCCTTTGCACCAAATCTGTGCCCTGAGCAAGCACTGCTTAAAGGTGAAGTTTTCAAAGTTTGTCAAGGCCATAACACCCGCTAGGTAAAACTCAGTGTGTTTTCATGAATTTTGTCTTTCAGAGATACGAAAGTCACCATACAGTAATAAACAGCCATTCAAATATTTGTCTTTATGGGCAAACATTAGGCAAGTATAAACATCTAATTTTAGGGTAATTGCTGTTTCCTTTTGTTAGGCAGCTTCAACTGAAGTCCCAGTGAAAAACTCTTCCTTTTGTCAGAGTCCCGCGAGACAATGCATTACAACAAGCATTTTTTTATTTTTTTTTTTTCCTTCACAGAAAGGAACATTACTTCTGTCACAGTAGAGATTATTTACTGATTATTCATTTTAGATAGATACTTCTTGGTCATCTACACTAATTTAAAAACCTGAGAACTGTGCATTTTAAGACACATATTTGGGTTAGAACAAGACAGTAACATATAACATCTACTTAAAACATGTTAAAAAAAAAAGTATGAACACCAGAATTTGGTACACCTCAGCTTCAACTGTTCAAATCTTCATAACATGAGCACTGTGTCAGCCATTGGTTCATTTGGTTTTTAAAAAAATATGTTTTTATTTTTTCAAGTGTTGGGAAAAAGCAAAACAATTTTAGTTGCTTAAGTATCATCATGTTGTCTTGCATTGGTCACCCAGCAATATAGTAAGTTTTCAAAGTGTTGGTATATATTTCAAGGTAAAATGCCATCTCTGACTTCCCCATTGCCCTCCCCGTCTTCCTCATTGCCCTCCCCCTTCTACATCTGGTAAATAAGACCATTCCAATCCACTGAATCCTACAATTCTTACACTCTTAGTTTCTAATGTAACTTACTCAACTGAATATAAAAATAAGACTATTCTTAGGTTCCTGGATGGGAGCCTAAAATCCTGCCTTGAATTTCAACTAAGCCTTTGTTTTCTAGTCCGCATTCTGCTGATGTCATGAAATGGTTTCCATGTTGCATTTCAAGGACTATAAGGGTGGGTGAGGGATCCCAGCACAACTGAAAAAAAAAAAAATGCTTTGAGACTCTTCTGTATTTAAACTGATGCATAAAAACAGCATAGAAATTTATGTAATTAATGTACTTGGTCCTCTTACACCTTTAAATTATGCTTATTGTTTTAAGTGTAATAAATATACTTATTTTTTGTTTATAATTTGTCTTAGAATGATGTCAAAATATGATTTTTAATGATGTGACCTAAAAACTTCATTAAACTACAATGATTTTTGCTTTTGTTTTGTCTCTTAATTTTAACATGCTTGTTGGGGGAGCTGGAAAAAAACACAATGGTCCTAGTAAAATACTCTGAAAAGCCAAATAGGGTAAATAAATCGATATACCCATTCAGAATGACCAATGTGAGGAGAAAAGTTAGATACCATAGACAGCAAGAAATAGGGTAGACAGAGGTAGTGTGTGTAAGATAACAATGGTTAAAATGAAGAAGCTACACTGTGACTTCTGGTTAGCGGAGCAGAACCTCATTAGAGGTCAATCAGGCAGCACAGCATTAAGAAGCCGTTGATCAAAGGAGCATGAAGGTGTCGCATGCCAGTATACTCATTCTAGATAAGGACTAATGTGAGAACATCTGGTGGTTCACACTCTCGGTTGAGTTACATTGCACCTTGCTAATGGTGTATCTATTCCATTTCATTTTCCTCAGTAAAACCCTAAAAAAGAGACATGAAAGCATGATATTCCTTTGCAGGAGGGAAAAACAGAAACAGAACATACCAAAAGATACTCTTAAAAGAAATTTTAGTTAGACCATCTGTATGATAAATATAACGGAAAGGATATGGCCCTCTGAAAACAATTTGTGTTTACAACAAATAAAAATCTGGTCACTTCTACATTAAGCATCTGAAGAGCTTATACTGAAAACAAATGTCACAGTGGTATCTGTTAACAAACTAACTGAACTGATGGTAAAACAGATACTCCTTTGCATACCTATGTGCCAAGATTATGAGCTCTTCTGCAGTAAAGGTGCATTAAATGCCATGTATTTTACATAACGATTGCAAAGGTAAATGTTCTGTTTAAGCAGGCATGTAACAATGTGTTGTTGAGAACAGGTACTTGCATTTGACAGTAATCAGTTACGATTTATGGTCAATGGTTTTTGTTGCTATTATAAAGCGGAGTCTCAATATCAGGAAACGGAAATTTCTGGACACTTTAAAGAGTGGAGGTAGTTGGCAACATACTTTTTTTATCCGCTCTGGAACTTCAACTAACAGTAACAAAAAAAGATTGCCAGATTTTAATAATGCTTATTCTTATATAAATTTGGAAAGATGCTTGGTCTAGGTTTTCAGTATGGCAGGTGACTCGTCAATGGTACGATACATTTAAGCTCCAATAATTTGCATAAAATAAACATTTAAGAGTTATTAACAGGGCGAAATATTTGTATGTTTTGTAGACCAGTATTAATTAATGAAATCCTTAAAAGACATTCTAGGACTGAGAATGTGTTTTCAAGAACTATTATTTTTTTCAATCCTAAGGAAGACCAGGCAAGGTTTTTTGAATGCATTTTCCGCCTGTTTTGCATTATCTTACAGCACCCAGAGTACAAGAAAATTAATTCAAGTTAGCCAAAAATAATAAGGAAAAAAAAAATTATTTCCCTTAGAAAAAAACAAAATCACCAAACAAAGGTTTCCTGCAACTTCCCAGAAAAAGGAGCCTCACTGTAGGACCTCTTTGACTTTTCACATGAGTGCGGCCTCGTCCATTTTCAACAACCAGTAAGATGAGTTCATTCTTATGGAAATAAGCTAATTGCTGGTAATATGCTCTGATTCCTGTTCATTTTACAGAATACATCTTGAATTTTAAAAAAAGGTTTTAATTATAACAAGGAAAAAGCATAGATGACAAATTGGCAACTCTTTCATCAGATTTTTGATCTAGTGATCCCATACAAAAATGGAGTGGAAATGGAACAGATTGCTAAAAATTTTTGGTATTAAAATGATTGATTCAGGTATCTTGTGCCACTGTATAGGATTTGTTAATTCCTGCTTTTTACTACCATTTTCACGTCATGTGAGGCATTCCCATTTAACTTTTCTTCCTTTATAGGGAGACAGTTGATTTCTGGATTTCATCTATGCTGAATTCAAAGTTGTTAATAAGACCCACTCCTAGCAAGCAACCCTTTTCTCTTTGTTCTACACAGCCCATGACAGGCTATCCTCACAAAATGTGGAGGCAGCCAGAGAAGTCCTTTTCAGCTGAATCTTTCTGATTAGTTTCACCTGAGATGGGAGTGTGATTGACATTGTGAAGACAGTGTCAGCAGAAGTGCTAGGGAATCCCATGCTAGCAGATTACAGAGAGTGAGATGAGAATAAAAGATTTGGTATCAAGTTGGCATCATGTATGATCAGAAATCCATGAAGAGACATCCTGACATGAACGTCTTATCTGGTTGTACACTAACTTTACAACCAACAGTTAGTACTTGCCATTTTTTTGTCTAACAGTATTCTGGCTCTGCTCTGTTGGCTTTTTTCCTAGTACTTCAGCAAGTTAATTTGCAATAATATTAATTAAAGATATAGTCAATGAATTAGATTAATTATTTTTCAGAGGGCCGAGAATAAGCTTATTAGTCACCTAAATAGGCTTCCAACTTGAGGAACCCATGAACTTCGTGCAAAACTTAACTACTGTTTCCCAATCTGGGAAGTGGATCCACGTATCACACTAGGTCATTTTAGCAGGATGAGACAAAACCAAAAGTCCTTCTGTGGAGATAACAGGATTAAATTAATCAGAGCTAGACAACAAAGCCCCATTTCATTTGCAAATACACATATAACAACCTCAGAAAATCTATTTGAAGTATTTTGAGTTAAAAATACTGCATTCTGCCTCAAGATACAGGACTAAATTTGAGCCCACTATAATTCCTTGAAAACCAAGTTACATTGCACAGAATCAGTTTTACACATTGCCTTTCATTTGGACTGTGAGAGACTACTATACACACACATTTTTTCTGTCCCTAAATAACCTTTTTTTTTTTTCATAGATACTTCAGTCTTGCTCCAACAGTTGTCTGGGAACAGTCAAGTCTGCAGTAGTAGGGTTCATCAACAAGGCATAAAATGCTTTGGCCTTGTTCCACCAGCACTGCAGACTGGGCTGTGACAGCTACAGAAGAACGGCTGATGGGGTGCTTCATCTTTCCGAAATGCTAGGATTTTCATCCTGATGGGAGTCTTCTGTTTGGTTGGTCGGTTCTGCTTTCCCTCAAGTAATGATGGATGGTGAATGGAGAAAATGTACGAGAAGAGAGAGGGAAATCCAAACACTACGCTACCAGGGCCTCTAAAATGCTCACCTAGGAAACTACAAGACTTCAGAGTCTGTCAAGGGTTCAGGGAATAAAAAGTAATTTGATTACAGGTGCTCAAGTAGCATTCATTTTATTCTTATTAGCTGAGAAATGTCTCTAGGGATTGTGTGCTAATCTTCTCGAAAGCAGATAAATGGCTCTATTAAAAGCAATGCACTTTGTTCATAGCGCTGCAGCATCAGACCATTTTATGAACCCAGGGAAACTGTAAATAGAAAACAAGAGAGAGGAAACATCTTCGTCAAACCTTGTGTAGATGACTGTATTTGTCTTTGGTGATTTGTAATCCTGAGAGGAAGTTTATACATAGAAAGAATATTGAGGAATTGTGGCAATACGTTTCCCTTTATTTGCTTTAAGGGTCAGATATACTGAAAAATGCAATATGAAGCATCTTTAATTTTTAAGATTAAAGGGAATTAAAACCTCGAGCTTATACTTTATTGTTTGACTTATGCTCTCTAAAACTAAAAAAAAAAGGAAAAAGAGAGAAAGAAAAGCTAGAATGCTAATTCAAAACTCAAAATGTCTATAAATGAAAAAAAATTATATTCCTTTGTAGTTACACATGGTGAATTGCATAATTTAGATTTTCTCTAATCAACCAAACTATTTTTTCCAGGTTTTTTTAGTTAAAGTATTTTGAAAAGAAACTTAGGAAAAATATAGGCACAATTCTGTAACAGCGTGCAGTACACAAACACCATATGCTGCATAACAGTAGACAAAGCACAACATATTTGAGTACAGAGCACTGACTCTTCAGTATATTTACATGTAAGGATTGTTTTGAACTTGGATAACAAGGCATAAGATTCTGGACAATGTAGTGCCTTAGACATGTGTGTGCAACTGCCTTGATAATTAGGGAAAAAAAAGCACAGACATCTAAAGCTAAAACTAGGTTTTAAAGGCCAGATGTAAACTTCACTGAAGCCAGTGGAAGTCTTGACTTAAATGAGCTTTGGATCAATGCCAAGAGTTTGCTTTGTAAATGTTTCTCCAAACAATGTTCAGGGTACAAAATAAGCATTTCCATACTATTTTTTGTAATAAACAATTACAAAAGTAAACTGAGAAGAAATCACTATTGAGATGGAAGAAGCTTTGCATGGAATTTCCTTTCCTTTAAGGAAAATACAGGTTTGGTTCTGCAGAAAACGTCATTTCATTAGTTTCAAATACAAGTTATACACAAAACACTACCTGACGGCTGAAGAAACTGAGCCAAGAACGCAGATCAAGGAGAGATCTGTTGAAGCTGTTATTTCACAGACTCACAAAACGGTAAGTGGAGAAATGCCAAAACCACAAAGCTGCAATCAGGTATGAACTTCTCTGAAGTTCAAGGTCACTTCAGCTGGGAGGTTCAACTAAGCCCAGCCCTGCAAGTAGCTCATTTGTTTCTCACACAACATTTGGAAATCTAGTCCAAGCAATTTGGAGTTTTAGGGACCTAATCGTAAGCACAATGCACATTGGTCTTTATGTGCTAGCACAGCTCGAGCAGTGACAGACAGTCTGTGGCTACCCCCATACGTTTTGTGTGTCTGTGGATGGTTGAGATTACATGTGTCAGCACAGCTGCATATTCTTTTTTTAAATACTTCCCTGTCTGCTGCCAGTGACTGTAAATTTAATGAGAGCACCTGCTGCCCTCTTGCCTAGTTAATTCATAGTGATCTGCCTGAACTAAAGGAAATTTCAAAAAAGCCTCTGTTCTTCAGTAATAAATTACCAGTCTATATCATGGCCTAAAGGGCCTTTGATTCATGTAATATTACACTTACACTAAGCTCTGCTGGCAGCAGGGACATTTAGTTTCCCTAAGTAGACCGGGGGGAAGGGGAAAGAGGCAGGAGGGAAGGGAGAAGAAAGGAAGGGAAGTGGCTGGTGAGATTAAATAAAATGAGATGATCAATTGCTTGAATATTGACAGCTGAGGGAGGTCTTCGTCCTTGACCTCTTACCCTGAGGCTTTTATTCACTATGGGTAAAAGCCCTGGCAACTAAAAATTCACAGTCTCCACTGACAAGCTATAACATGGGGCATTTTAAAATCTTTTTCTCAAACAAAAATGTAATGACTTTTTTATTCTGAATTTGAGATTTAGTTCACATTTATCAGTAAAATGAATGTCGTTCTAGTTAGATAGTAACATTGTAAACTGAAAGCACTAATGCCTACACCAATTATCATTTTATGCAGTTCCTTAAAACAGGAACAATGAATCAGGAGGCTCCTGAGAAAATAATTCTGGAATAAAGAATTTATTGGGGTGGAGGAAGACAGGCAGGCAGCTGAAGTGAATATAAAATAAAGACTATTGCAAAGGGGAATAGATCAATTATATTCCCCTGGAAAATCATGTGGTGCAAAAGAAAAGTTACAGCCACATTAAAAAAAACTGAAACCCAAAACATAAGTAGTATCCAAAAAAGATTTATGTGCAAGTAGAAACTGTGGAAGCATAAAACATTACAAATAGAATACTGTATGTCCCATATTTTCTGACTCCCTCAAAATTTGTCTTTGAGGGATTGGGAGGTTCTGACTTCCACAATTTGAATGACTAATTTATGTCAGATGCAGAAGGCATTTTGTTACATAACTGGTAGGTAAAATACAGCTTCTGTACTCTTTACTCACAACACGTAGTATCTCCACACCTGGTAACTAAATACATGTGCAAATGCCTTAACTTTAAACATATGCAGGAGGATTTTCAGTACTGACTGGAGCCCAACTGGGTGATCTGAAACAACACTGAGTATGGAACTAAGCCAGGTACAGAAAGGTGGTAGAAACAGAGAGGAATTAAAATACAAATGTGTAAAAGGAAGCAGAAGGAATATCATTCAAAGACTTGCTTTTAATTGCCTCAGGCTCATGTTTTATGCACTACAAACATCCGTCGTAAAAAATAAAGCCAAAGAAGCATTTTATCCTTTGAACAAATTGTTAATCCTAAATTAATCTTATAGTTAGATGATGTTACACTGTATGCAGCTTGAAAGAGCTCTGAACATAAACTTCATGCTTGTTTCTGCATCTGTTTTCAAACATCTTTCTATTATAATAAGGTTTTAAAAGTTTTCCTGAGTAAAAGTCAAGTTTCTCACTTTTGGCATTGTAAGAGTCAAAAAATAGCATGAAACTCACAACTACATCACAAGAATTGGCAACACTACAACTTTTTACCTTCCACTGTTCGTAGGTGCTTACATTATTACAATGCAGAAATAAAGCATTACCAGCCTGGGCTGGTAACACGCCAAATCTGCTTTGCACTCAGAACACAGAGGTGCAAACGTCCGTAGCGGAACATCGTCTCATTTTTCATAGCGCTCAAACATCTCATTCTCTTTACACAGAATGGCATGTGTTGTGTGCATACACCAAATAAAATGCACATGAATATTGTGAGATTTTCAAGCTACTCTTAAACCATGCCGTGTACTGGTTCCAAACTTAAGACACTGACATTTTTTTTTTTTTTAGAGGTCTGGGATTTTTCTTTTTAATGAGCCTTGCTGGAGGATTAGGTCTCTTTTCAAACCAGAACTGAGAGGCCATTGCGCATAGCCATGGGAGGGTGAGAGAGTTCAGACATGTCCTATCATCACTGCCCAGAAGAGTGTAATGAAATTACAGTAGTGGATGTGTAATGGGTAATTAGAAAGTGCAGTAAATGTAATCCGGCACCCACAGATGCTATCATGCACAGCATCATAAGCTGATGAAGGTTTCAACCTTAAAAAACTTCTACTTGTTTCAGGTACCGGTAGCAGCTTTGAGTGTCCTTGGCCCCTTTTTCATGAGCAAGTGAATTGACAGACACTCTTCTCAACTGATGTGACACCAGATCCCTTTCCCTCATATTGCACCAATACGCTCACTGATTTTAATGGAATAATTTCTGAAGTAAACAGAGAATGCAAGTATCAATACTGGTCTCATAGACAGCAAAATGTGGCTGTGAACACAAATAAAGAAGTTATCCATGTTGACAGTTGCACCCATTCATCCACCTATAACTACCACGTGTGGAGAAAACCTGGACACACACAGACGAAATGTTAGGTAGATCAGATCTTGGCATAGACACCAGCTTCCACAAAACATGTAGCACAGCTTGACAGCCCTCTTCTTTTTACACCAATCCCTCCTATTACATCATATCAGTTCAGCATCTTGTTTTATAATTGTTCTTATAGTATGGATGCAACATACCAATGTCTGTGCTCTTCTATTTGGCTGAGCGATACTTACTACCTGGGTGAAGCTTATCTGTGCAGGAGATGACGGTTTTATTGAGGCCATCTCCAGACTTTCTCTCTTTTTGTCCAAACTGGCTTCCTCCAGCGCATTGCCCTATATGTAGCTGAATCCCTGGCTGGAAGGCAGTCTACACACACCACAGTGACAAACATCTCTCCAGAGTGAATGTCCTACTGTGAGACTCCAGCAGTGTTTATGAGAATGATGTAACACAAGGACTGTTATGGAAAGAGTGAAGGTTTAAAGAAATTTAAATCTCTCTTTGCTGTCACTGCTGTTCCTCTACTGTGTTCATCATACAACATAGTCTTTACACAGTAGTATTTTCCAAAGGACTAAATCTCTGGCATTTTTCCTTTTAAATAAAACATATTGGAATAGCTGTCATAAAGTCATCGACCCCAGCCTAATCTGCTTTCTGTACACAGACACTCCTTTCTCATTGGTACTAGGTGACTAGATTTTATGTATACGCTTTTTCTTTTTCAATGAATAAAGTCCCAAAAGACTAGGTAGCCACACACTCTGTAATTCCACCCAGATAACAGATTGCAGACTTTATAGCTGGGTTTCTGCATGGTGCAGTCACACAGTGCATATAGAATTGAGCTGAAAACTTAAGAGATTCTCAAGAGAGATGTAGTCTTGCTGACTCCATTAGAGAAACTCCCTTTAAATATGTAATAAACTCATTCAGATGACATAAATGGCATCTGAACCCATTAAAATCTTGCCTTAACTGCTGGATGAAGTGTGATTTCTGTGCTTCCTAGCTTTAGGTTTCTATGATTTTATCCCCACTCACTTAAAATGTTTCACTAGGAACTTGACTGACATTCAGTCCTTTCCTACAGTACTCAAAAACAGCAGTAGCTGTGTTGCATTTACACAACTGCCATCCTTCTCTCAAACTGGAACTCTGGAAAACATTAATTAAGTAATCAAATTAGAAACTAGAAACCAAGAATTAGTCACAGTACCTAAACAGTAAGTCAATTAATAGGAACTTAATACAAAGAAACAAAAAAATACTAAGACAAATGATATACAAAAGCAAAACACTCATTAAGAAAACAGGTTGTATCAACATCAGCGTGTATTTACTACACATGGAAACACACAAAGGATACCCTGGTTGCAATACATGGCAAAGGTTACTTCCCTTTCAAAGAAAAAAAATAAAAGATCAGCTGCCCTTCCACAATTTTACTCTTCTACTAACATATTAAATGCAAACCTCACTTCCCAGTGGTTTCAAGAAGTAGAAGCTATCCTTCTGTAAATAAATGAAGAGAACCAGCTTTTCAGATCATTCTATTAAAGTGAAAAAATATCTCAAAACAAGGAAATGGAGTGAGAGTTCTACCTCAGACAGCATGGGAACTCAGTCTTTAGAGGACAAAACTGACTTAACATTTTTTGCCACACTGGGTTTCCACATGAAACCACCAATCGTGCGCACATACGCACACACACATATATACACAAATTCCATTTCACTTTCTGATGGAAGCTGCACTCTTATGATGTATTTTCTGTTTACAGAACAAGGACTGATGAATATAGCAGTCGTGCTCTGTAGCCCTGGACAGGCTCCAACTTTATTTTTCAAGGTACTTCACAGACACGCAGGGGTATAACTCCCGATCTGAAAAAAGCTATAGTCAAAACACAATTGGTCATACTGCCTTCCCCCTTGAACCGCTACTGGCGTCTCTCCAAAGTATACATTCCCAGTCTGAAATTTTATGCTGTAAATTGCTATGTAAACCGATCCTGTCATGTAAATTGTTGCAGTGTGTACTTCCTGCATTTGTGGATTCTTTGCTCTTACAGATGTAAGCAACACTCAGCCACCCTGAAGTAGTTAATAGCTGAAGGGCTCCTCAGCAGGCCAGAGAAAAGGGATATGGCATAGCTCTCTGAAACGAAAATCATGCATCTACTGAAGAATCAAAAATCCTCGCTGATCCTTCTAGTTCATAGTACAAGTCTTTATTCCATGTCCTTATATTTTCTGCCAGAATCAGAATATGCATACACTACATTTTATTTAGTTTAAAAGACAATTTATAAATTTAAACTTAAAAAAATTAAACATAAGAAATTGAAAATTTGTAAATTGTCTTCTAAATTTTTCCCCATTTCAATTTTTTAGGTAATTTCCACAGTCTGGATTTTTGACCTGAAACAAAAGTTACTTATCTAATGGGTCAAAATAGCCAACTAGTGGGGGGGGGGGGGTTTGATGTTAATTTTTCATCCTTTGCATTAATCACTAAATAATTTGAAATAAATACTGCCAGTTACATGACCTGATCAAACAGAGTTTCTTGTGAAAAAATGATAGATGGCTGCTTGGATGAGCAATCAAAGAACTTTGACTTTTTCTAGTTGCCAAAGAATACCCTTCCAGAAGGTGGCTACATTTTTAATGGACTTTGATTGATGGTTTGGGGTGAAATAAAGGCACTTTTGTGGGGCTTAGCTTACAAAGTGTATCAAGTACTTCAGCTTTAAAAATAAAGTCCCTTTTCAGGTGACTAAAATTGATTCTTCAAAAGCCAGTGTTGGCCTTTGAAAAATGTATCTGGTGCTGTTAAGATGTTTTGACATCAAACAAAGAATTGTTACAATTTTTTTCCTCCTGCAGTATATGAGAGAGCACTAGTATTGCTAACCTTGGACTGCAATTACAGCTTCCATTAATGTCTC
The DNA here is from genome assembly GCA_008921705.1 of Burhinus oedicnemus. Classification (NCBI taxonomy): domain Eukaryota; kingdom Metazoa; phylum Chordata; class Aves; order Charadriiformes; family Burhinidae; genus Burhinus; species Burhinus oedicnemus. The sequence continues at coordinate 377,100 of VFFE01006902.1, forward strand.
TTTGGGATTCTGAAAGTGTGCATCTACAACAGAAAATCCCACACCACCATTCTTCCAAAGGCATGCCATCCTGACTGAAAACTTTAAACAGACCCAGTGGTATCACATAGAACAATTGGAATCCCAAGCATGTTTTCACAGTGTTATACAAAAACATTTAGCTTGTATAATGAACAACAATAGAAGCAGCAATCAAAGAAAATCATGATTGTCAACAATGAGAAATAACGTCTCTTAGCAACCAAGTTTCAATTACTCTTTGTTTGCTAACAAGCACCAAGATATCTAAGGCTGGTAGCTTTATTCCACTAAGTAATGCACTATCAAAGACCATGATAAAGAGCTCTTGTTTTAACTGGCTCTAGCTTCCAATCAAACATCTTGCAATTAATTTTATTAGTGTTTTAGAACTAATTTACTTTGAATAAGCTGTAACTATGATTTGTTATTGTCATGCAGTAAATGGAATTGTAATGTGTAATAATTATTTGTTTAAATAATAGAATCATTGGCATATAGATGATAATCCAAGCAAGAAAAAAATTATTACCATTAATAATAAGATTAAACAAAATTATGTCGAAGAATAGATCCCAGGAGAACCCTTCAGCTATTTTAGGTGAAGTAGAAATAATATTACTAATTAAGACAGAACACTGGCTGTCATAAAGATAGCTGCAAACACTGCTTCCTAGTGAAACAATGAGACTTCATCCAATTGATAAAAATGACCTGACTTCAGTCCACTGTGCCTGTGGTTGTTACCGAGTCTCTGAAAACAGTTGCCACAATTAGATGCTCTGCTTAACTTTCTCATACCCACCCATGATCACCAAAGCATTGAAATTATATAATTTTTGAATGAAAGATATAATTTTCAATTTCTTGCTTCTTTCTCCCAAAAGAAGTTTTAACCAAACATTCAGGCAGGTGGTCTTCCTCCTGATAGAGTGGCTGGAATGAGACACAAGTAGCTCAGCGCCGAAACCAGCAGGTCCATTTACTCCATCTGCTATGCCTGAGCGTGCTATGGAAAGGAAAGGGGTCTCAGTCTCCCGTTTGTTCCTGAGTAGTACAGGGGTTTCATTCAGAAGTCAAATATTTGAGGGGCACTGTGTAAGGAATCAGAAGAACAGCAGAAGTCAGAGTAGGAAGAATTGCTAGTATTGGATGGAGTGTGCAGGTTAACACATTCACCATCCCCGGCTGGTGGTACAGGAGCGCAGCTCCCATTCTGGAGGAGGCACAGGCCCTGGAGAGTTCAACGCTTTCTGACCAAAGACGTGTTGGCAGGGGAAGTGCATGGCACAGTGTGAGCGCTGGTGAGGGCAAAGGACAGCACCTGACATCCCGCACGGCAGAGGCCATCATACCATGGACACCCCAAGGCAGCCATTCCTTGAGTGTGCTGTAATGACCCCAACCCCTCCGCTGCCCAAACATTGTCTCATCCCTGCTCCCAGCCCCAGAAATGGGTTACTCTTTTTTTCAGTTCTTCCAATATATCAATTTTTTAAAGCTTCTCTTCTGTAACTTGGAGACCTAATAATTTCTTTTGCTAATGTTTTCACATAGCACTGGGGCCTGGGCTTCACTGGAACCATCAGACATTACAAGGCTCATACTAACAATCTGCAAGAATTGGCAACACTGAAATTCAGCTTCTGCAGCTCGCATTTTTATACTACAAGAGTGGATTAGACGTTATTCTACCCCAAGAAAAATGTAATTTAAGGTAGTATCTGTCAAAAACTATTTGGATTGCAAACTCTTCTTGTCCCAAATATATAAAGAAGTGGCTGTTGCAGGCTTTTTCTTCTTCAATAAGAACAAACTAAGTAAAGTGATAATACTTTGTGTATTGATTGATTTCTTATTAAATTTATTAAACATCCCCTTCAAAATTAGATTAAAAGTACATTAGGTGAATTTAGATACCTGTATGCTTGACCAACTTACAGCACAAGATGCTTGTGTGCTTCTTGCAACACATGACAGAGAGAAGTCCATTATACAATCAGTGGTAGTACATACCTCTTTTAATTACTCTGTTCACATGCCTCGGTCAATCTGGAGTTCACAATTCTAACATGTTCATTTAATTCTTTGTTTGAGAGGAAGCTAAGAAGGCTCTTTAATAGCACCAATTAAAGAGGTTGTTTGGCCCCCAGGACTGTACAGGGACTGAAATGCCTTCAGTACAGGCTGTCTAATAGCAGACAGCTAGAGAATATTTTATGGGTAATGCTGACTCAGACAATCCATATTAAATAGTGATAGTACCATGGACCTATTGTTCTTGTGAGCTCTTTGCTGTAGAAAGCCAAAATTTTGTGAATGTTTTCACGGGAGTTTTTCCTACATGAAAACCGAGGAAACAGTAAGGTATCTGACAATGTAATGAAACAAACCAGGGACTGACTAGAGACCACGTGTTTCCAATCCTTTCTCGGTGCCACCCTCAGATAAGTTTGAATTCATGATGTAAATTCAGACACTTGCTGTTTCTCACGTAGAGGAACTATCATGTAATTATTTCCAGATTTATAAGGAAAGACTACTTCCCCCCTTCTCCCCAGAAATTACACTGATCTGAGGTTTAGCTCACAGTCAGTTCTGTATTAGTACAATCTCATACCTCACATCTGCAGTTTGTGGTCCAGACTAATACTCTTTAAGAAAGTACAAAGACTGCTTTTCAGTTTAAAGGGATTTTGGATCAGATGCTGAAGAGCTAAGAATCTCTGCTATCCAAATCACACTGATCATCCTCTGCTCTCCCTGCTGACTACTGCTGCGTTATTTTTGCTTTAACCCACCTTCAGTGTCTTTCAGCTGTTCTCTCAGCGCTAGATGGGGTCCTGAACTTTTGACAATGAATGAGATGTGCCACGCTAGGAGTAATTACTTTATTGACGTCACTTCAGCTTTCAACCCACTTTTAACCAAGCTTCTACTGCTTGAAACAGTAGGTCATTTGTAGCACATTATGCAAATGTTAAAGCTAATCTTTTGCATAATACATAAGAGCTCAGTTTGTGCATTAACTAATTTATCTGACTACACAGGAGCTATGAACGCTGATTTTTATTAAGCTCTTCATTAAGTCAAAATGTAGCTGAAGTGTGTGCACATATATATATATATTTATATAGTCGCAAAATGAAATTACTTCAAAGGTAGAAACAATCACTTGTTACATGGTCTTTGTCAATTCCACTAGTAAATGAGGACTCCTTTCATGAGAGATAAGCATAATCTGGAAGATAATGGATTCTCCCTTTGCAATAAGTAGATAAATGAATGAAGACATGCATATCCTTTCAAGAGGTTCTGAAATTACGTTTGTATAAGATGCAAACAATGTATATAGATCATCAGCTATCATACAACCCTTCCCTCGATTAAGTCACTGCAAATTGGATTAAATCTCATCCATCTCACCTGTTGGGTTTTTTTAGCATGGGAGAAGTAAAGGAAATTATGAGAGACTCCTTTTTATTTTAGATTTATTTATTTAGGTTTCTAGATAAAACATTTTATTATTTAAATATAGAACATACATGAATAGCAAAAAATAAATAATGACTGTGTTGTGTTGTCAACAAATGCAGCTATCACACTACACACAACTCTGCACTCATAGTTATTTCATTGTTTGATAGTTACTCTATTGATCCTGACAGGGAGAGCGTTGCACGTTTAGGAACTAGTGATGCACGTAACAGCCGACATAGGTACTGTGCTGCATTGTTGTGTACTGTGCTACATGTACTGCGGGGCCTTCAGCTCTGCACTGCGCTGCACAAATTCCTTGGCTGCAGCATAGATTCAGCCAGTGCATTGCAAGAAAAAGCTCTGCAGGCAGCTCCCACTGGGTACTGTTGATTGCGCCACCTGTATGGCCTTGCCTTTATCTAAAAGTGCAGCAAGACATTCTCATGAGAACATCCTTTAGGAACAGAGCTGTTTTCTTGTGAAGAAATCGTATAACCAAAAGAGAGAGCTTCTTTCCATGAACAGGATCTTCTCTGCACAGTGTGCTGTGTAAAAATCTATCCAGGCTCCACCTGATGCTTCATGAACACAGGGTGCCCAGCAAATGAAAGGATGTAAGATTTGCTGGGTATCTATATTCTTCTTATTATTAAAGCAGTTATTTTATTAAGCCATTTGTTGCTGGGTCTTTTTTATTGAGATCCAGACAGAGTCCTGCACCAGCTCTCTCTCAACCCACTGCTCCCACCATCCAGTGCAGAACAGCTACTGTTGGAGAAGACTTCTTAGATCTGCCACTACATTACACTCTACTGGCAGGATACAGTTTACCAAGACCTTGTGCAAAAATATGCCAGATAATTGATGATACTGATTCCGAATATGATCAAAACCAGCTGTCACTCTAAATCATAGTTATGACCAAAAAAGAAGAAAAAAAGCAGATGAAAAAATTGGGGAACACAACCCAAACAATTGCAACAGCTGCCTTCCCATTCTACTCAGTCCCCTCCCCCTTCATGTGAAATAAAGTCACATTTTCCCTATTTGTGTCCTTTTGTGCAAGTACGAAGAGATGAATAACTACCTTCAGTCTCCCATTAAGATGTATATTGACATTGCTGTCACTTTGCCAAGAGCCTGAAAGGTCAACATACTCTGAGAGAGGTAATAAGTGATGCTCCCTCCTTATATTCAACAGCAGTATCTAACAGCATGCAACAGATGGGGAAAGAGGAGGGGGATGTCAGCTATCTTCCTGACTCCTGCGAGTTCTTAGATGCAATTCATTAAATTTAATGACCGATCACCACATGTTATGCATAAGAATGGATCACACTTCCATTATCCAGGTAAACAAAAACATTACATTACTATTGAGATACTCTGTGCACAAACAGCTCTGGGATTTGGCCACATGCCCCAATTTATGGCAGAATATTTATTAAATTATTAAAATTTATAGGTTGATAGTGTTCTCAAAAAATTTATTGTAGCTGTAAAACATTTTTAAGTTTTTAAAACACAATAAAGTTGATTTAATAATCCCCTAATCTTATACACAACTTCCTCTAGACTTTTCTTCAATTACGCCTCATAAATTATAATTTATTGTATATTATAGAAACACTAAAAAATAACACTTCATGAGAATTTCATCAGATTCATTTGTTTTGTTGAGTTAACCAGGAAGCATAACAAATTCACACATAACCTCTGAACTCTGAGCACAGGGCCTCAAATTCAGTCCGCCATCAAGAAAATCCATCTGCCAAAGATAACAACTGAATGTTTTATTTAACTTTAGCCAAGAAGTTTGTTCTAATGATTACAGCATGGGGAAAAAAAAGAAAAGACAGAAAAAAAACAAACCAAGTCCAAAAAACTGGCACAATTCTTTCAGTCTTTTAAAAATGCCATTGAAGTTCAAAGAGTAAAAAAAAAATCCTCCCTTTCTCTGAGGTTAGTTTAGTAAAGATGTGTCCCTGGAAGTAGAAGTAGACAGCTACTAAAATCTAAATGCAAATCCTTTGTATTCTATGAGTAAGACATGCTACTCCAGTGTCAGCAACAATTACATCACTTCAGTCAAATACCTTATTAAAAACATTGCCCTGATTTGTGATGGTGTTGTTTGTGGAATTGTCTTGGGATTTGTTTTACTCTGCATGTACCACAGCATTTAAAGTGCTCCAGCAGAAGCCATGGCAAGTTTTGCAGGGTTCGGAATACACACAATGTAACACCCCATTTCAGCAGAGCTTGACTAGTCAGGAAATTGTCATAAATTAGCCATCCCCCAAAGGACCTTGCTAGGCCAAATTATTCTTAACAATGATGACCACTGCCTGATACTTAATAGTGTTCCTGATGAGTCTTGATGCTTTCATATGATTTCACAGTATTTAAGCCATTCTACATTCACTTACATTCATTCTGGATCTTCTTCTTTAGTAACGTTTTCCCCTCGTCTTATGTGTGATAATACATAACAACATGTGATACAATTCACCAACTCCTGCTCCTTGCAGTTAACTTGCTCTTTGTAGCAGCTACTAACGATTTCTAGAGGACAGAAACACACTAGTTTAATTCTCGGTTTTTCTGCTTCGTATGCTGACTATAATTAACCTTGTTGACCCTAATAACAGGGAATCTTTTGAACATCCCACTCCAGCAGAAATTGCGGGATAATCTTGCAGTACCTATATCTATTCCCAGCACGATTAAACAGCATGGTAATTTCGCCAGGGGGCAAAAAGAGATGATTAACAGTCATACAATAGTGCTTTTAGTTGCACTATTTCAAGTGTGTGGTAAACTGAAAGTGCTTCAGCATCATACATGGGCAGGCCACCTCACACAGCAGTATGATGGACCATGCACTTAACAACTACTCACAATTTATGAGTAAAGCTTGGCTCCAGCAAGGCAGAAAAAAAGAAAACTTGAAAGTCTGTGATAGTCTTGAGTACATTGTAAAAATTAAATATGAAAAATAAAAATCAGTATGGTACAATACATTTCTGAAGCGGGGCAGTCCTTTTTTCTACCAGATCAGCTAATTTCATTTCTCTATTACCTAACCAGTATTTATTAAAATATATTTTGCTCTAAATCTTATTTCTGCTGAAGTCAACAAGATTTGGCTTCAACAGGGCCAGCAGGATTTTACTCAGAGAAATGCAAACGTATTTTTCTCACAACACAAAACTTGTTGCCACACAATAAGACAAGGTACTGAAGTGACTGAGCATAAAGACTCCTGTTGTCTGCAGTATATTTGCTATTACAAATATTCCAAGGTTTCTATTGCCAGTATTGAAGACAGATGTCCTTTTTTAAAGTTTACAGCCACCATTTTTCTAATTTATGGGTGATGTTTTGCCCACTGTGCCCTTAGCTTCCTCAGAGGATCAGAATAAACAGCCTGTCTCCTTTAAAAGCAGCACAAAAACTGAACACAACCCAAGTTTTTACCATGAATTCTGCAGCATACAGGTAGTCTTATTACAAAAGCCTGATTTTTCCTTATAATTTAAGTTACTCTGTTTCTTGCTACTTATGTCCAGTGGGGCCTAATCCAGAATCTGGCAAAGTCCATTGATACGTTCACATTTACTTCTATTTTTCCAATAAAGTCCTTTAAGGTACTTGGGGTTCTCTAGAAAGCCCTTCTTTAAGGGACAGTGGGGAAAACGCACGTCTCTTTTCTACCTACACAAATTCATACACATTTCTGTATCACATAGACACATACAGCTTAATTTTAATTTTAACAACTACAGAAAATATCTTGGCCAACAATTTCTTTTCATTCATCTTACATTAAAGAAAACATTAACTCAACATTTCACAAAGGATGAACCTGAAAAAATATAAGAAAAGTGTGCACATATAGACAGATTTGGAAACCATTAATAAACAAACTCGAAATTGTACCAGTTTTGGGCCAGTGGAAACATTATCACCAGTATGAACAAGCAGTGCTGTTAAGGTTGTGCAGTAATCCCACTACAAGGTCTGTTGGCTGCTACCTATAGCTTTAACATTCTTCAAAAAAGTGTTGGATTATGCTGTGTTTTTTCCCTCTCATATCAGAATATCATCACTGAAAATTTTAATATTCCACAGGATCTGTTCTTTTGAGTGATACACTTCTGCTGCCATATACGTCTCCAACAGCAATCTGCAGAAATTATAGCTAAATCTAAATGAGCAAACAGAGCTGCCAAACAGCACACTAGAGCTGCAGTTGGTGGCAACAATCTAAGACCTACACAACATGCATTTTAGAGTTCATTTGTATCCTTGTTTCTACTTTTTTTTTTCTTTTGGGGACTATTCCTCCTGGGCTGTGGTTGTGGTGCATGAGGTGCCCTTTCCAGGTGTATTCCATTTCGGTTTCATCTAAAAGAAATCCATGCTGAGCATGCCAAGACTGCTGTGTGCTGTGAACCAAAGCACAGTAAGTAAAGACAACTTGGAGATCTACTTCAAAAGCACACTGCTGATCAAAACTAAAAGCTCCGGTAGGCACATCCAGTGTTTCCCCAAAGAAATACTGAACCTGTCTTCTCCAATTTGCAAGGCCGTTCTAGGGAACATTGCTGAGTTGATGTTAGTCATCTATTTATGAAGTCTTCCTTTGTAGATTGTGTTCCCTTTTAAGAAATGTTATTTACCTTTTGGGAGCTTGTACATGGCATAAAAGCTGCCACCATTTTTTTTCTTCTATGAAATACCACACCAGGTTCTTATACTGTCTCAAAGTTTTCTTCAGTAATGGAACTACCCAGTTCTTCTTTAAGCTTCTGCCTTAGGGCAAAATCAAATTATTATGGGAAATGAGTTTGGGGATGGTTAAGCTCTTTCAGGTCTTTTCTACTCTATGGTAAGAGATTTCCCTGGAACATGTCATACCTACTGAAATAGTAAAATAAGTTGTATTTGGTCCTATAATTAAAGATTATATTGTAATACATAGGAACAAGGAAATCTTATTTATAGCAATTTTTCTTTAACACTTCAGTCACTTACTTGCAATCTTAATGTTCTTGTGATAGTACACACTTGCGGCTATATTTTGAAGGATGTATATGGCTATATTCCCATTTTCCTCTGTTTTCCATACAAACATACACCAAAAATACCCTTCTAAAACAATTACTTTATTCAAGGAATACCAGATACATTATGTTTCAGAACTCCTACACACAGTGCAGACCTTCTTTTATAATAACTCCTTTACTAGCCTTTCATGGCTAGAAGGAAAATGGTTTTGAGTTTATGAATATGAAAACCCCTCATTGTCACCTGTATGTATAGAGGTTGAAAATACTTTGAGGCAATAAAAATGCCCAGTCTAACCCTTGTTTGGGATGGCAGCACGATAAGGCTGGAGCTTGCACAGGACCATAGGGGGCTCTGGAGGAGAGCAGCCCTCAGTATCCTGTCCAGGCTGCAGAGCACATCACTCTGCACAAGCCGCAAGAGACCTGGACTCATTCTGCAGACTTTGCATCTTAACCTGCACAAGCATTGGAGCATTTCTGAGGGGCTTAGGGTTGGCTTTGGCTGTCATGCAAGGATAAAGAAGCAAGGGAGGCTGGAGGCAATGAGCCTTCACACTTCTTTCTCTGGCTGGAAATAAAGTACAAACATTGTTCCTCTTCACAACCCGATAGATTACATCTACCTTGTTACAATGAGTACATTGCCCTAGAGTGCCAGCATGCACCTCATCCACCCCAGCCTTGTAAGACCCTAATGAGAATCATTAAAATGTAATACTGTATCTGACATACTAATGCTTTAATTTTTTTAAAAACAAGTATGACAATAAAAATAGTTGAACATATTGTGAAACTATGATTGCAGAGAGAAATTAGTTTCTATAAAGTATAACTCTTTTCCATTTTAAATTTTAGTTATGGATATTATCTGTTTATATAACATGATAAAACAAAATAATAGGTAAAACATTTAGAAATCGTAAGGGAAAATGTGATCTAATAGAAGAAATATACACTGTCCTCTTAATATTTGTTTAATAGTATTTTAAAAGATCACAAAGTAATCACTTTACAAATAGGACTCCTTCTTTAGAATGATTTTTCATAGTAATCAAATTCAGAATCACACACTGCTATTACATGGAAGGAAATATCCACTGTCTTTCTAGTGAATACAGTGAAGTACTCCTGCAGGAAAAAGACTGAAGGCATTTTTCTCCTTTCTAAGAAACTACTAGTACCAGCCATTCGCTCATAAGAAAGCAGTGAAAGTACTTATGAAAATCATGCTATAAACCTCTGTGACCTAAGAAGGATTTTTTTGTATCCCAAATCTTGTCAATTTTCCAAAGTACATCAGTAGGCCTAACCAGAAAGTACTCTTCCCCCAAACTTGTCCTTATACAAGCTACATTTTTTACAGACTCAGTAACCCAATCTTAATTTCTTGCCAAATGTTTCTCTCCTGTCAGTTAGCAAGATATTTTTAAATCTTGAGTACATGAATATACCCAAAATCTTTTTTTTTTCCATTAGAAATGAGTAAATGAAAATATTTGCAAATGTCTCATTTGGATTACTTTGGCATGAATAACATCTGCTAAGATTTTGCCATTAGAGTGAAACATTCAGGCACCATGATAAAGAGGGTTTTTTTTTAAAAAAAAGGAAGAAAAACAAAATAAAAATATATCTCCAGCTTTTTCCTGAGGAAAGCGAAATAACGAAAGAACTTACCTCCCTATGTAGCTCAGAAGACTACATTACAATATAAGGGCAGCCACCTGTGCAGTATGCACATCATATAACAAATATGAATACACAATTAGTTGCTCCCAGTCAAAAATCTACATGACATTCAGTGAATGAAATTTCTTCACAAAAAACACTGTCAAAATATTTCAAATAGCAAATAAGCAAAAAACTCATTTGCAAATAATTTATGAATAAAATAAGAGTCTAAACACGTCAAATAAACTGTTGTGAAAATTGCTTGCTTGGGAGTGTAATTTAAACCTTTACCACATTAGCAGTATTCAAACTATGGCAGCTTTATACAATGCAATTTTGTTTACAAAACATTTCTACTTGCACGCTTACTAAAACGGAATAAGAAATTTGTGTTCCCTTCACATTGGTGGTAATTTCCCCTCACATATTTCTTCCTTTTCCCATCTACCAGTGAATTCAGAGATGGCTGAGGTGGGATGTTCCCACCCCATGCACACATTTTGCTAGCTTGAACTCTTGAGCCCACTCCAGAAGAATTTTTCTGTCCAGTTAGTGCAAAGAATTCTCTCTAAGCTACCTAACTGCTTAGAAAATCTTCAAGAAAAGAAAAAGCTTCAGATTGTCTTCAGAAAAGCTGCAGATATACTTAGGCAAGATTTTGCAATGTTTAAGATTGCCACAGGCTCAATATTTTTGTTTTTAAAATTATTATTAAAATACTTCTGCAGTTGTTAACATACGGTTTTGCTTTTTTTTTCCTAGGAGCATTAGGGTTCATATTTTTGAAGAATAACTGTATCTACATCTATCCTCATCACATGTTTGCAGACAGATTTTCTTCCAACAGCTATGTTTTGAATATATTGAATATACATTTAAATAAATTTTGAATATAGCTTTCCAGTCTATATTTTGAAGAAAGATTACTAACTCTGTTGTTCATATTTTACTAAACACATTTCTAGCTGAGATTTATCAGCTCTAGCCAATGCTCTACGATGAGAGATACACTTCTATGGTACAGTTTATAGCTCTGTAAAAGAAATAGCTGGCAAGATGATCTTTCTTCTGCTATTTCTATCGCTATTTTAAGCAGAAGGTTTTCAATTTATTAAGAAATACTTGGCCAGGTCCTTCTGTAGTTAATTCTTTGTGTATTGCAAATAGCAAATGCTATCAGAAGAATTTTGGCATAGACAGGTGCAAAAGTGCAGAACTACCAGCACAACTTGAAGCCTGAGAAAAACTATGATCTAGTTGTGGTTTATTTTTGTAGTGCTGACCACATTCAATTGGTGGTTAATAAAGAGGTTTGTATGTGTTTAAATAAAAAAAAAAGGAGGTCAGTAGAAAAAGCAAAAAGTACATTTTACATTGGAAATGATTGAACTTTTTTTTCTAGATGATAACCATTTTTATACATTTTTGATACTTTCTATAAACTAACAAACCCAATAACACCTTCAAGTCCTCTTGAAATGCAACCACACAGCCACTCAACACACTTATAAATGGGCTGCTGGGTTACAAAAATTATCATGGTACATGAAGGCCTGTTCCAATGCTGCATAGATTACACTGAACTGCTGAAACTTTTGCCTGAACACGAAAAAGCAGAAAATAGCCAACCGGGGCTTATGGTGAGCTGCCCAGGAGGGAAGAGATGACGTCCTCACCAGTACTGCATACCCACTGGTGCTGCCCCTGTGGTAGCCCAGGGCCGTAGGGAGCCACTGGCTCTGCAGCTCCTTTTCCCAAGGTCACAGGGACCTCATGTTTGCACCTGATTATCACCGCAGCCCTGTAGTTGCATCTTCTCCCTGGCAGTATTTTTTAATGAAGTGTGTTTTCCATGCTTCTGTAGGACCACATTCAGTGGAGTGCAGCCTCTGGTAGACCTGGGAGTCGCCAGTCCAGGGGGTTCACACTGGAGAGGGGCCAGGCTCTTCTCCACAACTGCTTCCTTCATGCATCTCTCCAATCATCTCCCCACACACCCACAGCTTGCTCCTGCAGGTGCTGTCAGACCCACTTCCGCACATATATTTAGCCCCATATATTACTGTTTCCAGCTTTACATATATGCCTCTGTCAGACTTCTGGTCTATATCTGTGATCAGCACATCAAAAATTTCTTTCCTGCTGCAAAAATACCTCAGATGAACCAGAAACACACACCAAAATAAACCCCTTATTTATAAAACACTGCCTAGAAGCACTTGAGTGACTGACCAGTGCCACAGTAGCATAATACCAAGCATACAGAACACAAGGAGGAATCCAGCTTTTCAGGTGAAATCAAGCAGTAACAATAGAGGTGTCTATACTTAACAATTTCCTGCAGATTTATTCCCTGTTGCAGATTTTAGATCTCATATGAATTTTAAGTGTCCCTTCACCAGTCAAATAAGGCTGGAAGAGGAAACTGTGAGAAGTTGCATGAGAGTACTAGGCTTTGACAGCAGCATCATGCATGGCATTCATGTGATCACCACTCAGAAAAGGTGTCTGTTATTAATTCAGTACATCCTTACACTTCTGACAGTGCTGTTTCTGCTACTCAGCGTTGTTCTGTTACCCTCTCTGTTCCTGCCCTTATTTCACTTTCTTTCTGAGCAAGCAGTCGATTCTCACTGCTTGGTAATCCTGCTCTCGTGCTGTTCTTTGCTGTTTTATTTCCAAGCCTTGCTGTGTGCAAACCATGGTAGATCACTCTTGCCAACTTGAGATTAGAGTCAAGAGCTGTTACTGGAACCAGGGACTTCAGGTTTTCTGGAAACTCTGAATTGTTATTGGCAACATAACCCAAACAAGTCTTTAAACCTGAGCACAACCTTCAGCCTTGTAATAGGTTAAAAACATCAGAAATTGGTTTTAAGACAAAGTAATAATCCTGGCCATGAAGACCAAGGAGGAGCAAGCATATCCTCATGTTTCAGCCGTGTAATTTATTGCTGTTAAGATGGACTTTCAGTCTTGGACAAGAGGAAAAAATCAATATTAATCCACTCATACTTGTAATGGAAGGATGTGGTCACATAAAGTATAACTGGGTAGTGCAGGACTGCAGCCTGAGTTTGAAGACAGATGCTATAGGCTTGCTATGGAAACAATAGACCATAACATCATATCTGATATGGAAAAATCAATCATGCTGCTACTAGCTGGAAACTGCTACACTTTGAGGAAAGAATATAAAGTACTTGAAGGGTTGTTAAAGAGAAGAGGTTTCATAATTATTTAATCACTTTAGAGGTCAAACTAATTAAAATATCATTTGTCAGTATTTTCTCCGAGATTTGTTTTCAGGAGGGGGGAAGAGGAGGCTAATGTTTTCTCAGTGTTCATTATCCTGACGTAAATGGCAACATACAAAGATAATAACAAACAACAGTGCCAGCCCAGATGCAATATGTTTTATCGGCTAGAAACTATGCAGGGTTTTTATGGGGAAACTAGAAAAGACTTCTTAAAAAAAAAAAAAAAAAAAAAAAAAAAGAAGGAAATTTA
>VFFE01006902.1:390967-453427 GCA_008921705.1 Burhinus oedicnemus
TTTTTTTTTTTTTTTTTTTTTTTAACTTTCAGTAATTATCAGTTAAAGACACATCACTGCTTCCCACTTGCAGATTTCTGACTAACCTGGAATGTTGAGTCCTGGATAAAGGTATAATCTAAACCACTTCCCACCCAATATTTAACATAGGCTATTAAAGTGATATTTTCAAAGATGACTGCACACATTCATTCTGTAAACCTGCATATAAGGGCAGGATCACCTGACACTCTAAGCAAACAAAGAATTCCCATTGTCAATATAAGAACTTTCATTTGAAATCGAGGGGGGGTTGCATAACCAAGTATTTTAGCTTTGCAGTTCCTCTTTTGTGTGCGTATTTTATTCCCATTTTTGAAATGTTGTGTTAGGGAAAATCAAGTAGGGTGAAGAAAAAGAGAAAACTGGTTTGTAAATTAATGTGAAAAAGCCTGTCTGAGGTTTGCATTTCCTCTGTTTTGGCTTCATTTCACCACAGGGGAGAATGAGGGATGCCACATGGGTTTTTTATTTCTTTTCCTCTTTTTTTTTCAGTGAAAATAAAAGAACTTCAGAAATTAAAGAGGTTGGTTGTGCAGAATGAAAAACAATTCCTTTTTTAGTACCATTGTACACTACATTTTCAATGACTGCTACTTCTTGATTAAGAACACATTCAACCGTGTAGTGGTAAAATTTCATCTGGTTGAGGGAACTGTTGAAGTAGAACTAGCTGAATTTGGGCAACAGTCTCATGAGCATTTTTTTAAAGTGATTATTGCAGGCATGCATTACCTTAGTTACTTAGTATCTGTTCCTGGAAAGAAAGGTCCAGTAGTCCGCCATTTTCAAGGTAAGACTGAGAGCCACTTTTGCATTGAAATCTCATGTAAATGAAGAAAGCATTGTAAGATCTACAGGCAAAAGGAAACAGCTTTGAGGAGAGGATCCTCTTCATCACCCAGTAAAAGACAAATGATGGCCTCTAACACAGTTGTTGAAGACTTGTCAAAATAACTGAAGTACGTGTTACAATTCCATCATGGTATGTTTATAATAAGGTTGGGAGGATGATAAGGAAAAGGATGTGCATTTTCTGAAACACCCCTGCAAGCAGCTACAGCTGCAAGGCAGCAATGCAAAACTCTGCACCTCTTCTGATTACAAAGTTGGGGCTGCAGAAGCATTTCCACATTTTCCTAAAACAGTCCTGACACAAATAGAAGAGCACAATACCATCCCAACACTCAATGTATGATCTTCTTCTTTGACCCTTTTTATCCTGAGGTTGGAGAAAAAAGGTCAAACGTGTTAGAAAACTCTGGCTCTGAATACCATGAGATTCGGTGCTCTGTAACATGCTCTAACTTATAAGAGCTGGAATGAAACAGTAACAACAGAAGTGAAGCATATATTTGTTTCTATCTCAGTGAGCTTTGGGTTTAGTTTCAACAATCGGTAAAAGTTGATACAGTATTTATCTGAACTGAATTGCTGCAAAGACTTAGACACTTAATTTACCCTGGTTATGAGATATACCTGGTGCAGATCTGAGGGCAGACACACACACTCTGTGTGTCTGTATGCTTCTTTGTGAGCAAGTATATGTGTGTCTGTTCAGCCCATATAGATGTATTTGTTTTTCTATCCTAACACAACTGTGTGTTATTAAACTGCATTACAAAAGCGTACACTTTGAAGAAATATGTAGGTCTAAAAATTACCTCTGCCAAGCCAGGAAAATGCCTGAAAAAGTAGCTGGTGAGATTTGAACACCATGATATTATAAATTTTAATATCTCAGTATCTGTAGCACGAAACCCACAACACTGCATCAAGAACTGTTTATCATTTTAAATATGTATCCGCAGGCTCCTGTACATTTTAAATGAATATTCCCAACCACAGCTCACAAAAGCAAGTAATGCATTTCATCAGCAATCACACATCAAACCAAGTTAAATGTTTGACACTGCATTCACTACAATGTAAGTAAATCATTTTGATGTTAACAAATGCACACAAAATCTTCCCTTACTCAGAAAGGTAAATCAGGTTATATTATCTCTAAATATATGGCAATAATGCATAGGATGAATTCTATTTTATTTTTTCCTTTAGAAGTTTAATATTTTATTATAGTAGAAGTGGGCAGAGCAGCTAACTCATCCTCTTCTGACAACCAGTTTCTTTGTCTAATTTCCATTCATTTCTTTGGCAGCTAAAACACCTTGAAATTACCTTCTCCAGCATGGAAGAATGACTTCCCCCCCCCCCCCCCCCCCCCCAGCTCTGGCTGTCAGAGTGATTAGAATTTTAATTAGTAAAGGAGGGAGGAAAATCACAGAGAAAAGCGCATGAAACATTCACCAGAGCGGTGAAGACAAAGAGGCGTCGGAGGCAGCCTCGCAGCTTGCCTGCTACAGCAGCAATTGCAGGGCTGTGCTCATGTCTATAGCTCTAACAGAGCACCGTCCTTTAGACCTCTGACAATGCCAGGCTTCTGGGAAATTAGAAAACATTTTTATCAGTTGTCACTCAGAGCAAGACAAGGTTTTTGAAGCACTCCAACTAGGAGCCGCTCCACTGCCGGGCTCATTTTGGCCCTTTGATCTGCCCTGCAGGACTCTGAGCTCAGAACTCAAGCCATGAAGACAAGATTTTCAATGATACAGACTGCTACCATCCAACTATTATGCCAATTAATATTGTAATTATGTATCATCATCTGGGCTTTTTCTAAAACAAAGGAAGCCTCTAAATGCCAAAGGACTAATGGGGGAGAGAAACAGCAGAAATCTTTCTGTGAACAATGCTGCATATTTTAATTTGGAATAAAAAAATGCATTTTAACAGCAGAAACACTGTGACCTGTTGTTCAGCTGTCTGTGATCTGCATGGGTATTTTGCCTTGACACTGTGGCTTTGATGCCACAGCTCAGTGTAGGAGGTAGCATGGACCAGGAGGGGAAGCCTCTTAAAGGCTAATGAGCTGAGTGCTGGGTTTGCACGTGGCTGCATCGCATCCAGGCCCTGGTGTACCACGGATGCCACTCACTCACCTTGGGAGCATTCTCAGGTTATCCCCACCCTCTCCTCATTCACCTCCAACGTTTCTGCCCATCTCTTGCAGAGCAAGGGGACACACGCTGGAGGAGACCTCCACCTCCCACTATTATTGATATCACTGTTGTAATTTGTATTATATGAGCGCGTTCAGTGACAAGTAAGATCAGCAGCACACTGCATAGCAAGGTACCTGCACATACTAAATGTAGGGATGAATATGTGCTATTATCTATTCAACAGCAGGAGAGCTCAGGAACTGAGGTGCTGAGTGGCAGAATGGGAAATTGAATCCCATTCCAGTGCCTGAACAACAAATGTATTCTTTCTAAACTCATATCCTCTCAATCCAGTCGTTGTACTCAAAGATATGTTAATCAGCTGACAGCAACATCATTTTCTGTCTCTACAGAGCCTGATCCTGAATTCCTTGCTCACATGACTGGTTTCCTTCCAGTGAATCCAAGCTTTCAGCAGATAACAGAGTAATAACCATAGCAGATTTAAAACATTTTAAAAGAGGATTATCAATCTGTGCCACTGATCTTTCAAAACAATTGTGTGTGCTCCTATTTCACCAGTTATTGCAAAGGTTAGTCATTCACAGAATATTCACTAGGAACAGCTAGGAGTTTTTGAACGCTTTGTTTGACAGGTGTTTTAATTCTGTTCCACAATCAGCCTTAGCTATTATTCTACCTAGAATAAAAGACAAGAATTACAACAGCCGGCTTCTCACAGAGGATCGTTGTCTGATCTCTAGCAAATACTCTACTAGGGGAACAAATTGACTTGCTGACCTTTTGTCTGGTAACATAGCACATGACATATTTGTAATTTATGGAAATCAATCCACAGAGAACTTTTGGTTTCAAGTAATTATATCTCAGTGCAAGATACTGGTAAGAAGACAATAATTACAGCTGAAGTCAATTGCCAACAGTTTTAAATACAGTATTGGAACCAGCATCACAATTGCTACCTTCCAGTCCTGACTGCTAAAAGAGCAGACAAGAAACAGAAAACTAAAATCTGGACCTTCAAAAATAGCTCACAATTTTTTCCTTTACTTGCTTGCCTGCTCTGAAATCACCTACATTTTATAGTATGTTTAGTGACAAGAAGATTTTGTGCAATGCTTTTTCTACTATGATGATCTCATTCTAAAATATCACTATGAAAACCATATGTGTTTACAGAAACTCTAAGGGAGCTAATGTTTGAGACTTGCCTCCAGCAGAAAGCACCCAGTGGACAAAAGAAGAAGAAAGAGATAATGGAAGGCAGAAGAAATCACCTTTTTCTCTCACCAATGGGCAGATCCACAAATACACCAAATGATCAGGTGTTCCTGTGGATGCAACATGTGTAGGAGAATCAGAGATACACCTTTGACTCTTTCCAGTCTTGAATTGAAGCCACTGTCTCTGAGGATTTACCACATTGCTATTGTCCCACTAGACCTAAATCCCTCTTTGGGAATTTATCAGGAGCAGGAGTCTTACTAGCAAAAGCAAGTGCAGTTTATTCCTGCGGGGGTGGACCTGGTCTGTACGTTATGGCAGTAAACGAACCTGTATACTGTTTTTAAGAAAGCTCATTCCATAATGTCCTGGAGAAAGCCTTAAATTGGAAAGTTCATCCACAAAATTACTGATTAAGTTGCTATCCTGTAGCAACAGCTACAGGGGGCGTCACATTCACAGGCTCTCTTCCTGATGGGGGACTTCAACCACCCAGACATCTGCTGGAAGAGCAGAACGGCAAGCTGTAGGCAATCCAGGAGTGCATTGAGGTTAACTTCATAAGCCAGGTAATAGACAGCACTACCAGAGGGGATGTGATACGGGACCTTATGGTCACCAATGCAAGTGAGCTAATGAAGATTGGAGGCAGCCTGGGCTGCAGTGATCATGCACTGGTGGAGTTTGCAGTCTTGAGGGATATGACTCAGGTGAGGAGTTAAGTCAGGACCTTGAATTTAAGGAAAACCAACTTTCAGCTTTTCAAAGAGTTAGTCAATAGGACCCCCTGAGAAACAGCCCTGAGGGACAAGGGAGCAGAACAGAGCTGGCAGATCTTTAAGGACGCTTTCCATAGAGCACAAGAGCTCTCAATCCTCAAGTGTAAGAAATCAGGAAAGGGGGGCAAGAGACGTGTTGCTGAGTCAAGACCTGCTGGTCAAAGCAAAGGGCAAGAAGGAAATGCACAGGCAGTGGAAGCAGGGACAGGTATCCTGTGAAGAGTATAGGGATGCCGCCAGGTTGTGCAAGGATGGGGTCAGGAAGGCCAAGGTGCAGCTGGAGCTGAACTTGCCAAGGGATGCAGAGAACAATAAGAAGGGCTTCTACAGGTATGTCAGCCAGAAAAGGAAGGTCAAAGAAAACATATTCCCCCTGATGAACAAGACTGGCAAACCAGTAACAAGGGACAAGGAGAAGACTGAGCTTCTCAACAATATTTTTGCCTCAGTCTTCACTGGCAACCTCTCTCCCCACACCTTTCCAGTGGATGGACCACAAGACAAGGACTTGGGGAGCAAAGTCCCTCCCACTGTAAGAGAAGATCAGGTTCAAGACCACCTGAAGAACAAGAACATACTTAAGTCTATGGGACCTGACAAGACAAATCTCAGAGTCCTGAAGGAACTGGCTGATGTAGTTGCCAAGCCACTCTCCACTATATTTGAAAAGTCATGGCAGTTAGATGAAGTCACCAGTGACTGGAAAAAGGGAAGCATTGCACCCATTTTAAAAAAGGATAGAAAGGAGGACCCTCGGAACTACTGACCTGTCAGCCTCACCTCTGTGCCTGGCAAGATCATGGAACAGATCCTCCTAGAAGCTACACTAAGGCACATGGAGGACAGGGAGGTGATTCGAAACAGCCAGCATGGTTTCATCAAGGGCAAGTCCTGCCTGACCAACCTCATAGCCTTCTATGATGGAGTGACTACATCACTTGACAGGGGAAGAGCTATGGATGTTGTCTATCTGGACTTCTGTAAGGCCTTTGACACGGTCCCCCACAACATCCTTCCCTCTAAATTGGAGACATATGGATTTGATGGGTGGATTGTTCAGTGGATGAAGAATTGGTTGGATGGTCACATCCAGAGGGTAGTGGTCAATGGCTCAATGTCCAAGATGGAGAGCTGTGACAAATGGTGTCCCTAAGGGGTCTGTACTGGGACTCGTACTGTTCAGTATCTTCATCAATGACATAGACAGTGGGATCGAGTGCACACTCAGCAAGTTTGTGGATGACGCCAAGATGAGTGGTGTGGTTGACAAACCTGAGGGACAGGACTGCCATCCAGAGGGACCTGGACAGGCTCGAGAAGTGGGCCCTTGTGAACCACATGAGGTTCAACAAAGCCAATCACAAGGTTCTGCACCTGGGTCGGCGCAAAATACAGGCTGGGGGATGAAGGGATTGAGAGCAGTCCTTCCTACAGGGACTTGTAAGTACTAGTGGCCCAAAAGCTAGACATGAGCTGACAATGTGCGCTCACAGCCCAGAAGGCCAACTGCATCCTGGGCTGCATCAAAAAAAGTGTGCCCAGGAGGTCACGGGAGCTGATTCTGGCCCTCTACTCCACTCTCATGAGACCCCACATGGAGTACTGCGTCCAGCTCTGGAGTCCTCAGTACAGAAAAGACATGGACCTATTGGAGCAGATCCAGATGAGTGCCACAAAAATGATCAGAAGGTTGCAATACCTATCCTATGAGCACAGGCTGAGAGAGTTGAGGTTGTTCAGCTTGGAGAAGAGAAGGCTCTGTGGCCACCTTATTATGCCTTTCAGTACTTAAAGGGGGCCTACAGAAAGATGGGAACAAACTTTTTAGCAGGGCCTGTTGTGATTGGACAAGGAGGATAGGTCAAGTAGCTTTAAACTAAAATAGGGAAGATTTTGACTAAACTTAAAGAAGAAACTTTTATGATGAGAGTGTTGAAACACTGGAACACATTGCCCAGAGAGATATGCCCAGTCCCTGGAAACATTCAAGGTCAGGTTGGACAGGACTCCAAGCAACATGATCTTGCTGAAGATGTCCTGCTCATTGCTGGAGGTTGGACTAGATAACCTTTGAAGGTTCCTTCCAACCCAAAGCATTCTATGGTTCTGCAACTGAACTGCAATACAAGGCACTCCAGTGACCCAACAGCTGCTGGTGTTTATAACGCTTATGTATACAGTCTGTATATTCAGTGACTTAACAATCACACTGACTTAAATTCCAACCCTCCCCTAGTTCCTCAGTCACCCAGTTATGACACAGAAAGGGTACCACCACAGGGCAAATGAACATTAACAAGGTGCAAACCTGTCCTATTTAATGCTGGAAACAACAAATAGTACTGAAGCACTCTATTCAGAAATACCTTTTCACAACGCTATCATGAAGTCACTCCAAGAAACAAAGAATACATGAATAAAAAAGATGAAAATTGTGGGTAATGTGCCAGGAAAATCAGATTTAAGTAAATGGGGATGATATGTTTGTTGAATGTTGCACAAACATGGTGTGAGAACAAGATGAATACAACCCAGTTCTTCAGCCACGGAGAATGATTTCGTATAGATTTTGAAAGTTGCCTTAGGACTTTTATGCTAAAAATAATTTGAATATCCTGCAGAGGGAAATCCCTGGTACATATGCCTTCTTCAGCATTAGCCAGTGCCTTCCCAAACTTGGTACTTTTGCACTTCAGGCGTAGGATGAAATCGTTCAGAGAAGGTTAAAGTTCAGTAAATGGAAACAGAGGATGTAACCCCAAAAGTCAAGTATTGATCCTATCCAGGCTTATATTCAAAGCCTTGACAAAGCTGGGGAGCACTCAAGGATAAGAAGTTGAGTTAAGGCTTCTGGATATATTTACAGCAATAAACTGTGTAAAGACAAATGGTGCTGTGTCAGTTCTGAGACTACACACTGGTCCTCCAGAAAGAATCAAGCCACAGTGCACAAAAGAATAAACACCTAAGCAGCACCAGCACTTCTGATTTTACTGACAGTCACAGTATTTCATGTATTCCAAACACTCGGAACCAAGGAATTTTAGGAGTCCTTATAGGAGGTTTATTTTTGTCCTTTTTTTTTTTTTCCAGCTTAAGAAACATTCACTTCTGCACTTCACAGCTGTGCAAAATATTCAAAACCAGAAAAGTATGATCATTCTGAAAGCCCAGACCTGGGAGGCAGGGAAAAAAAGACAGAAGGGGAAAGAAAGACAGAAGGAGAAAGAAAGAAAGCAGGGGAAAAAAACACAAACCTAGCCAAATGGAAATGACATTTCCATGGCTGGATCTTTTTCTTTCTTACATGATTTGATGCTGGAAAATCTGAACTTATGATTTCAAAAGTACGGAGTAGCCCAATGTGAGAAAAGTGGAAAAATTTAGAAGAAAAGGTTATTGATCTATAAAATTCTCCTGTCATCATATTCCAGACAGGATTTCTGTTCAAAATGAGGAACTCTCACCATCTTGCAGTAAGACCTCCATGGAAGTGTCGTCCCTAACCCCGCTTTATAGTGGAGCTTTTTAAGCTCATGTGTCCCCTCAACTTGTATCCCTAAGTTTTCTTTACAATGTAGTGACTCATTTTGACATGTTAGGAAAAAGCACTGATGTCAATACATAGGGGAGGTCTCCCAAAGGCTAATTGAAAACAAGATCATTTCAAAAGAAAATTACTCATCTCTCAAACTTATGCCTCCCTGCACCAGCATAAAATGGCTCAAGTTGAGATCATGAGTCTTGCAATCCACTTTGTTGAAATACATCTTTACACAGCCTGTCAGAAGATAGGAGACAGATGTTCAATGTTTTCCACACTAATCTTCAAATAAACCACACGAGTTTTATGAGTGTTTCTCAGTGGGAAAGAAAATGGCATAGCCAAACAGCCTGAAAGCTACAGAGTGATCGGATTTTGGTTTGGAAGCTAAAAGTAGACTCCCCTTTTCTCCTATCAGTTAAAAAAACTTGTCTGGAGAGGCTCTGTCAGAGATAGCTTTTGCTTCACTTTTCCCCTCGCTGCGCCTGTCTCACATGGGATCACCTGGAAAAACAGTGCCTGCGGGATCTATATTCAGTTTTCTAAAGCAAACATAACACAAGTGCTGTTCCTGGGTTACACATTTGACTCCCGTAATACAAAATGTGAGAGAACATCCCCTAATGGCATTCAAATCATGTTCTTGTTATTTTCAAGTGTTGAGTGTTTTTCATTTTGTTTCTTGGAAAAGAGATGTTCTCACATGCTGACTTTGTTCGTTGAACAACTATGCAAATTCTGTAGCACACCAGCATACAGTGTTTCCCATGTCAGACAAACATCTTTTCTAGAGGGCAATGAGAAATTATAAGTTCTTACTTTGTGGTTAGATACTGAAGTCCTTACTCAGGAAAAATGGTCGCTTAATTAACACTCAGCGTTTAGGGAGACTGAGGCCAGAAGGGACCATTAGATCTTACATTTCATCTATTTAGCTTTGTATTGAGCTCATTAACTTACATTTGTTTAGAGTATAATTTGTGTTTGGTCAAACTGTATTTTCTAATAAGTTTTCACTGTGCACACAGTAACACGTGGACAATTCAACAATGGTCCCAAGTGTTTAATAGCCTCACTGTTAAAAAAGAAAACTAAATGTCCCTTATTTTCAAATTTAATTGATCTGGCTTTGACTTCCAGCCACTGGTTCTTCTTGTTCTCTTCTCTGCTAGGTGAAAGAACCCTTCATTATTCAGTTTTTCCCTTTAATGGGAGTACTTAAGCTGTATCATCAAGTCACCTCTCAACCTCCTTTTTGGTGAATTACACAGGCAGAGCTTGAAGCTTAGCACATGAGTCTATATTCCTCCAAAATAATTTTTATTGCTTTTTCCCCCACCTTCTCCAATGTTTAAAGAAATCTAAACCATACATACTATAATTGGGCACAGTATTCTAGGAGCAGTTTCACCAGTGTTATTTGCAGGTAAAAAGACATTTCTTCTCTCATTTGCTTACGCTCCCAAGGATAGTACCAGCCCTTTGGCAGTAGTATTGCACTGGGACCCCCATCAGAGGTCCTTACAAAGAAAGGTAGTCCTGCTTTCTATAAAAATGTCCCACAGTCTTTGCTTCTGCATATGTAACTTTGCAGTTGGCTGTTGTGCTAACATTTGAGCCCATAAAATAAGACACAGCTTCCCTGAGAGTCTTCCTTCCCCATAGCTGGCAATACACTTTTGAACCACATTGACTACATGGGAGAAGTATAAAACAGAGCATGTATTGGCCATTGCAGAGGACTGTTATGATCTGACAGTACTTCTGAGAGTAGTAGAAGCAATTAATGCCAGATTATTTGTTAAAAACAGTACTTTGAAAGCATGACACTCTGCGAAGACATGAAGTGAAGGAAAGGGAACAACATAAATTCCTTCAAATCTCCTCTGAAGTCTCCAGAGAAACAGATGTCATATTTAGACATATCTGCCTTTTGTATTTTTACAATATGCAACATAATCAGCTCCTGACGTCCTGTCTTATGCCTTGAAGAAGTCTGCGTGGAGTCAATCCAGCTGCACACAAATAGGCACTAAGTGCAATTTTGAGCGGTATTGGGATAGCAGCAACATCAACAAGGGTTCAACAGATTGGTCCTGGGATGTATGGGAGTTGTGTTCGTTTCTGGAGTGGCTGTAACAATCACACAATAAACATACATAACATTTATAATGGACTTTGCCTCCTCCTAGATGATGCTGCATTTTCTTCAAAGTCAGCAGAATTTCTAATGTACTTATGTGGATCGTGAAATACAGAATCACAGTTAATACTATGTACCTGTGGTGAGAGAGAGTGCTGAGGATCATAAAGACTGGCCAGCAGGTAAAAGCAAAGGGCTAAACAAATGAGGAGAACCATCTAAGGTAGAAGAAACATAAAATGGAAAAAGTCACACGCTCAGTCCCCAACAGCATAGTGGTGTGACACATTAGAGGATGTATGAGTCTAGATGTTACAGTTTTGACAGCTGATTTGCACACTCTTAATAGCAGGACATTTCTAAGAAAGATGAGGGATGTGAACCCTTCCTGAAACATTCAGATTTTCCTATCAAATACCAAAAAGAGTGATGAGTTTTCTTATCTCTGACATCAAGTCCTCCAGGTTGCACAGCCAGAAGACTAGGGGTAGGAAGGATAATGTCGTGTTCACATTATGCTGCTATGGAATAAATGAGGATTGCAGATTCGTATTTTCTACTTGAGGCCTTTATTTGTAATACAGTGGGCTAAATCTTCCTTAGGGAGAACAGAAGAGTTTGCAGAGCATTGTGAAGCAGCAGGCAGCAGCACTGCATCAACCCTGCAGCAAGCAGAAACCACTGTGGTTCTCCTAGTAATGGAAGGAGCAGAAACTGTTAAGTATTTACACTACCCTTTGTCTTTTATTCATCTGGAAGTCCTGGCAGCAGCTCAGTTCCTTCTAAATGGGGACTGCAGTCAGTAACTGAATTTCAGTCTCATACCCTCGTCCTAGAAGTACCAACCTCCTGTTGATCCAGTATGAAGACAAGTGAACCAAAAATGTGATGTGCTTTTGGAGCATTTCAGAAATACTAGTCTTAACTGTGAAAGAAAAGCCATCAACCCTTCATATGAAAATGTGCTAGAAGAGTGTGGTGCACAACATGTGAGCAAAAATTGGGTCCCTTCATCTGTTTTGATACATCATCTCTGAGCTTTCTGTAATGAAAAACACATGAAAAGAGAATGAAAGAGGGAGAGAAGTTACATTCTTCATATCATTCCTAGCTGAGGGCATAGGATACTTCACAGATATTTCACTAAAAATTAAATTCCTGGAGATATCTGCAAGGACCAAATTTGCAAATATTCATCAAGATGGCAATGAAAAAACACAGGTATGGCTTTTTATGAAATAACCATGCAAGTCAGTCTCTGGCACAGTTTGGGCAATGATAAATGTATAGTCGTAGCAACAGCAAGTGACTCATTGTTTTTTACAACTCTTTAAAAGGAAGGAGGGCAAATGCTGCCAAGGAGGGTTAAGAACTCCACATTTTTAAGAGGATCAAATGTTAGTCACTTGCCATCCTATACTTATGTTTTCTATTTGATTATGTCAACATACTGAGAGGTGGCCAAAGTAAATTTGGTAGGCACCAATGCATAGCACATTCTCTGTAGAAGAACAATGGAAGATTCAGATTTTATTCAGTGGACCCAGTTATTAATGTTACCTGATTCTGATTGATTAAGAAATAGGATATGACAAAAAGCAGAAATACTGTAGCACTTGCAGAGTAATGTATGTTCAACAGGATACATAAAAAGGGAAAAGCAAGCTAAATAAAGTGATATTTTTAGATTGGCAGAACACCACAAGACACGTATAGAGGATATTTTGCTTTTTCTCATACACCGAGAGAGAAAAAATGGTGAGAAACTCTTCCATTGATGTTGTACATTGGAGACTTTTTCTCCCTGAATTTCCACACCTGGCTAACTTGTGCTTATTCTGATAAAAGCAAGATGCGTGCAGCTGCCTCCACAATTACAGTCGTCAGCAAATGAACAGGGTGAGTTGGACAGACAGTACAACTTGTCTGAGTAGGTGGGCCATGAGCAATTCTGATTTATCAAGGTTGGCTTCCTCTCCCCTCCATTCTTCTCTTCAAAGCACTCCTCCACCTGTCTTACTGGTGAAATTAGCCTTCCCCCACATCTCCTCATTCTCCTTCTTCCCACCTTCTCCAGATCCACAGCTGCAATCCCCTCTTTACATTTTCCCCTGTTACCATCCACCCACTTCTGTGACCCCAGCTCATCTAATATACACTACCTCATTTTTGTCTCGGTTCTTTAGGGCTGAAAAAAAAGTCTACCTTTCAACCTGCAGCTAAATCATGGGTGCTCACTTTGTCTAACCAGACACGTCAGTAGCAGTGACAAACAGCATTTTGACTACTGATGGGCCAAAAGCCCAGCCTGCAGATGGTAACCTTCCCCCAGGATGTGTAGCCCAGGGCTGAAGCTGGTGCAGGGGATGAGCTACCTTTGCATGGGGGCACAAGGGTCTGCCAAGCTGAAGGAATGGCTGGTGCAAAACATCACAGTACCTTCACTTTTTTTAGTAGAAACCTCTTACTCTGGGGCTTTGAGGTGCCTTCTGTAGCAAGTAGAAGAAAAGGCAGCAGATTACATATCAGTCCGAGCATTGGTAAAGCAGTCAGTTTTATAGGCTATAATGCAGTCTCCAAAAGAATGGCAAGTAGCAGAAAGAGCTATGAAACAGTCACTGATGCTAGTTATTATTCAAGCTATAATCCTGCTCTTTACCCCCCCTCAGAGCAGTATTCACAGCAAATCATATTTTAAAGCCTAAACTGTGCTTATCTCACACCTCTGAATCTGGCACAGAGTAACCAGCTCTCCGTAAGGAATGGAAAAATAAAGCCAACAGAAAGCTGCCTAGCTGAATTCTTGGGACAATGAAGTGTGAACAGGTGTGATGATGTGTTAAACAGCATGTGGCAAAAATGCCTATGCTTGCTAATGAGATGACAGTTGCTTGTTATGCAAACTGTCCTAGTAAAATCATCTTTGCTTGGTACCTATGCCCTTGGGCTCACATCCAATCAACCTGAGAGCTGCAACATGTCATTCAAAATGACATTCATCAGTATAGACAACTATATGAGATCTATATGCACAGAAATCCCCAATACTCACTACCATTAAGGTAAATGCAAGTTTTCATCAGAGTAAGTCTGGAACATCCAAGCTTCCCTAGTCAAAAAAGAGTGGGAACTGATGAGAATTGCAAACTCCACTAGTGGGAAAGATAGACTAATTAAAATGAAATCTCCATTCAATGTATTTCTGTAGCTTGAAATAACACTGATCTTTTCCAATGAAGTGAGTGCTAATAAATTTACATATTAAATTGTGATGAGCTAAAAGAGAAGTGGAACAATATGGGCTTGTCTGTGATTTTTCTCCCAGAACACAGCCTTCCTATTTATTTTATTTCTTGGAGGGAGAAAGAAAAGGAGGCAGGGAAGAAAGAGTAATCATCCTATAATTATTCATCCTGATTTTTTTTTACCGAAGAGTATTATGCCTTTTGCATCTTAAAAAAAATGAGAAAGAAATTAAAATCTACCGCCAATACATATATTAACATATCAACAACTGAAACCATTGAAATCAATAAAGGAGGATGATACATTAACCTTTACAGAACTGGAGTTCAAGATGAAGACTGATGGAGTGCTTCTGTGTTTGATCAGCTCATTTAAGCCAGTATGCAATGTAAGTTAATTGGCTGTTTCAAAGTAGTGCACAGAGATTTTAATGGTTTAAAAAAGATTTCATTTTTATTATTATTACTGCAGCAAACTTAAAATCTCCTTACATCGTTTCCACATCCTCTTACTATGAATAACAATACAGAAGATCTATTGTACTGCAACATGTGCTTTAAATGACAATCAGTTTTTTGCCTCATTTTCCATCTTTTTTTTTCTTGCCATGATATTTACTTCCTTTTGGAGAGGGGAAAGGAATGAAGAGAAATCATACACATTAAATAGATCATAGCACACAAACACATAAACCCTAGCATACACAATAGTTCAAGAAAAAGAAATTTCTCACAAAATGCTTCCTGGAAATTTATCTTCCACAGCACGGAAGAAAGGCAATCTATATTCAGTGTTAATGACAATAATATGCAAAAACGTGATGTATGCTGAATTGAAAGTAGTACCTCTTTGCTTTTAGCCAAAAGGGGGATATTCCTGGCATATTTTGAAAGAAGTTAAATATATTCAAATTAATTATGAGAAAGACTGAAAAAGATGGTATGCAGAAAAAGATACTTTTTTTTCCCTGAACCTTTTGAAAATATTTCAGCTCTTAAAAAACAATTTTGTACCACTTCCACAAAAAATTATTAATAATACTAATGACTCGTAATGAAGGAAATACATATAAATACCAAAGTATTATGGCAAACCATATATTCTGTTCATTTTTAAGATTAAATACTGTCATTGAAACAATGTAGTTTGCTTACCATTATAGTCATTGCTTTCAGTGACAGCTCTTGTTTTCTAAAATATAAGGGTGAAATAACTCATAGGATAGGAATTATTTACAGTATGCATGTAACTACAGTTATTTTTAAAGGGAGGGAAACATTCAAACACATGCACGCACTGAGAACAAAATACAATCCTATCTATCTGAACTCAGGTTGACCTATATGGGTGTGCTGACACAACATAATTATGATGAAGAACCTCGTTATAGAATAAGGAAAGCTTCCTGTGGCTGTGCTGTTTTAGCGAATATCTGTACAACATCAATTGCGCAAATGCTCTCTACAACTAAAAAAATTAATGTTATAATAATCTGTCATTAGAATCAATAACTTTTATTATTCATAGTGCATGAAGTTCTAAGATGAACCTGTTGTGCAATAAATTTAGTGGTCTGACACTAAATACAGTATGATTTTACAATATTGTTAATGTGCACAAAACGTTCAAATATAGAATATTGACACATATGAGATTTATGATAAATTTAAGATAAGGAGGAATCTAGGCTAAGTCTTCATGTTGCTCAACTGAGGTCAGGAAAATCAATATTGTTCATAATGTGTCTGTGACACAGAAGTTTAAATGAGAAACCTTACGAATTAGAAGATGCACTTCTCTATTTACCCTTAACTTTTTTTTTTTTAACAGACATATTCTATGTAATCAAAGAAAAAAGACTAAAACATTTAAAATCTTTCCAATGGATACAGTATGCACGTGATTAAGGTCAACAAAATGGTCTGCAGCAACTATTTGAAAACTATTTTATTTTCAATTCACTTCAAATTCCCCATTAGCCTTTCAGATTTAACCATAAAATAACAGAAGAAATACAGATCTGAAACAAGTACAGATTTATACTCTCAAAATACAAGAAATAGAAAACAAATATTTGGACAGCTCTGTTTCCCTTCACATTTTCTTCTGTGGAAAAATCTTACCTTACCCAGGGGCTTCAAACAGAGAAAAAATGGAAAGAACATAGCGAGTGAGATTAGCTGCAAGACTATCTACCACTAACACAACCTCTATCCTGTATGTGAAGTTTTCAAAGATATTTATTTTGTAACACCATATGACATTATACCTCCATTAGAACCTTGGGTCTGCTACAGTTAATACAATCAACCTGGAATTTTCCTAATGATCTGTCAGAGGACAATGAAGTTCTGAAAAAATGAAATATTCCATGACAAAATTTCTGATTTGATGTCTTACAGTGGTCTACAAAAGAGGTTCAAGAACAGGAGATGTTAAGGAAAAACTCAGAAATTCTGGGTTTCATTCAACTCCACAAACTATACAAAATCTGGAAGTTAAATAATATCAGAAGTATCTTTGGCATACACTGAAACACCAAAAAGAATAAATATTAGTCCCACATCTGTAAGAAATATCAGAAGTAACAACTTAACTGGGAATAACCAGTTTAAAGAGTCTGTCAATATTCTCATGGTTTTATAGGCTACACGTCCAATTCAAACCACTTATTTTCTGAGAGTCTTCACAATTTCAAGACTGCTAAACTGTTTCTGTTCAAAATGATTCTAAAAATCAAGCCCACATGAAAACCTCCAGAGCTATTACCAAAAAAAAAAAAAAGACCACGAAAAGCTCCTTCATTACTATATCATTCTGAAAGGTCTGTGGTAATTACTCTTAATTTTCTTTCTATTAGCTTTATTTTAATGTCTGTGTCTTGTTTCCATTTAGAATACAGTTTCCTTAGGACACAGACTGGATTGCTTTATTCATCTGCGGTGGAGTCATATCGGTTACCATATACACGTTTTTTAATGTAACAACAGTATCTCATTTTACTTAAGTAAAATATTTGTAAAATAGGCAGAAACTTTCCAGGCAAGGATAACACTATTTCTGTTTCTTGCCCATTCTGGCAAATGCATTAAAATCATATGTCATGATTAAATTCAGAAACAAGGGGAACTTTTAACTCCATGTATTGAAAATCTATTTTTCATACATGCAGTGTATTCCCCTGACTAGTAATTATAATTTAGGAAGTTCAAGCAGAACCTTGTATATCATTTCTTCTGCCAAAAGCACTCTGGTAAATCTTTGTTCTTTTGACCTGAAACCCTTGACTCAGTCCTGGGAAGTCTATAGTATGCTATTAGGTTGGAAGCATACTGTAAACTCTCATCTGCTTTCATAGCAGTATTGTAAGGTTTGTTTGAACTTTTTTAAAGTATCCTTAAGTATACCACACCATATAGTATCAAATTTACAATTCAAGGTCATGCAGTAAAATCATAATAAAGTGGGTTTTAACAGTTTTTGCCATTCCTTTCTCTAAAAAGAAACGCACACTCAAAATATCTTCTCATAATGAAGCTTGGGTTACCACATTTTGAATTTATGCTGGCTTGACAGTGACACTCATAATTTTTTTCACTGCTGTTTTCAAGTCAGTTCACAATTGGTATGAACTAAGTCCTCCTTTACAAGTCCTTTTTTCATACACCTCTTTCTAGGTTTACATCCAAGCTTTGGGGTGGCTCAGACTTGCCATGTGGGATTTTCTTTTTGCTTTTCATTTGTATGAGATTGCATCTATCAGTGAAGAAATAGAAGAATATTAATTAAGTAGGACAATGTTATTTTTCTGTAATGCAACAAAGATGTATTGAACATGATGGATGTTTGGAGAAACATCTGTATTGTTACTGTTCTTCCATGGCTCAGTCATCAATTCACAGAAAGACACTGCTACCTTCTCAAAGTGCACATAATAAAAATTTGACAATAAGAAGGTGGATACTCCCACACATAGATGCCATGACAAAATGTGGCCATACGTCAATAACCATTGACAAGTTTCCATGGGATTCCTAATAAACCTACATCAAAAAATGTATCTTCTTGTAAGAATGATTCGAATGATTCTAGTCAGACTTGACTTATGCAGGAAATTGACAACTTGTAAGACAGGCTACACCAGAAATTTTGTTGCCCCTGAGCTTTTAATTTAGTCCTCTGGTGTACGATTATGACTAGAAACAGATGATAACTTGCATATGAATAAATTCCTAAAAATGCAGTGTAGACCATTTAAAAGTATGACCAACTTCCATCCTCATCTCCTCTGACGAAAAAAGATGATGACAGAGTGGATGAAAAGTTTGAACAATGCATTTTATTTTTTGAAAGAAAAATACAGTTTTCAGCCTGAAAGTACGATTGATGTAAATTTTTTCCTCATATTATTTTGAAACAGGGGAAGCATTTCATTTTAGTTGAACAAAACACTCAGACCAAGAATTAATAATAGTGTCACAGAAATAAGTTACTTTTGCCAGCATATTTCTCATTACTGTTATGGGTTGGACTACAGGTAGTTGAAAATGAAAGATGAAGGTGAGACTGCAACCTTTTTTTCAGTTTCTGTATAAAAATAGCATAAAATAGCTGAAATCTGAAAAACATCAACCTCAAACACTGTTGTAATACAATGCTGGAGAAAGAGTTATTTATTCCAAGTCAGAGAGTGATCCACAGTGATGAAGAAGTTGTGCAAGTATACCATAGTACCAAAAGACTAAGCAAAGTTTAGAAACTGTATTTTGAGGATGGTTTTGGAGAGAAAGAAGTCTGGGATGAAATGCTGAGCAAAACACATTACCTTATTGATTTGTTCTTTTTCCAAGAAACAGGATTTTTTTACTTTGGGTTTCTTTTCCAATAAACTTGGCTGCATCTGCAGAATTGCTGACTACCTCATCACTTTTTCCTCCCCCCCAAAAATATCCTGTTTTACTTGAAATTTTGAATAGTTATTCAAGTCATATAATACTTTCAAGGAACATCCGGACACTGCATATGATCTGAGTTATGTTGTTAAGAACAAAGGTTTTGAGAGTAATGAGCTCAAAGATCAAGTAACACAAATGTTAATTTCCCCTAAGAAAGGACACAGTGACTTTTCCCACCTTCATGTGATTGAAAAGAGGGGAAAGAAGAACAGCTCAATACTTTGTCATTTTGCAGAGAAGTTCCTTCTTCTCTGTACGCATAAAGTTCTTTCTCATAAGGTTCCTTTAAAAATCCATACTAACAACCAAAACCAGTTAGCAGACCTGCAGATACACTGTGTTTGTACATTGAAAAAAAATAAAAATCATAGTTAAGGTGAGAATATAGGTGGTTCCTTTTAAAGCTTTTTTTCAACACATCTACTGATATTTGTGCTACTTTCATGGTGCCCATCTCGTCATATGTGTAAACTTTTATAGTACATCTTTCACCACACACAGCTATCTGCTAGTTTAATTAAACATGTTGTCTTTAAATATGTTACTTTTCTTCTCAGGTTCTTTGTGGGATGGGGTAGGATCACTGACTCTTAACAAAGAACTTGAAGTCATGATGGAGCGTCAGGAAGCCCTGCTCTATTTTGCCATGGTAAGACTATTGTAGAAACAGTCCTAACCTGAACTTTTAGAAACTATAAAGCAATCAAAAAAACCAGAACACTTTTGAACCAAATATGCTTTCATTGTAACATCATCCAAAAATAAAAAAAAAATTACGGATGCTATTCTGTCTCTGTGTCATACCATTCAAAACAAGTAATGTTTTTGGCCTGTCATAAAGCTTATGAAATGTAGTCACAGACTAAATCATGCATGAAAAAAAAATCACTCAGTTACCCTGGGAGCAGTTTCAGTTTATAGTGAGCTCTCACAATGTTTTCTAGGCAACAAAGCCAGATGCTGAAACAATGACAAAGGGAGTTGCTCTCTGCAGACAGTAGGTTGAGTGGAAAGAGGATCACTTACCAAGGTAGAAAAGCAAGAGTTAGTGGCACTAACCAAGTTCTTTCCAGCATGTATTGACTCTCTAAAGAGCAACTCTCAGTCAAACCAAGAGAAGAAACAGATTAGGAAATATGAAGAAAAACTTGTTGTTCTGATGTTCTGTTTCTGAAAGGAGAAGCAAAGAATGCAAAATGAATACTAGTAGACTTTGAATGACTAGATAACCTCTGCATTCCTGCTTCATTCTTCTGGCTGGACTTCAAAAAAAATCTTGTCTTTTTCAAAATGAGATAGGGAAAATTTCTAAATTAACCTGGCTGGAAGCAGGTTCTCTTCAGGATTCTGGCTCACTCTAGATGTACTTTTAGAAAGAAATGGAAGTGCTGCACCCACAGAATATGCAGTTTCACTCAATTTGTAGTCCAATAGCTAAAAGCATGACCATCTTACCCATGCACATTGTCCTATGTCTTGAAAAATATTGTATTTATTATAATATATTAGATTAAATAGCTACAATTTCTTTCAATCTTCTGGGATGAGCCAAATTTCTGATATCAAGGACGCAGCTGTACAACTAACAAGGGAAAAGCAAACTCATCCATCATTTCCAACTGATAGTACTGAATGGAAACAAATATACAGAAACTCCTGAGACAGTCACATGCAGAAGCAATCTCTGAAAATATTTAGAAGTTGAACAGCTACTGTGGGACATTGAATTTACATCAGAAAGACAAGCACCTAAAATTCCTGTGATACTGGCTGTGTTTGACTAAGATTTTGTTCAAGCCTAGAAAACTTCTTGTCCTTTTTTTCAGTCTATAAATGAAAAGCAAAGCCAAATAGGGAAGCTGGGATGAGGCACCAAAATTCTGTTCAACGTATTAATTCAGTGTAGCATTTGACATGTAGGTAGCTAAACATTTCATAACAATTTTTTTTGTCAGTTTCTGAATAACACATCTTGCCCTTACAACTCCAATTAATGGCGTTTGGTTTTTGGCTGCTCTTTAAATTCACCTGAGAGGAATTAAATTTATCTACTTAAATAATGTCAGCTGAATAGCTAAGTTGAAAACTGGTGGACTTTATTCATATGTCATTGATGGATATGATTCATAAGAATTTGTCACTCAGTGTGGAAAATTCTCAGTGAGCATCATGAATGTGTTGGTGAACTAATCAATCAGTCTTTCACACATCTTTAAAACCCACAGCAATAATACCAACAGTACTTTATTGTTAAAAGGTAACTCCAACAAAATCCAACAACCCATCAGAAACTGTGTTGGAATTAAAATAAAGCTAATTTAAAAAATATGAAGGTAATAGGAAAGCATTCAAACTTTTATACTGAAACTGACAAACAGCATCGTAACTCAGTTCTGTCTTAAAAATAGTAACAAGTTTTTCCTCACCTCTAAATGTAACTCTTACTAACACAGGATTTACATTTTTAAGAAGTAACAGTTAGTACACATTCCCATTCATACTGTGCCATATGATGCCATTTGATGGCCACATACTTCCTAAACTCATACTGTGGAAAGGGAGTAACAGCTAGTAGCAAGCGGACGGGTGGATCTTAGTCTTTAACCAGCGAAGACTTCTACAGTGGAGAACAATCTACATGTCTAATCGAACTATGATATTACCAGTTATCTTTGTCATGATTTCTCACTTTAAAGCTTGTATTCAAATTTTAACTTCCTGCTTTTAAAATAACAACCTACTCCTACTTCTCAGGAAAGCTGTTTGATGTATTAGTCACATTCTTCACAAATTTTCATCCCTCTATCTTTACAGCATAATCACGAAAGTCAGCCACGCACGACAAAAGTAGAATGTGCCTGTTAATATCCCTCCAGTTTCATATTCTCATATAAGCTAGACTGTGAACCTTGGTTCCTAATCCTAGGCAACCTATTTTCCTTTACAAAATCAATTTGATGGTTTCAACTGAAACCATCTAGTGCTATGCACTGGTCAAGTTCACAGAATTGCTATCATAACTCAATTCAATTGTCAATTTTTAACCTAAGAAACAGCTCAAACAGAGCTAGTGTGATCACTGAACTACCTCTCATCCTGTCCGTTACAAATCACAGTTATTTTAAGTCAGCAGTGACCAAGGTCACCGGTAAACCAGTACAGAAAATCCTCCAAACACCTTTCTAATTCCGCTGTAAACAGTGGATAAAACACAGAAGACTGTTTTTCATCTTTTTGTTATTGAATTTTGGTAAACATTAAGATTGGTGAACACAAGTTTCCATTTGAGGAAAAAAAGTGCAAAACATCTGTCAGAAGGGAAGTCTACAGGGGCAAATGCTACCAAGGTGCCAGTATTGAACCAGACGTGCCACGGTACTAAGGAAGAAACAGTACAAATCACATCCAAAAAAAAAAGATGAAATGTGGGTTCTAAAAAAAAGGTGTACTTCATCTGGAAAGGTGAAGCATGGATTCTTTTTTCCTCCCAGTTTGTATATGAAATTCCAGTGTGCTGAATAATAAACACATTTTTATTTTAAACACAACAGCTGCCAAACGTCCCAGCTGCTTGGGAAATGCCAGGAAAAAAATGTTGTTTTAGAGAAAGCTTCCTAACAAACATACTCTTTTAATAATACTGTTGATATAACTACTAGAAATGTATGGCGAGAAATAAAACAATTTCTCTGAATTAGTCACTGGTTTTAACCACAAACAAGTTACTGACTGACATCGCTAAACAGGAACTCAGTCTATGCTGATGTATATCATACTGGAACTAAAACATCTTCAAATCTGAAATCTCCCAAGTGTACCTCCTAATGTCCCAACTTGTCCAACGTCAGCAGACTACGTTCTGGGATTACATCTCATGTATTTCCATGTTTTCACAATTCATGGTAATGGTAGAAAAGACAAAGAAAAGATCATACATTACAGAGCTTTGCAAAAAACTTTTCTCATATTTGTTTTCTGACAGAATTGCTATTCTTTTATCCTTATCTAATTGGCATTATTGGCACAAAGCCTTCCTACATTATGCCTTAATTTTGTTGCCCCATTAGCCTTAAAAGTATAGTGAGGAAGAGTATTTAACCTGCTAATAGAGGTAGAGTTTCACTGAACCCAGAGACAATTCACTGACTACAGCTCTTCACAGCCTTATGTCTCCCTCCTGTATATTTCCATTTCTTTTCTCCATGTGTGTTTGTCGGGCCTACAACAGAAAATACTGAGCAAACTAAGCCATTGGGTATAAGCCTTTGGGTATGTATGTCATGGAGCATCAAAAAGGTTTCTAAGAGGTACTGCAGAAAAAGGTTGCCTGTGCCATCCTGTCATGGGTGTAGTGTACATGGGACACTGCCTCTTAATTCATTCAACGTCTCCCAGCCGTTCAGCACTTTGCAAGGTCTCACTCAAATTTTCCACATCAGTTATAAAACCCAGGATGATTCTTCGCTGCCCAGAATGAAATTTTTCAACCTTTTTTTTTCTAGTTACCTCCAAGAACATGGCTAAGAGGAAGATGATTTTCAAATACAAAGTTCTTAGAGCAATCACATCATTTGATAGGCAGTTTTTCAGCCACCTTTTTCTTAACCACAAATAGCCACTTTTTGTTTGTTTGTTTGTCCATGATGGTCTCTCAGCCATTTTCTTTAAGATCCGCCAAATTTGTCCAAATTAGAAGTGTCTGAAAGATTGAAGTCTACCTGCATTCACCAGCAATGTATTAACAGTGAAATTCCCCACTGAACACTACCTTCCTGGTATTTTCCACAATAAAGATGACAAACACAGATGTGGTTTCTGTGCTGGTCTGTGCAAAAGAACAGATTAAGCCTTAGCTTAGCTGTCTCTGTTTTCTGACTGTTACTTCCTATCCTCTAATGTCCCTGAGCTGCTAACATTCACTTAATTAATTCAGCAAATAACTCTTTACTATCATAATTATGTATTTCATATATATAATAAAATTAATTTAAATTTATAACAGCATTATATAGATTGCACTTCAGTTATTTAATAAATATACAAATGGTTAAAATAATCAGATTAACCATTTAAATGAATGAGGAAGGCACATTTTGCACAAAGAAAACATTGTAGTCAATGGATCCATTAATACATTAAACTCTCCATCATGATTTACATATTAATGCTTCTGCACGAGCACATCAAAAAATAATGGAATTTAATGAGGAGGTTAGAGTCAACAAAATGATTTTGCATTAATAAGTTATTTGCCAGAGCCATAAACTAATCTGAGATTTACATATGTAGGCCTACCCATTCCAACATCGAACAATAATTTGATGTAGCTATCAAGAACAAGAAAGGCAACATATTGCCAGTGCCAGAAGCAAAGTATAACTAGCTAAACACAGTAGCCTCAAAACCACATTTGCACTTTCCAATTTCAAACTATTTGCCACCATCAGAGAATTAAAACACAGAAATACAAGAGAGATTCAAAGAGCCAATAAATGAGTACAGAGAGGCTGTAGAGGCACAGGAAAAGCCTTCTGGCTAAATAACAACACTAAATCATGTCAAGTCTCTGTGACCAGGAATGTAGAAATCAATGTCAGAATTCAGTTGCAATTTATTCAGGGGCAGGGGACCAAAACAAGTGTGGAAGAGTTTGAGGACAGCTTCCAGGGAATAAGAAAGCTCTCAAAATATGGACTGAAAAAAGCCTGAAGAACCCAGTTACCTGGCAACACCTCCCCTGGAGAGTGCTCTGTTTGCCTGGAGGCAAAGGAGAAGAGAGGTCCTGAGCTGACCTATTGCTCTGGGAATCCTAGAGCAAGCCTTGTGCTTAGATGTTCACCCAAAATCATTTTCTGAAATATGTAAAATGGCAGCACCGTTTGCTCTTTCAAGGAAGCCCTGCTGGAGGAATACAGCTGATATCAACTATTTCTCTACCCCAGACACATCAAGCACAGTGCCTCAGCAAGCCGTCGATTCATGTGTGACCATTCAGTCTCTTCTTCAGTCTTCTCAGATTGTTAGGTTGAGCCTGGCCCTCAAAGTGTTTCAGAGGAAGATATAGCGTTTCTAGAAGTTTGCTGGTATTAAAGTAGGTACTAAGACCTACAGACATGACATTTTGATTTGTGAGAGGCAAAACAACAGTAGAAGATGGTGATCAGAGGCCCCAACTTGCTTTGGAAAGAACTACTGAATAAGCAATAAGAGAGAACAAAGCTAAAATAGAGGGTGAAACAGGAGGATGGTTAGTTAGATCTAAGTATTTGTTGTCTCATGTCACTGCTGATGAATCTGTGTCAATGGATTAGAGAAACAGAGCTCACTGGGAATGAAATAGGCTGTATATATATATGCATACATACAATATGTATATATACATATTTCATATAAGTATACATAGATATATGTCTGTGTGTCTGTATATATATATACACACACATACACACAATTGCTAGAAGGTAGATAGGATGAAAAATGTTAGCAAGGACACTAACACACTATTCCAGGTCTTCTTGTGGAAAGTTGTACTTATTATAAAACTTCTGATATATTTATAATTTTATAAGAAGGACTTTGCGTTTCAAGTCTAGTAGCCGCAAACAGACAAACAAAAATGAAATGAGAAGAAGAATTAAAGGAAATGGTGATCTCCTTTGGCCATAGACAGTTTATCAAAGGGGCAGAGTTTTGATTTGCACATCAGGACCTAACCACAGGACAAAATTGTGCTAGCTGAAATAACCACAAGACAGAAAAACAATCTGAAGTCTACTGTTAGATTGCCTACAAATGAGGAAATAAATTCAGTATTTCCATTTAGCACAACTACAATAATGAACTTTCTCCCACCTCGTGTTTATGTAGAAGTTCTCTCTTGCAGGTGCAATGAAGCCCTCATTTCCTTACAGCCTAATGTCTGACATCTAGGGCAACCCTTAGCCCTAGTTGCCTGACCACCATTAGTGTTCTTTAACAGCTTAAACCTTGGAAGAATTTCAATACTAAGACTTCTTTTTCATTCCTGTCAAATTAATTATATATTTCTCTTATGTGGTATTTATATTGAACTATTTTTCATTTCTTTGCGGTATGCCATGTTTAACAATTCAGTAAAGCCATTTTAAAGTCACATCTTTGGAGCACTTTCTTTTTCCTGAAACCTGAATCTTGACCTGTCTTGGTTTATAGCTCCTGCTAAGGGGACTGATGTATGACTTAACCAGAAAAAGTGAGTCTAAAGTTACTAACAGCATTTTATTTACAAAATATACATTAAGCATACACATGTTCCTGGGTAACTGGAAGAAATCTAATGGCTTGTTTGACCTTTGACAAGAAATCAGAACAGGTGAACCACTGATCTGAAGCTCCATCCAGCTACGTAACAGTGCATCTACGTTGTAATGTAACAGAGCCTCAAGTATTTTTCCTCAAGAGCAAAATTCTGTTTATCTTTCTCATTCAAATAATCAACATACCTGCTCTTTCAAATAAAATCAGCAATATTGGTTCTGCACTACAACTGGTAAAACCTATGTGAAAAAGAATTGGGATTAACAGTGTGATTAGAATCCTACTTAATCAGTTTTATCAGGCATTGCTGTGAAACATCAACACGTGCTTTTGTTCTAAATACATTGCTAGTACTTTATTGTAATAAATGTCAGGTGAAATTACGACTATTATCTTACACAAAAGCATACTGATGCATGGTATGTGTCCTGAGGAGCTTACATGTGAGACAGGAAAATGTGTAGGAAAAGAACAGAAAAGATTGAGAAAATGGCTGGTCAGTGTGAGAACCAGGAATAAAACCTTGTCTATCTGCCCAGAGTGATAACTGCTAGTCAGTATTGCTTGTTGATTCTTTGATTTTGAGAAAATTATTTATTAGCTGTGCAATACATTACAGACTGAGACACAAACAGTGAGGTATAGTCATGTATGTATAAACATGTATCTTCTTTGGCTGTCATGAGTTTTTCCTCTGCAACTTCCCTGTTGTGAGCAGAAAAGCAAATATACCATTCTCACATCCAGAGAGATAAAAGAAACAAGCCCCACAGTCAACAGTGCTAGAAAATCAGTTCATAATTTTTAACCTACTGAACAGAACAATAAAACACTGTATCAGACCTTTATCCTTCACATACATGATATATATTACACATGATGTTTTACACTGCATGGTATCTTCCCAGCAAGACAAGTACAAAAATGGATTTATGATTCGTATCATAAATCCCTTATCAATTGTGATCATATGTGTATGGCATAAGAATTCACTT
This sequence comes from Burhinus oedicnemus, assembly GCA_008921705.1. Taxonomy (NCBI): domain Eukaryota; kingdom Metazoa; phylum Chordata; class Aves; order Charadriiformes; family Burhinidae; genus Burhinus; species Burhinus oedicnemus. The sequence continues at coordinate 418,215 of VFFE01006902.1, forward strand.
TGCACTGTTACCAAGGGTAAAATAAATAGTTGACAAAATAAATAATTCCTCAATAATGGTCTGGTAGTAACCAAAAGGTAATTGATCTGCAGGTTTACCTTTTTTATTCTTACAAGAATAATTGTCCAGAAATGACAAAGGGTGATGCAAGCTGTTCCTTTCTTGATAGATAATATAACTGTGGAATAGCCAATTAAACAAATTAATATTTTGATATACCTTAAGATAAAGCTTTCTTTGGATAGTAACACAAATTAAGGTCAACATTAACAAGCATATTTACAGTTAGTGAGTCAGTGCTGTGAATACTGTATTATAATTAATGAGATACGTAATGTTGCCAGAATATCAGGTTGATGTCACTTGTAAATGTTGCTCTCACTTTCAGTTTTGCCTCAATAGTTCACTTTAGTATAAATGAGATTAAAACTAAGAAAATCTTGACATTTAAAGATACACTTATTTTGATGGGATATCTTATCGCAACACCCATTTTGCTATTATGTAATGAAAAAAAAGTTAAAAAATGAAAACCTCCCAGAAACTGTACATTTGTCAATTTTTCCATTTTAATGAACTTTTTATTTGCAATTCAAGAAGTAATACATGAAAGCAAAGCTCTGTAAAAAATTAGCCTCACTTAAAATCCTAAACAGCAGTTGGAAAGACGATACAGAATAACTCTTGCCCGAGAAGGGGAGGAAAGAGTGGTTTTCAAAGATTTCTGCTAAATCCCATATGTTATACGTAAATTGGGTTAACATTGCTGTATTGAATGTATTATGACAATATGGAAATTTATTCAGACATAAGCTGTGAAAATCTTGAATAGTAACTAAAAAAAGAATTACCTATTTGGGACAGCTCTGTAGAGTTTTCTGTGGAGACACCCCCCCCCCAAGGACAGGATCACTGAGTGGTGGTAGCAATCTCCCCATGAATGAATTGAACAGAGGCATTTTTCAGCCTGGCATTTGCAAAATCCTTGGTCAGAGCTCAGTCCTCTCAAGAGTAAGACTCTATTTTGTGGTTTGAAATGAAGGAAAAGCTTTTAAACTGGAACGAAATGGAAAGTCTTTTAAAGGGACTGGCAAAAATCAGTTGGGTTACTTCTCATTCCTCATGATTAGCACAAAATTCATGACATCATCCCCCACTGTGACTATGCCTTGATAACAACAGATCTAGGAATCTGGAAAAAGTGGGCTTTATAAGAATACATCTTTTTTAAAACAGTGAGAAAACTAAGAAGCTGAAAATGGCATGAACTAGGCTTCTTTACTTGCTGAAAGTATGCATGCATTGTAATTGTTATCATTAAGAACTTTTGCACTGTATCTCAAGTTATTTATTATAACTTAGAAGTCTGTAAATAAGAATAAAATTCTTTTCCCATGGTGACACATTTCATCCATTTACTAAGCAATGAACTAGTTTCCACTCATTTTTTGCATGGTATCATGAAATAGAAACAGGATTTGGCCAGGTTTCTATCCAAACAGTTTCAATTGGTGTTTCAAATTAACGTAACCGTAGGGTTTATATCTCTATTGGCGTACTAATATTTCTAGCGACAGGACAGGACTATCCCACATTTCATATGTAAGCAAAACTCCCAGTGAAGCCACAAAAGGTTTTTCTTTACAGTAGTGGCAGGAAGGAACCAGGTGCCAGAACAAACCCAGGTCTAAATCCACACATTGTATCCAGTAGCACTGGAGGAGAAAACGAGGAAACTTTACACTCTGTAGAAGTGTTACACGAAACTTTAAAAACTCTCTACACATTTTTCAAGACTGACATGACAGGAAAGTTGAATTCTACTTAATTGTATGTCATTTCATAATAAAACCATATCTTTTCTAGAAGCAATCATTGCAGTGTTTACAGTAAAACAGCACCAAGTGTAAGCGTGCAGATGCTGATGCTGGAAAAGACCCAAAGCTGAATGATATCAATGAGCCCTACAGGGCATTCCAGTTTCACTTCAAGTAAACCTAAATTGATTGATGCTATTAGTCTCTCTTCCAGCTGTTTGCATGCAGGAAAATATTTACTTAGAAAATTTCATTAAGCAATATTATTAATGATTTTGCAAGTTATATGCAATTGCTCCTACCTTACAGACAGTATATCACATCCATTAAAATACTACTGAAATCATGTTAAAGTGAATACTTTAAAAGATAGTCTCCTGTAACTCCAATAGGAAGTATCTCCTTTTACATTTACAGAGGGAAATGAATTTTACCTTCTTGCATACATACAAAGTCTCAGTCACTTTCTTTACTTTAAAAGCACAATATGGCTGGTGGCCACATTTTAGTTACAATTTTTCTCTTTCCAGATTTAAGGCTTGAATAAACTGTCACATCGGAACATGCATTCTGCCACAGAATAAAAAATGTTTTCTAAAATCTGCAATTTTCACCACCATGCTGCCTTTCTGATATAACTATCAGGAAGGCAACAATACAATGAAGCAGACCAGAGTACTGTAACTCAGAACAGAGACTAAGAAAACAAATATATATGGAAAAGAAAACATTTTAGCAGTGTGAATCTGATTAAATTCAGAGAAAGAAAGGGTCATTCTGAAATAAAGCAACTGTACTGGAGTGCAGACACCTATATAACAGGTTCAAAAATCGAATTGCGAAAAAAATCACATCTCGGTCTTTAATAGAATTTATCTGTAAGTGAAAGAAAGTGCAAACATCCTTTCTATTTAAGAGAAAGGGTCCCTGCTGCTCAGTCAAATATTTTCCCCAATTTTTCGTGCCTAAAACATTCATTTCCCTGTGTACCCAGCAGAGTCAATTTCACCTTTGAAACTACATGTAAACGTGCCTTTGGTACATCATGCTTTATGTGACTGGTAAGATTGCATATTTAAAAAAATAGAAAATACATTCAATTGTAAAGCCAGCTGTTATACATCCTTTGCACTGTATGCATGCAAATGTGCACAAATACCTCAAGTTAAAAAGAACAAATAAGACCTGTTTAGCAAAGATCAGTGTGAGCATAAGTAATGATAGTAAACGTACTTTCTTATTAAATACCTACATATGGAAACTTGCATTAAAACATAGAGAGATCAGCTACAGTTGGGAAAACACAGGATATTTTGGAACCTTTGCCATGTTTTTAATCACTCCATGCACAAAGATTAGTTTAAAGTGTACAGAAAGATTTCTATAACCTTTTAAAGATTTAAGGGTTCTTTTAAAGGTTTAAGAAATGCAATTCTCATACATAGTAAATATAACATTTGCAGTTCCCAATGCCATCATCTGAGGTCATTTACCAAGCATACCTGGCATCTTGAGTATATCCTTGTCTTTCATAGGCCAAAGGAGTTAAAAAATGGAAGTTTAAGGTCAGAACACACATTACAGTTAATTTCATTTTTCACTAGTCCAGTAAAATAATTTAGCTGAGCAGTACAAGTTAGGCTCTTTGGGTATATGACATCCTCCTTTCATTGCTCAATCATACCTCCCATGAGAATTATGCAGAAATGTCACATCCAAAGCAAATGAGCTCAGATTAGAATTTCTTCCTGGTTTTTGAAGTCTGGAGAAGTGTATGCAGTCTTTCCTTCAGATCAATTTTCCAGCTTACTGCTGGGTGTCAGGCATCCGTCTCACATGGACTCCAACATCAAATTGCATTGCTATGACAAAATTCTCTGCTTTGACCCAGACCCCATTTTGACCCAAGAACACAGACAGTAAGTTATCACTGAGTAACACAGCTTATATTCAAAGCACCTGTGCATTAGTGAGCGTGACAGGGTAGATCCTTCTGTAATATTTAGAATTATCTTGTGGTTAAAAAAGTTCTGGGATTTGTTCTAAAATGTTCAGTACCATCACCTAGACACTGTATCTAGATTTGGACTCCTCAGTACAGAAAAAATATAAATAAAATGGAGTAAGCTCGGCAGAAGGCCAATGAGGTGGTCAGGACTGGAGCATCCATCCTGTGAGGAGAGGCTGGAGGACCAGGGTTGGTTCAGCCTTGAGAGGGGGAGAGCTCCAGGGGTACCTAACAGCAGCCTCCAGTGCCTATGAGAGGCTATTGAGAAGCTGGAGCCAGGCTTTTCTCTGTTGGGTACAGTGGGAACGTTGAGGGACACAAGAGGCTGGGATTTGCCATAAGGAGACCTTTTCCTTAGATTAAATTAATAATAAAAACTGTCTGAAATACTAGTCTGGAGTAATCTTTCTTCAGAAAGATTTTTGTGAATTCTTTTTTATGAACCATGAAAATAATTTTCAGAAAACTCTTTAAGTCCAGGCTTATGAAAGATCATTGACCATCAGTCACTACAAATGTAAATACTGTTTTAAAATATGCACATGGAAATCTTATCACAAAGTAAAGTAAAGCTTTTCTATGTTGCAGTCTAGGGTATATGTGATGACAGAATCACTACTTGTTAGATAATTGAAAGTATCAGTACAACAATAAAACATAATAGAAAGAGTATGAAGACTAGACTAGACTAGACTAGACTAGACTATTTCAGTTGGAAGAGACCTACAGTGATCATCTAGTCCAACTCAGAGCTGACCAAGTTAAAGTATGTTATTAAGGGCATTGTCCAAATGCCTTAAACACTGACAGGAATTTAAAAAAAACAACTAGCGGGCTAAATTAAGGATGAAATTTAAGATGAATATCAAGAAAATCCTATGAGAGAAAGATCTCTTGGGCTGAACTGGGACACAGTATACCTCCACTGAGATCATGAGAAAATTGCTTCTAACTCCAGTACAGGCAAGACTCTCTGGACAGGCGACGGCTGGGATCCTACTGCTTAAGACTTTTAAACCTAATATGTATGATGCACCAGTAAACTGGTACTAGAAAAAAATGTTCATTGACAAGAGTTTTGCCTAAACGGCTGATGACACTTTTAGTTTTCCATCTGTACTGCACATGTTGGGCAATCTGAGACTAGAAAAATAACTCTTATGGCAACTTGTGTTTGGGAGGTAAGCAACAAACTGACCTGTTATGGAACCTTTTAAAAAAAGTTAATGGAAAACTAAGGTGGAGAAAAAAAATTAGTGGCTATTTCTCATGGAATCCACCAGTAACAAAAATGCAAAATAACTTTACAGTTTTGTCCTGCAAATCTGAGACAGCTTGCTACCCCTAGCTTGACTTTCTGGAATGAGATGAGTGCAAGGTTAATAAAAAACACTGATGTCTGTAACTTAAATTATCAGTGTCTGCCCTGACAGCTATAAGCTTTTGGCTCCTCCACTAAATAGTGTTATGACTGATGCTAACAGCTTGTGCACATACCAGAGAAATCTCTCACAATAAAAGGTATTGTATTCATTGCGTGTGACTGCTGTAGATCCAATCACAAACCCATTTACAAATGTGTCCTCTGAGCAGATGTAAAATTAGGTCAGCAGAGCACTTAGGACTGGCTACATCAGTCACGTAGAACTTCAGCTGCTTCTCCCCGCAATCGGATTTACTTGACTTCTTCACACAGATGCAGCATTTGATAAACAAGAGGTTTGGTGTTAACATGGCTTAAAATAGCCAGCCATAATTAACGTCAGCTTGTCACTAAAACCGGAGTTACTGATTACCTTTAAGGTAATGCTTTTAATACACTTAATCAAGATTAGGCCAATTAAAAAGCTGTCAGAATTTTCCCTCACTTCTTCCATGCCGCAGTGGACACAGCTAACCTACAAGGTCTTTTCCTTTCCAAACCATTGAAGTAGCAAGCAAAAGATCTCCGGATTTGATGACTGTGGCTGAAGCAATCAAAATGATAAATACTCACATTATCTGACCATGTTTACAAATGACTGCGATGGTCCTTTTTAACACTGAGAGGCCACCATGTGTTGCAGTCACTGTTTGTGAATCTGTCTCCCTGATTAGTCAGTGCTCTCTGTAATAGCCCTGATAGCACTGAACATATGTCGTGGGAAAATGCTGTCAAGCAAAAAGCTAAGCTAATCTCATCTATCTCTGTCACCTTTAATACATATACTTACTTTTTCAGATTTTTTTGTAAGATAGTAGTAGATTTGAATCATAATACTTCTTCAAGCATTTTCATACCTGAATAAAATAATCTCTTGAATTTAAAATAGCATTAACAGAATCATTAGGAAATGACCAGTCTTGTTGCTCAATTTAAATTCAAGGCATAGACTAGCACAGATAATCATTAGCCATACCTAATTAAACAAGGCACATGTAACTGAGACATTAAGCAAGAAAGCAAAATGTAGTTTGCTACACATACCAATATCACTGTGTATGTACGTACCCAAGCACAATCAGAGACTTTGTTGAAATTTACTATATTGTATCAGAAGAAATTAAATGTTTGCATGTGAATGCTAGGTTTTATTTCTCTTTTAGTTGCAAATCTCAAAGAACCTTTAATGATGTAGTTATTGCTTACATATCTATAACCTAAAGATCACATGCAGAGGTAGCTAGAATGGAAACTTATAAAAAAATGTTATGTGATAGTTTTTATTCTTTTCGCAGAGCTGTAGAATCCCAGATATAATGTGTATTTTATAGAGAGAAATGACCTTTTGCTAAGGCAAATAATGTTTTTTACACAGACAGGGTTTTTCAGCAGTGCCTGTGCTAAAACACCTTCATAAATAATGTCACATCTCCTGATTTTATTACAAGAAAAAAGGACAATTATACAGTAATGCATCAGATACACAAGTTCATTCATGTGTAACAGCCATTGCCATGTTATACTGAATCATCCTGTAGGGTCAACATTCTTCTAAATTAATTACAGTCATTTAGCAATAACAATAAGTGCAGTAGCCTACAATGTACTTTGCTCTGTCTGTGCTGCCTGCGTGGAAATGTTGTTGTTTCAGATGGCTGTTATGCAATTCATTTCTGAACACACAGCTTATACTTTACTACCCTCTTATTATTCAAGTCATGCTTACAATTCATGAGAGACTGAGCTAAGACCAACAGACCCATACTCAACACTGATTTTATAATGTAGCTCAAGCCAAATGTCAATAATGAGTGTATGAGGAAAAAATCTAACATCCTCTGTTCCTCTAGAGCTGCTGAATTCTGTATGCAACTAAATGTACAGCAGATGTTAAATGTGATTAGAGCGCTTGCTCACTGCTAATGTTTGTCAGTAATGAGAACCTTATGAAAAGTTAAGATACAAAACAAGTACAGGGAATAAGTCATCTGTAAACCTCTCTCCCCTCCCCCCAACACCAGAGGGATCACATTTGATAGAGTTCCTGCCTTGTTTCACAGAGCAAGTACGAGAGGCTTGAGTAGGAATCTATCATTTATGTTGTTCAAAATTATTATTAAAATAATCAAAACAGGCTTCTTTAACAAGTAAAACTTAAATTGAAAAATCAGATTGTTATCTGGCCTCAGATTTTGCAGAAAACATTCTAAGGATGCTGTCAAAGAAACAAAAAATACACTTAGATTCTCAAATCCTTATTAGAATTTGAGTAAAACTACTCAAACAGAGATACCATCATCACTTATTTTTTGATACTGGAAAGGCCACAACTCATTGAAAGCCTTATCATGCAGCCATCACCAGTCAGAGCTCTGTCGAAGCTGCCATGCCCTAAGCCTAAGGTGTGCTGGCATATCCATATGACTTTTTGGTGTGAAACAGTCTCACACACATCCAGAGTGTAGATGTGCCCTTATGATGCATACTGCATACTGGAAATGACTTTTACATCCAAAGGTTAGGCATAAGTATGGATGTTCTGTGTTCTCAGAATACCCAGGCACACATAGTTAATGAAAATATGGGGAGCTTCATACAAATAATGACTGACAGAAAACTGGATCTGTGTTCACAAAGCCTACTCTGGATTTTGTCCTGAAATATATTCATGCACATTTGTGCTTATGTCTGACAACTTTCAAAGAAACCCACATTTCTTTAGCCACCTACCCAATTATGCAAAACAAGCTGTACAGGTTTTTGTTTCCAGATGAAGATAATTAGTTGGGAATTATGCACAGGCATACTTACGTTGTTCTGTCTTATCTACTCCACTATGACAAAACCAAAATTCTCTACGCAGACAAAGCCATAAACATCATTTAAAAAATTCTACAGAAAAATCAAGCAGGAAAATTGGACATTGTACAAAATCATTAAGAGTAGTCTTTAGCCCTTTTATATTTTTAGCCATTTTTTTATATGTAGAGAAACTAAGTAATTGAGGCCCACAGCTAGAAAACACAAGGACAGCATAAAATTAGATTTAAACAACCTTACACACTGCAGGTTCAGCCAAAGAGACATTTTGTACATATTTTTGCAAAAAGACAGAATTTGACTGTTACAGTAATTTATTCTTCATCACCAAAAAGTATCTGTAATGAGTGTCATACGTAGCGAACAGAATGCTCTTTAAGGGAGTGTCTTCATCCTAAATTGATTACTTAGAAAACCATCTTCATAAAGATGTTCTTGCTGCCTGCTGGCAACTTCAATGGCATATCTCAATCTGATCCCAGATAAATACACTGAAAGGCCTCCCAGGCTTTACTGGTGTACCTAAAATACAATTATTATTTTTTAAAGTATATTTTATATATATTTATATATACATCTCAAAGATTTACTGTAAATTTAATGACTACAGCTAATGAATACCTCTGCTTGCCAAGATCTTTTCATAGGTCACCCGTACCTAAGAAATCATTCTGACATTATTACATGCATAAATCCTCTGTTAACCTTTGTATAGAAAATTGGATTTTTATTTTTAAAAGAAACACGCTTAGGATAAAAATGTAATAATTTTAAATAACTTCTTTTAAAAAAAACTGTGAAACAACACACAGCTATATGTGAAGCTACATTCTTCTCTATATTATTTTGGAGTTACACATCATTTTAGACTCCAGCATCAAAATATCTTGTCACTATCACAGGGCTACAGTGATTCCCTGATCATGTACAGGGGGGATTCGATTTTTCACAATTGCCCTACTCAACCTGTACATGTCTTAAGTAATCCAAAGTGACTTACAAAAATGCGGGCCAACCTTCAAATCAAAATCTATGATTCTAATGTAAGAAATCCCTACAAATCTCTTGAAATATTCAGAGATAGTCAACTAGTCATGCCAGTTTCCCCCGTAGTGATGTCTAACAACGGATGCCAGTTGGAAATGGAAAGTGGATCCATTCATTTGTGATCTGATGATCAAAATACTTTGTAGAAGGACAATTTTAAGCATAAATCATGAATATTTTTTTTAAAGTGTGTATTATATATACCCTATTACCCAATTTAATTACACTTAGTTAATTTTATAGATAAGCATACCTTTCATTGTCTCGTTCTGTCATAGATTGTGCCTGAAGGAAGTAAAATAGTGGCTCTAATACCTTTGCACACTGAGACCACCCTTTTACTTCATGAATCCAATAGCTTCTCTCTTCCTTGCTGAAGGGAGGTGTTCAGTTTTAACACCACAGGAGGAAGAAGATGCTAATGCCTGCTTCTGACTGCCCTTGAGATCACAGATCTCTTAACAAGCATTTATTTTTAAAAAGAATAGGTTTTCTATTAGATTAAAGGTAACTGTCCAGGCTTTTAAATACAAATTGTTTAAGCAGTTCTTCCAACATGACATTTCACAAATGTTCATGAAATCTTCAGAAACCTTAGTTACATACTTCATCTCAAATCAGTGACTGTTTCTGTAATAAAGATTTTCTTTGAAAAGCAGCCTCTCTATTCCTCGGCAACCCTTTCGGCAATTAAAATTTCTACATAAATAAATGATGTCTTTCAGTAAATAATCTTGGCTTTTACTCTGATATCTTATGATGATGCTGAAAAGGATGTTTACTAAGTGAAGACTGTGTTTATGGAAAAAGACACTAGGATTTAGTAGCTACATGCAAAGTTCAGACAAAAAAAGACGACATTTTCAGCTTGGTGGTGGGGAAAGACAAAGAGAGGAGAAAGGGAATACCTTTGCTTTTCCAAGCTATGCCACATTTTCCTTTCTCCTGTCACCGCCCCAATGTCTCCCTGTATTTTGACTATAAGAACACTTTTGGATTTTTACACATCATAGGCTTCCTTGGTGAAGGCTGTATCAGCCCCGGGCACTGCTTTTCAGGCTGGAAGGACATTAAAGCCTGGTTCACCCAAACAATGAGCTTCCTAGCACTTTCTCAGGCCCCAAACCATGAGCCACCATCTACAGCCCGAGAATAGCTCACAAAGAGAAGGAAAATACTTACTTTCTTTAACCCACCTTCTCCTAGTTTTCCTCTATCCTCATTTATCAAGCATATATGATGACTTTCATTCACCTTCACTTCATTCCTTCTCACCAGGCATTACATTCAAGTTGCCAACTCATTGCAGCACCAAAAGGAAAGGAAAGAATTGCTTTTCTGTTTGGTTGGACAGTTGAAGTGGAATGTAAATAAGAGGACAAAATACAATTCAATACTTGTGACACACACTATATGTAGTTTTGACTCAAATGGCATGTTTCACACTTAAATGTCAAAAATGATACCTCTGGGTTTTTTCCCTTTTTATTTTTACAAAGTTTTAAAAAGTTCCACGTAACTATGAAGATTATGAAATGTGAAAATTATATTAAGTCAAACTTAAGGTATTTAAAATAGAATTTAAAATAACTGTTCAACAAGTGAAAAATACAAAATGTGCTCGTATTTATATGCATGTTTTCAAACAACTGGCAATAGTTGTATCCAGGGAGTAAAGATGCTTCATTAGTATCAATGGAAAGCTTTACACACAGCTGATAATTCAATAAACACGTGTTCTTTCCTCCACTCATATTCAACAACTCAAACAGCCCCTCTGCTGTACTGGCCCTTTACAATGGACAAGAAGAGAGAACTCCTCTCACGTAAACCACTTTTATTCCTTTCGTTTCAAACTACTGTTCAAACTATTTGCCCAGCTCCCCAACTCACCAACATATTTAAGCTCATATCAGTTACTCTGCCTGGGGATACAGAAGGAAGTGTTGGCAAGCGAGAAAAGACAGTAGGAAATGTCTTTGCTAAGGCATAACCCTTTGAAGTTTCTGATACACCATTACTATCAGCTGTCCTTTCTTATCGTGCTCCTCTTATGAAGACCTTCCTTGCTCTTGACATTTTCCAGACTATAGTGTCTCCGCCATACAAATATTTTAAAACTACTGAGCACAGACTAATTTGTAGACAATAATGTGTATTTTTACACTATAAGCAATACACATTTAAAATGTATGTTAATATTTTTACTGCTCTGAATTCTACTGAAATACAATGGAAAATTAGATGGTGCATGATCAAGTCCCCGGTGCATATTTTGTCACAACAATTAGGAACAATTGGTGTGTTGCATATGTCTGTGATTTTTAACTAGATTCTCCTCTTTCCCCTTCCTCTCTCACATTTTCAGAAAGCTTCTCCTGTTCCCCAGAAAGCTGGATCCAAGCTGAGTGCACGTTTTCTCAAATCTGACTGTGAATAAAGAAACACAAACCAGAATTCCCATAGAATATTTTCTTGGGGGGAAGATCATTGTGGAGTGAAGGTCAGTGAACATAATGGTCAGGGTTTAACAGAGGAGAGATTTTCACTTGCAGTAAGCTTGTAAAATTAATTAGATCTTGACTATTTTTTCCCCTGCAGCCTGCATAAAATGAGCATGAATGTGTTCAATGCAGTCTGCTATGACAGCCTAGATAGAATTTCTTTCCTTTCCTTCCCTGCATCAGATGTATCTTCATTAAAGTGTGTTCTTTTCTAAACATGCTATTACTTTTCCAGTCATGACAGAAACAGAGCTTATGCTGTACAGCTCTATTTTGCGTTTAACAAACCGTATAACCAGACCTGTTATTGTGTGTTTCTTTGTTTTTGAATCTGCTCATGTGGAGGTACCCTTGAATTTAAAATTAGGGAAGGAGAAGGCATCTTTTATATTTATTAAAGACAGTAATTTCCTTTGACTTTTTTCACATTCTGTTTTAACATGCTATTAATGCTAAGTGGGGACTTCAGCCATACACAGCAGTGATTAGATTGCAAAACCTGAGATAAACCAGAGAACATACTCAAAATCTTCAGGCTAAGAAGTGACCCAAGGAAGACATAGGATTGTAGTTTGATGTGGTTATGTTGCAAGGGATTTGAGAGGAAGTGCTCAGAAGTGTTAATACAAATCATGTTTCAAAATTGTTACCATTGTTTGCCCCAAGTACTTGTATTTACTAAAAGCTCCCCAGATCATGTTCATTACATTCCTGAAAGTTTAGGATAAACAAATGTTCACTCCCTTGTTTATTTCAAGAAATTTTACACACTAAGCAGATTGCAGAAAGATTTTCCTTGATTTATAACACCAGAAGGACAATAGGAAATGTTAAGTTTCTATGTCCAGTATTAAACATTATTTTAAAATAGTTCATAAACCTGCTCCTTGAAATCATAGATAGAACTTTCAGATTAACAGATTAACCCTACAGCAAAGGAGGCTGGAAAGATTAAGGAAATTTCATTTAATTCTTGTAGCTAAGGAGAGCTGTTGAAAGATAAGGAGTATCCAAAGAATGTACAAAAACTATGACAGCTTTAAATTAATATTACAACATCATTTTCTCTCACATAACTTTCCCCTTGCATTAAAAACAGATATAATAGTTTAATTAGCTTATTTTGCTGTAACTATTTATAGTATTTCTAAATATTTTCACACACAGTTAAGTGAGGTGGAGCAAGGTGAGCTAAAAAACACCAAAAAAATTTGGAAAGGGGATCTGTGATGTTTAAATATTGAACAATGTTATTCCTTTCAAAACACAAAAATGTGTGGTTTTGCTTTTTGCACGAGATACCTTTCCCAGTTAAATTAAAAAGAAAAAAAAAAGGTTTTGCTGTTGCTTCTGCTACTTCTGATATTCACCAAAGGAATAATTATGGTCTGTACTTTTTAAAAGCCTCTTTAATTCAGCATTCATTACACATAAAGGGTACTGCACTCACTCTTGGCTGATGGTCATTGCAATACAGTTAGACATGATCTCGCAAACAGACCTGTTGACCTCAAACTTCCAATGAAGTCAACAAAACTGTGTGGGCAGGATAGTGCATCGAAACAGAGCCTTTTTCAAAGCCAAGGCCAGAGTTAAGAGGCAAATGCTAGAAACTAAATATATATGAATGTGTATGCATGCACTTAGCTGTTCTTAATGGTGATGTGTGTGTAACAAGCTATTATGGATTATTTGGCTGGAAATGCAAAAAGAGAGAAGGCAAGAGTCATCTCCAGGCAACCCAAAACATTGTTTTTCCATCTCTATCTCACTAAAATGAAATGTTCCGTGCTTGAAAAAATGTCCTGTTTGATCTGAAGAACTAGTAATTTTATTGGTGGTACTTTGAAATGAAACGTCTCTTCAAAAATATTTCAGATTTTTGTTCTTCCCCTCCACATTTTTTCAGCCCAGCATATTGACCTGAATTGACACCATTTGCATGTAGCTTTGTCTGTCCCTTTCAACTCATAACATCTCATATGAAGGGTTTACTCAGTCTTCAGTCACAATCATTAATAATAGAGTTACAACAGAATTATTTTCTAAAGTACTGAGGGCAGGAAAGGAGTTTCCTAGGGTTATTTTTTTATTTTTTCGTTCTGGTTAGCATGATTGTCTGTGCATAACAGCAGAAAGCTTTTCTGCAAGCCTCCCAGTTTTTGACCTGTCTTGAATCTGTCTCACTTGTCTACAGATGGCCATTGAGTCCTGATTGTAGTAGATTACTAAATTGATAGAGTGCCGGGATTAGGCCCATCTGTCTGCAGGAAGATCTGTAATCTTGATGAGAGGTTATTTTTGCCTGGGAGTTGAAAAGCGGCAAACCGTGCTGCGCTGAAGGATCAACCAAGCTTTTCCATAAAGTAAAGAAGATGGAAAAAACATCTTATGCTGCTGAAGCCAGTGAACACCAGCAAGGTGCTGTAAATACACTTGAAATACTGCTTCATTGAACATCTTCTTAGGATGATTTTCTGTGAGAAAGAGAGGTTTAAAGACAAGCCAAATTTTGCCCTTTTGTTGCAAGAGGCCATCATCACAGTTTAAGAGTCACAAAGCTTGGTCCTGAATGCGTGCTTGAATGTTAGTAGCCTTGAGGTTGAGCAGCTGAACTAGAATGAAAGTAAAGATTAGCTCTATCCTACCCCCGAAGTCAAGTGTAACTAGGCAACAGAGACATTTGGTAAGGAATTAACTATATTTAATTATTTTCCTAATTTGAAATCTTCTTACTTCTCGACTTAGATCTCCGAAAGTACCCAAAATATCATTGCAGATAATGCTGAGAGAAACCTGACTTCATTCTGCAGCATTTTTAGAGCTTTCATCACATTTCATTTGTTCTTTGAAACAAACTCAAGTTCTTTGAAATGTTTTCTCTGAAAAACAGGTGTTCAGAGCAAAGGTCCATTCTAGGCTAACATATCAGGAATGGGTAAGTTTTCAGGGGTTTTTATTGTTAATTTAGTTAAGTTTAGTTTCATAATTTATGGAATATTTTTCCCTAAACAGTTAATGGGTGTCTTACTGTTCATTTCAGCAGGACCAGGACTTGGTCTCTGGTAGATCAGACAGTAAGTTCCTCTATCTGTACTATAAATTTGTCTTTTCTGTACACTGAGATATAATGATGTGATTTGTATAGGTAGCAGTGTATATGTGTGTTATAAAGATTGTCTCCTTTTTTCTAACAGAAAGATTAACGTATATGAAGAAATGTTTTGTTGGGTTTTTTTAATAAGATGAAAGCTGAAGACCTTTATAAATCTGCCTTTGAGACTACTTTAATGAGAAGACTCATTTTATACCACTACGTAGGAGACAGTGCCTCTATAAATTCTAATGCTGAATTTTAGGAAAAGGTAAGAAGAAAGAAAGAAAAAGATATACTTAACATGTTTGTTGAAGTGAAGTATTAACACATTCCTTCAGACTCCTCACCCAAAATTTGACTTTAAGATCAGAGCTGCTATTATTATTATTTTCCACTTTCAACCACTGTTTATGAATGCAGCTAAATTTTCATGTTTCTTTTTGTATACATTCATATTTGATACTTGTAAGTTCAAAACAGACATATAGGAACCCTATGTCTTATGCTTTTAACTTTTTCTTTAAATTTTGACTTAGAATAACCTTTCTCCATTGTGGAGTGAGGGATATAACATAGCGAAAAAAAGGACCTACAGCCAATCACTAATGCTTTAGACATGAGAGTGAGCAAATCCAATTCAAATAATTCTTGCCCTTATAGTAATAAAAAGTACACGAGGAAAAAAATTGTGTTTTAATCCTAACGGAGTGTATCGAGTTGTTGCCACCAGTTGTATAAAAAAAATACTTAAATTGTGTCTCTTTTATAATTGTCTTTCTGGTAACATACCATTTGTACAAGTTTTCATACTGTGAAAAAATATGTGAGACCCACAGATGAAAGGGAATTGTCAAGTAACATGGTTTGTTAAGGAAAATGCTACAAACTTTGGCAAACAAAGCAGTCTTATTCTTCCCTCTCAATTTGCCTGTTTTACTCAGGATGTCTCTACTGCGGCAGAATGCATGTAGGGTGGGGAGAAAGATCCTGAAAACAAAAGTTTAACTTTTGCTGGGTAATTGGGAACTGCCTAAGTTGGGAAATTTAGAAACCCAGGCCTTAAGAAGGAAACTATGCACTTTGGCAGTCAGAGACCAAGAGGAAGGCAGGGGATAATTCTTGAAACACAAGTAAAGCCTGAGGCAGCAGAAAAAAAGGAAGGTCTAGTGATTAACCATTCAAACATCCCATTCCATAAAGTTTTCCGAGTGACTGCAGGCCAAGCTTCCAAACTAGTGTTACTGTCACTGGAAATTAAAACCTACAAGTAATACTTTCTTTTCCTTCTCCATCTGAAAACAGGAGTAACAAAAATTTTCTTAATTGAAGACAGTAAAAATTTTGATTTGTTTACATGGAATGCAAATTGGGTTCATATAAATATTTGAGTTTCCTGAATGCTGACGGTAAGCTCAGGGCAGGGCCCCGAAGCCACTGTCTCCATCCTGTCCTCAGATCCTACTGCTCCACTCCACAGATCCTCCCACAGCCTCCCTGTCAGCCCTGAAGCAATGGCTGTGGACTACTGTTCTTCAGTTACTTCAGATACTGGGTCCCAGCAATGATTGTGCTGATAATAAGAGATCAGCAAGAATTTCATAGCTTTCTGCCACACCAAAGTGCCAGATGAAAAACCCAGAGAGAGAGCACCAACAGCCCAGCCAGTGCACAGTCCTCCAGCGAGCTTAACTTCTCCTTAACCAGCCAGGGTAAAGGATGGTCAAATACACACTCAGTGACTTTAGGTTCTTGTGGTCCCCACAGCAGCCAAGCAAGGAGGACACAAACAATATAAATTTTCACAATTCAATAAAATCTCTGTAATTACTTCAGGGCTTGATTGATGAAAAGAAAAGCATATAGGAGAGGGAGGGAAAAAAAAGAAAAAGATATATAAGATGGTAGTTAGAGGTCTATTCTTGGTTATCCCTGGATGAGTTACTTAAACCACTGGATTAATCTGGACTCTCTTCTCTGCTACTACCCTTCGCAATGCAGAACATGATGCAGCAATGATGCTAATCACACCACATCCTGTCCTTCCTAGTCCTATAAAAGCTGCACAGGTACTTACAGAAACCCCTTACCAATTTTACAAACAAGATTGGACAAACATGCTCCCTTTGTCTAGTTTACACAGATTTTGTCTTACTGTTGTGTTTACTCTCTCCACTATCCTGGGAAATTGAGAGCTGACTAAGCTAAGGAACAGAATTCTTATACTTCAGTTTCTTGCTGGTGATATACTAATTAATTATACGGGTTTACTTCCAGATTTCAAATTCTAAGATATTGAAAGTGATAGCAAAAACCATAAATACATAGTCCTTCTATATTATGAAAGGTTTCTACCTTATAAGAATAAGATATATGTCATGTGCAAGCATTATTTTCTCTATTTCTTTTAGTTAAAATATTTTAGACGTGATTTCCTAACATGGCATAGTGTATACACTATATAACCACTTTATAAATGGGATCCTGCAAGTTCTTGTGATAAGAATAAAAAGGGAAGCAAAATGTCACAGTATTTTGCAGATATCCTTAAATGATTCTTTAATGCCTGTGAAAAATCAAATATTGGTACATCTCTCCTTCCTACACCTACCTCTCTGGCAATCTAATAATGTATATTGTACTTTGTCTACTGTGTGTACCTTTCATTTTGGTCAAAGCCTTTAATCCTCCACTTTTTAGATAAAATGCCGTAACCATACTGTAGTAGGTTAAGATTGATTGACAAGTGCATATAATTACAGCTTCAATAGTGCAGTATGTTTTACAGTTGGAAAAAATGCACAACCTTGAAAATAAAGAAGTTGTGCCCTTTCCCTGGGATAAAAGGATCATATCAAATTGGTTCGTTTCCTTGGCAAAATGAAATAAAAGGCTTCTTTTAACAAAGAACCCTTCCCAAAAGGCTGCTGGAAGAAGTCTCTTTGACTAGTTAATACCTCACCAATAAGAAAATCAAACAAGGGAAATGTAGAATATTAGGAAATGTTCCCCTTTTAATGTCATTTTTTATTCAGTAGTGTATGGAAAGGATAAAATAGGGGAAAGAAATGCCTAAGTATTTTTGCCAACAATTAGAAAAATGAAGGTTATTGTGAAAAGAATAAATTGGCAAACAGAAAAGACATGTTGAATCCTCCTAATCAAATATTCTCCACACCAGCCTCTGTTATTTTAATTCCCATACATTTCACAGACAATACAATTTAAATTTAATCTTGATTCCCTTAGTCTGGACCAGTGGCAGTTCATTCTTACTCAAATGCCTTACAGCTAGTGAGGGGTCATAAAAAGGAGAAAGAGTTTGAAAGACATGATGTAAATTCAGGTTTCCATCACACAGAAGCAGCTTTGGTTTAAACACCTAGTTAAACACTAACATAGCCATATTCCATAGCAGACTATGTTTTCTCTTATGCACGTTGGGCATTTCTGGTAGGCAGAGATGTTCCAGTTCAGAATATAAGTGTGCGAGGACAACCATGGACCATACACCCTTGCTCATCAAGAGCAGCAGAAACCATT
The DNA here is from genome assembly GCA_008921705.1 of Burhinus oedicnemus. Taxonomy (NCBI): domain Eukaryota; kingdom Metazoa; phylum Chordata; class Aves; order Charadriiformes; family Burhinidae; genus Burhinus; species Burhinus oedicnemus. The sequence continues at coordinate 436,471 of VFFE01006902.1, forward strand.
CACACACACCTCCCAAGGCCTGAAGTGTCCTTTGTGAGGAAAAGCACCCGGGAATGGGGAACCGAGTATATATCTAGCCTTCAAACAGGAGAGCTAATGGTTCTTATTACCCCACCACTACTGGCACCTTCTACTTCTTCATCTCAGCCTCTAACGCAGTTCCTCACCCTTCCTCTTCTTCAGAAACTTTTGTTACTGAGAAGAAGGGCCACTAATTTGTGTAGGAAATTGCTGCAACCTTTTACCTAAGAGTAAACTTCAACCCAATAGTCAGATTAATGGCAAAATGATTACAGAAATCATAATTTTTGGAGTATAAAGGTGGTTAAGCACAAGTTAAACCAGGGTTTGTTCTAGAGTTAACATTTGATCTGAGAGACTGCGAAATTCACTAGATACAAGTGTTTTCAGAAGTTCCAGGTGGGTCTGCCATCCATGCCCCTGGGCAGAACTTCTGGGACTGAGCCCACCGTCAGTGCGATAGGGATTAACCATGTGTCCTGCAGTCTTCCTCCCTGTCTATGTGTACTTGAGCACTTTTTGGCATATGTCACTGCTCCCTCACTGTGCCTCTAATACGACAAGACAATGTGTCAATGAAGAGAGTCCTCTGCAATGTATGAATCCTTTAGTGTAGGCATTGCCATTGACTCCAAAGGAATATGTCTATATGGACAAACTGAGTCAGTGTCCATGTGGACATATCTGTATGGGATATGGACATATGGACAAGCTGAACCAACTGCTGGACCAGGAACTAAAATGGAATACGATTTCCTTACAAACAAGTCCTGTTACATACATTTATTTCAATGTTAGTTTTTCAATGACAGTTTTCTTTAAATAACATAATCCTTTTAATATCACTTAAATGAAATACATATGTGTAATCAAGATTTTTTTTTTAAAGGGTTAAAAAAATTCTTTGCCTTTTAGCTTTTTTATGGAGTCATCAACGTGTCAAGTAGGAGAAACAAGATGCGTGCACTCTGTGGTGTGCTTTCAGCCACAATGGCTGATTAGAAAAGAAATTTTGTCATGTCAGGAAGCAAATAAGGAGCACAAAATAATTCACTAATAGGCTTGGAGGGAAAAAAGAAAAAAAGAAAAAAAGACTGTAACTACTATTTTTCTAACCATATTTACACTGTACTAATTCAAAATAACTCCTCTATATTGAATGTTTCAATACACATTACATTTAGATTTATTAAGACACAGTATATAGTAAATGTGGTTCCACTGATTATTATAAGTGTATTCATTAATATTTAACAATGCTTTGTAAGGTTTCTCTCCTACAGTTTTTCCCAAGCTGAACAAGTGTGGTTTTAATAACCCACTGGTCGGTATGTAATTAACACAAATAACTGTCTTAACGCATTTAATTTAAATGTCAATTCAAGACTCATTTGAAATGTGACCTTCCAAACAGTGTAACCTGGCCATCAAAATGTTCTTAATATGAAGATGATGTGTTCTTCCAAACATTCATTAGGAAAACAGATAAAAAAAGAATGGATCAGCCTTAGAAGCTAAATCACTGTTTACTTACCAGGAGTTTTACTGTGTATAGGGGATATTATAATCATGTCAGCTATTTTTTTACACATAACAGAACAAACCACATAATTTTAGTTGAATCACACTTAAAAATAAATAAATAAACAAACAAATAAATAAATTTGTCTACTGCACTCACTCTTATGATTTTAACACTATGATTTTAATCTTCTGTTTGAAAGGCAAAATGAAGACATACTCTTAGTGATGTTTCAGAAAACAAAAATGGGGCAGAACCTTTTTTCTGTAAAGTTTGGATTTTTACAATCTTGTCTATTGCAACTATCCTGGTTTCTACATTCTGAAGTCTGTCTAATCATTGCAATTAAAAGTTGGAATAACTTATGAGCAATAAAAGGAGTAAATTATACCCAGTCTGAAAGAAGAACTAATTATAAAGCTGTTGCTTGATTAAGGTGTTTATACTGAAGAGTATTAAAGGGATTAGTCTAAAGCTTTACATCCTGCAGCACAGAATTAATATGCAGAATTTAAACACTCAAATCAATTCAGGTGCACCAAACAATTATATGGAATACGAACACTCGACCCAGCTAATGGTCACACTAGTCCACCAAGGTAATTTATATTCATGTACTTATTGACCGCTGCACATTCACAAAAGGACTGTTCTAATGTTAATGCATGCTTCCAAGAAGCTTCCATCTACTTGCATCTAATCACAGTGGACTTTAGTGAGAAGACAACAACGTACCTCACTGCTAATGTTTTGCACCAATGAAGTATTTCCTGAAGGACAGATGTTGCTCTCCCATCTCTTTGCACGCAGTGGTCTAACTTATGATCTCGGATGCACCAATGAATCACTCACAGTGGGAGAAGCCTCAGAATATGCAATTGAGAGAAGGATTTGTTACAGAGCATTCAAGCATAATACACAAAAAAAAAAAAAAGGACAAGATACACTAGATAATATAGGGAACAGTGTATGGGATGCTGTGGACAGAAGAAAAAAGAGGCAGAGGAGGAGGTGTAAGAAATATATCTCCAGTGAGCAACTCCTTCTACCTACACACACACCAAGCAAACTAAAGTATTAAAATAAAATAATATATGGTGCAAGGATACACTTAAAAACACAGTCTTTTCAGAAGTTGCATCAAAAAATGGGATCAGGCTACTTTATTAACAGCCCTCAGATGGATGTGTGGCCTTGTGGAAAGATGTTTTCAGTGCTGAACTCATAACCAAATAAAGATAAACAGTTGATTTCAGTAAGAACATACAAACCTCAATTGCAGGGTTCAGCTCCGTAGCACTCACAAGTGAGTTTTATCAAACAAACAAACAAAACCTATTTAGATTGGGTTTGTATAGCTATCAAAAGGCAAAGACAGCACTGGAAGAGACAAATACAAATCCTACATCCGCTTTACAGGTAATACCTAAGTGAAGGAAAAGAAGTTTTAAGCTACAGAAGTAATAAATTATAGGCAATGCTATTGATCCTATTTAGAGGCATCACTCAGAGATAATCCTAGTGCTATGTCAGAGCAATGCTGACATACTCTGGTGACAAGAGACCAGAAGAAGCCCTCCATTGATTCTTCCAGAACATGGCCATGCCCAGAGCAGCCAGGTAAAGCAAGAATGCCACCCCCAAGCTCAGAAAGTAATGAACGTCGACATGGTGAAAGCATCTCAAATAACACAATAAACTCCTCAGCACGACCTAGCTAGTATTGGCTACGTGCTACCTTGTTCTCACGCGTAAGTGACAGTCTGCCAATGGAAAGAGAAACAAACATCCATAGGCCACAAAATCTTTTGCCTGATAAACAAAAATATTTTAATCCTGACATTATACTTAACCATTTTATGTGTCTGCAATAAAGTGTGGTTTTCAACAGCACCCAAAGAATCAAGTTTCAGGATTCTTCAGTCTGTTCTAAGACACAAAATGCCTGGCCAGCACCTCTTTGCTTGATAGCTTTGGGTTATCTTCAGGTCAAATGTTTCACATGCCAAATCAAGGGACAATTGAGCCCTTATCACTCTAATATGTACTCTTCTGTGGGCTTTCTCAGAAGCACCCTCAAACCTCTCCCCAGACAATTCCCTTTTCTGTACTTCCTCCCTTCCTTAGAAAGAGAAGATCCATTACGATAACACCAGGGATTACAACATTTATTTTAAACTCATTAGTAACAAACTCACTTTTAACTCACTTACACAGTAGTGAACTTCTTTGCTCTTTGCAGCTGTTTTCCATTGTGTTTGTGCTGGTTTAGGTTCTTAGTTACCTCCAGAGGTTAGTCTGAATATTTTGGACTAAGACTTTCTTTGCAGAGGAGATCCAACTTGCTTTGTTCATGGTTGTCCTCTGAGCTTCTACCTGTCCTGCCCCACACCACAGCCCCCAATCTTTTTTTTTTTCTTTTTTTTAATCAGAAACTGAGCCCCTCACCCTCTGCAAGGTTTGGCTCGCCTGCCTCTCATCAGCAATGTTTTGTAGCCCCTGAAACCATGTGTTATCATTAGTGCTCAGTAACCCTCCCAGTCCTCTGAATTACTGTGCTGCATTCAGCCTTCTCTGTTTTATTCAAAACTGCTGAATATGTCACGTGCTGCACAGAACAAAATAAGGCAAATGCTAAAGGTGGCAACCTTCAGGTTATCTCCCGTTATACTGGCTCACGTTGCTTGTGGATATAGGACAAGCACTGTATGAAATTCCCTTCAGGAGTCTTCTTTCAATTGTCTTTTGCATTCCCAGAGAGTAACAGCTCTGATGGAGATTTTAATTGCTCTACTTTTCTGCCTGCAGTATTTTTTTTAATTACTTTTCATTCCTGGTACCATGCACCCAAAAACCGTTCCTTTTCCTTGTTTAAGCATTCAAAGAAAGGTGTTAAAAGACAAAGTCACAGAGGATAGCTATCAAAGGCACCCAGTTATCTCTTGCCCAGACTGAAAGCTGAAGAGATTTTATTTATAGCCACAGTGTTCTCAGGAGCAAACACACTTATTATCACTTTGGCAAGTTTCATACAAGGAGAGGCAGTGGGAGCTGGATGTGCTTACCCTGGAGAAGTTTATGGAGACATCTAATCAGTCTTTAGCTGCCAAAAGGGGAATCCAGAGAAGACAGGGCCAAACCCTTCTCAGGTGTGCACCGAAAAACAATGTAAGGCAGCAGTGGTAGTCTGCAGCAGCAGGACTAACTGGCTAAATCAAATATAAAGAAAAATGCTTTCCCTATGAGAGAGGTAAAACACTGGAACAGGCTGCTCAGAAAAGGTGTGGAGATACTTGAGCTCATCTGGACAAGGTCCTAAGCAACCTGGTCTAACTTTGAAGGAGGAGTATGGACCAGACAACCTTTAGAGATTCTTTTTAATTTAAATTATCCTATAATTATAATTAATCTAATCACTAAACAAATATTAATAGCCCTGGTAAATCTTCTGTAATCTGATCATTATGTAAGTATAGAGGTGTTAGAAGGGACCTCAAAAGTCATCCAGCCTATTCTTCTGCCACAGTCCAGGACCTTCATTCTAGATACTTGTCAAATCTATCCATAAAGTCTAAGAAACCTTTCCCCATTTTCATGTTGCTCTCCATTCATACAGATCTGCACAACCATTCCAGCCAAACTCCTCCACTGTTTTTACTGTTCAAGTTTTTCATGAAATCTGATCCATATCCCCTTTCTGTAACTTATCAGTGTTGTTTAGCTAGAAAGGCAGACTCAAAATTTTGAGGAAAAAAACTGCCATCAGAATGCTCCTTCTGCAATTACTGTCACAGGACTACACAAGAATGCGCAGAACTGCATTAAAAAGAATAAAAATCCCAACTCCACCCTTGAGTCATTTTGCTAATGGAAAAAAAGGCCACTGAATATTGACCTAACTTCCCATCAAAAAACACGATTGCACTTTTTGCTGTTTTTTCCATAGGCAAACCTGCTTAAAGCTTATTTTCTTTTTGATGTACATGTGATAACTGTTGCCACAAACACATAGCATAGGATTCATCTTCTTCTCATTTAGCTGACTAACTTTAAGACACTTAATTCTACACACATAAGTCTATGCGGCCTGATGAGGTGAATCCCAGAGTCCTGAAGGAATGGGCTGATGTAGTTGCCAAGCAACTCTCCACTATATTTGAAAAGTCATGGCAGTTAGGTGAAGTCACCAGTGACTGGAAAAAGGGAAACATTGCATCCATTCTTAAAAAGGGTAGAAAGGAGGACCCTGGGAACTCCCAACCTGTCAGGCCCACCTCTGTGCCTGGCAAGATCATGGAACAGGTCCTCCTAGAAGCTACACTAAGGCACATGTGGGACAGGGAGGTGATTCGACACAGCCAGCATGGTTTCACTAGGTTGCCTGACCAACCTGGTGGCCTTCTACAACGGAGTGACTACATCAGTGGACAAGTGAAGAGCTATGGATTTTGTCTATCTGGACTTCTGCAAGGCCTTTGACATGGTCCCCCCCAACATCCTTCTCTCTAAATTGGAGACATATGGATTTGATGGATGGGCTGTTCAGTGGAGAAGGAATTGGCTCGATGGTCACATCTAGAGAGTTGTGGTCAATGGTCCTGTGGTCCAGATGGAGATCAGTGACAAGCGGTCTCCCTCAGGGGTCCATATTGGGACCAGTACGTTTAATATCTTCATTCATGACATAGACAGTGGGATGGAGCGTACCCTCAGCAAGTTTGCAGATGACACCAAGTTGAGTGGTATGGTTGACACACCTGAGGGACTGGATGCCATTCAGAGGGACCTGGACAAGCTCAAGAAGTGGGCCCATGTGAACCTCATGAGGTTCAACAAGGCCAATCACAGGATCCTGCACCTGGGTCAGTGCAAAACCCAATATAAATACAGGATGGGGGAGCAGCCCTGCTGTGAAGGACTTGGGGGCACTGGTGGATGAAAAGCTGGACATGAGCCAAAAGTGTGCACTTGCAGCCCAGAAAGCCAACCATACACTCCACTCTTATAAGACCCCACCTGGAGTACTGCGTTCAGCACAGTCCTCGGTACAGGAAAGACATGTTGGGAGGGTCCAGAGGAGGGCCACAAAAATGATCAGAGGGGTGGATCACCTCTTCTGTGAAGAAAGGCTGAGAGAGTTGGGATTGTTCAGCTTGGAGAAGAGAAGGCTCCGTGACGACCTTATTATGCCTTTCAGCACTTAAAGGGGGCCTACAAAAAGATAGGAACACTCTTTTTAGCAGGGTCTGTTGTGATTGGACAAGAAGGACAGGTCAAGTAGCTTTAAACTAAAATAGGGAAGATTTAGACTAAACTTAAAGAAGAAACTTTTATGATGAGAGTATTGAAACACTAGAACACGATGCCCAGAGAGGTGGTAGATGCCCCATCCCTGGAAACATTTAAGGTCAAGTTGGATGGGGCTCTGGGCAACCTGATCTAGTTGAAGATGTCCCTGCTCATTGCAGGGGGGTGGAAAGCTGTTCCAGCATTCTGATCATCTTCATGGCCCTCCTCTGGACTTACTCCAACAGGTCCTTGTCCTTCTTGTGTCAGAGGCTCCAGAGCTGAATGCAGTACTTTGGGTGGGATCTCATGAGAGTGGAGTAGAGGGGCAGAATCACCTCCCTCGGCCTGCTGGCCACGCTTCTTTTGATGCAGCCCAGGATGCAGCTGGCCTTCTGGGCAGCGAGTGCACATTGCCAGCTCATGTTAACTTCTCATCAACCAACATCCCCAAGTCTTTCTCCTCAGGGCTGCTCACAACCCATTCTATACCCAGCCTGTATTTGTGCATGGGATTACCCCAACCCACGTGCAGGACCTTGCACTTGGCTTTGTTGAACTTCATGAGGTTTGCACCGGCCCACCTCTTAAGCCTGTCCAGGTCCCTCTGGATGGCATCTCTTCCCTCCACTGTGTTGACCATACCACACAGGTTGGTGTCGTCAGCAAACTTGCTGAGGGTGCACTCAATCCACTGTCCGTGTTGCCAATAAAGATGTTAAACAACACTGGTCCCCATACCAACCTCTGAGGAATGCTGCTTGTTACTGGTTGCCACTTGGAAATCACACTGTTGACTGCAACTCTTTGAGTGCAGCCATTCAGCCAATTCCTTATCCACCAAGTGGTCCATCTGTCAAATCCGTGTCTCTCCAATTTAGAGACCAGGATGTCATGCGGGACAGTGTCAAATGCCTTGCACAAGTCCAGGCTGTTGATGTCACTTGCTCTTCCCTTTTCCACCAATGCTATAACACGATCATCGTAGAAGGCCAAAATTTGTCAGGCATGATTTGCCTTTAGTGAAGCCACTGTGGCTGTCGTCAATGACCTCCTTATTTTCCATGTGTCTTAGCATGGATTCCATGAGGATCTGCTGCATGATCTTGCCGGGCACAGAGGTGAGGCTGACTTGCCTGTAGTTTCCCAAGTTTTCCTTTTTACCCTTCTTAAAAATGGGCGCAATGTTTCCCCTTTTCCACTGGGCAGGAACTTCATCAGACTGCCAGGTCTTCTCAAATATGATGGATAGTGGCTTGGCAACTTCATCCACCAGTTCCCTCAGGACCTGTGGATGAATCTCATCAGCTCCCATGGACTTGTGTACCTTCAGGTTCCTCAGCTGGTCTCAGACCTGGTCTTCTCCTACAGGTTCCTCATTCTGCCAGTCCCATTCTTTGTCTTCTGCAACTTGGGCAGTGTGGCTAGAGCCCTTGCCAGTGAGGACTGAGGCAAAAAAGTCATTGAGTACCTCAGCCTTGTCCATGTCCCAGGTGAGAGTGTCCCCCATTTCCTCTCAGAGAGGGCCTACATTTTCCTTAGTGTTTCTTTTATGACTGACATACCTGTAGAAGCTTTTCTTGTTGCCCTTGATGTCTTTGGCCAGATTTAATTCTATGTGCACTGTAGCTTTCCTAACCTGATCCCTGGCTGTATGGACAATTTCTCTGTATTCCTCCCAGACTACCTGTCCTTCCTTCCACCCTCTGTAGGCTTCTTTTTCCGTTTGAGATTGTCCAGGAGCACCTTGTTTATACATGGAGGCTTCCTGGTGTTTTTGCCTGACTTCCTGTTTGTTGAGATGCATCGCTCCTGAGCTCGGAGGAGGTGGTCCTTGAATATTAGCCAGCTTTCTTAGGCCCCTCTTCTTTCCAGGGCTTTATCCCATGGTACTCTCACAAGCAGATCCCTGAAGAGGCCAAAGTCTGCTCTCCTGAAGTCCAGGGTAGCAAGCTTACTGCCCGCCCTCCACACCACCCTAAGGATCTTGAACTCCACCATCTCATGGTCACTGCAGCCAAGGCTGCCCTTGAGCTTCACATTCCCCACCAGCCCCTACTTGTTGGTGAGAACAAGGTCCAGCATGGTACCTCTCCTCATTGGCTCCTCTATCACTTGGAAAAGGAAGTTATCATCAACATATTCCAGGAACCTCCTGGATTGCTAATGGCCTGCTGTGTTGTCCCTCCAAAAGATATTGGGGTGGTTGAAGTCCCCCATGAGTACCAGGGCTTGTGAACCTGAGGCTGCTCCTACCTGGCTATAGAGGGCCTCATCCCCTTAGTCTTGCTGGTCAGCTGGCCTGTAGCAGACTCCCACTGTAACATCACCTGTCACTGCCCTCCCTTTAATCCTGACCCATAAGCTCTTGGTCGGCTCCTCATCTGTCCCCAGGCAGAGCTCCATGTACTCCAGCTGGTCCTTGACATAGAGGGCAACACCCCCTCCTTGTGTGCCCTGCCTGTCCTTCCTGAAGAGTCGGTATCCATCCATTCCAACACTCCAGTCATAGGAGCCATCCCACCTCATCTCCATGATGCCAATAAGATCATAGCTCTGCAGGCATGTGCATGTCTCTAACTCCTCCTGTTTATTCCCCATGCTATGTGGGTTAGCACAGAGGCATTTAAGTTGGGCCCCAGATTAAGCTAACTGACTGGTTGGAGTGGCTAGTATTTCTTTGTGCTGCACTCCAGGTGCTTTCCTGTTGACCTGTGACCCATCTCCAGGTTCTGGGCATCCATTACTTGTTTTGGCGTCATAATTGTCGGAGTGGGCTGGATTGAGGTTCCCCTCCCCCAGAAACTATAGTTTAAAGCCCTTTTCACAAGCTTGGCAAGTCTCTGACCAAAAGTGATCTTCCCCTTTTCTGACAGGTGGACCCCATCTGGGCCCAGTAGACCAGGTTTCTCAAAGTGAGTCCCATGATCTAAGAGGCCAAACCCCTGGCTGTGGCATCAGTCCTGTAGCCAGTTATTAATTTGCCATATTCCCTTGGCCCTATCAATCCCCTTCCCTTTGACTGGGAGGATTGATGAAAAAACTACCTGCACTCCAGAGTCCCTGACAGCTGCTCCCAGGGTTTTATAATCTTCTTGATAGTCTTCAGGCTGCTCCTGGCTGCATCACTGATGCCTACATGGAGCAGCAGCAGTGGGTAATAGTCTGAGGACTGCACGAGGCTTGGCAGTTTCTCAGTGACATCCCTGATACGAACCCCCAGCAAGTAGCACACCTCCCCAGAGAGTGCATCAGGCCGGCAAATGGGTGCCTCCCTACCTCTCAGAAGAGAGTCGCTAACAACCAATACCTGCCGCTTTTTCTTAGTTGCACTGGCTGTTATGCATGGAGCAGATCAGGTAGTCTTACTCAGCTCCAGCGCCTCTCCTGATACAGTAAGTTTTGCGTCTTCACTCTGCAGAGTAGTGAAGTGGTTCTGCAGGGGCACCTCAGTTTTTGGGGGAAGGCTTTCTCCTGTGTGTCTTTGCAGTCACAAGCTTCCATTTTGCATTACTGGCCTCTCTTCTTTCTACATGTGCCAGCGTGGGAATTCTTGACTCTTTGGCTGTGGGTGGTGGGTCCACTGCAGACTGCGCTTGTAACGAGCTGTCTTTCTCCTTCTCAGCCTCCCTGATGCTTCACAGCCTCCTCACCACCTCCTGCAGCTCAGCCACCTGCTGCAGGAGTTCCTCCACCTGGGCACACCTTTTGCAGGCAGTTGTGCCACCTGTCCCTGTCCCTGCCCCAGGAGAAAGGTCTGAGGTCTGCACTGCAGCCTCTCCCTTCCGTAGTTTTGTCTGGGTGGAGGCATCGACCACCGCTGGGGTGGATGGTGCAGAGCCCCGAGCCCGAGCTGCAGCCTTTGTGCTCAGGCGAGTGCCCACCATTCTGCCTTGAGTGCCGTTGACCCGTGCAGATGGCCTCAGAACGGAGCTCGACCAGTGAAATGCGCCTCCTTCGAAGAGGCGCCCTTCCTGCACGCCCTTCCACGCCAACTGCCATGCCCATGCCCTGACTGCCCATCCTGGTCATCCCGGTCCTGGTCGCTGGCGCTCCCTAGGGTGCTTTCTTATAGGCAGGGTGTGGTCTCTGTTGCTCTGGCAACGCCCACACCTTGTCAGCACCTCCCTCAAGAGCTGCCGGCTCCCAGTGGGTCTCTCCGATGCCCTGGCGTGTCCTTCCCTCAGGAAAACCGCCTGTGTGCCGAGCAACGCTGCTCCGTTGCTGGTTGGCCTGGCTCTGGAGCAGCTCCTCTCAGTGACTTGTTACTGGTTTCCGCTTGGACATTGAGCCAGACAGTAACTCTGTGGAGGCAGCCATCATTCTTTATCTGCCTAACAGTTCATCCATCAAACCCATCTATCCCTGTTCAAGCAGGAAGAATGTTGTGGGGGAGCATGTCACAAGGCCTTACAGAGGCATAGGTAGACGACATCTGTAGTTCTTCACTGGTCCACTCTGCAGTCATTCCATCACAGAAGATCACTAGATTAGTCAGTTTATGTATTTAAGTCCAATGTCACCTATGCCGATTATAAGGATAGAGTGCACAACATGCTATTAAAACATTTGTCGTAAATCTCTGTGCCAGAGAAACAGAAGTAAGATGTATTTTGTTACTGAAGAATCCATGCATAGCGGTATTTCTCACACAGCGTCTAAAAGGCTACCCTTTGTGTTATGTGTAGAGCTGTATTATGCAGGAACCTGACATATTCATTCCTGATCGGGTGGGGATCATCCTCTGCATATTTTTTGTACTTTCTCTCTCTATGCCTGGGAGTGGCATGGAAACAGTGACACCTTTTCAGAAGTAGCTCTGATTCATTGGGGTTCTGCACGTGGTTTGGGCCTAACTTATAATGAAATACAAGCACAACACTGGTAAATCAAAAGGACAGGAAAACAGCAAGAAAATATAATTTAAAATGAAAAATTATCTCCGGTGTTTCCAGCTTTTGAAATTCACAAAAAAAATAGAGGGAACTTCAAAATATTTTGTAGGTAATACAGGAGACATACTGCTTTTTCTGCTCTCTTTTTTTGGTTTGTAGACATTTAATAAATTTGTGAACCACTTCTGAATTTCTTCTCTGAAGAAAAGTGGGGCTGGCAGTGGTTTCCAGAGTGTTTCCAGAGCGGTTTCAAAGTGTTATGTTCTGTTTTACACAAAAATATTCTCCCTTTATGCTTGTCTCCACCAGAAATTCTCAGTATCTATAGAAGTTCAGGCTAACTGAATGTACTTCATGCTTCATATTGCTTAATTAGAGAGGAGAAACACTAGCCTAGTTGCAGATATTCTTTGATATTTGAAGATTTTGTGATTTTTTTCCCCACCTCTGGTCATGTTATGTTTTCCATAACGTTGAAGTATAGTAAATAATTTTTTAATATTTTTTCTGAATGAGAAAAAAATAATTTATATGATAGACATGTAAATTTTTCTAAAAATACAAAACCTAGTTTGAGATTTGATGCCATGGTCATAAATCATATATAATAACATTGTAAATGAGATAACTGTAACATTATATTCTCTAGGCAAGGTTAATAGATTCAGTGCAACTCTAGTAAGAAATTGTAGCTGACATTTCCCCATTTCTTTCCAAAAATCCTTTATAAATCCTCAACTTATAAATTGGACCGGATTAAGTCCCAGTGGAGAAAATCCTAGATTTAGTGTTTTTAATTTCCTAAGTTACTGAGTAGGAACCAACTTTATAACTATAGTCAAATATGACTAGGGTACTCTATCAGGTTTCTTTGTTATTCCCAGCCAACACTTTTCCTGAGAAAAGAAACATATCAATATTGCTAACGAATGTTAACTTACAATGTGCCCAAAACTGTGCAAAGCTGGCCTGGTGGGGTTTTTTGTGATTCCTGGAAATGTCTTAATATGGGACCTTCTTTATTTCTCAGCGGTTTTTATAGAATAGAATTTATTTATATGATGGAGTATATGTGCTGGAAAAATTTCCCCAGCCTCTTGCTTTTCAGTGAGAGGCTCAAATTGTACTAATGTCCTTGAAGATCTCCTGGTTAACTTGGCCAGCATTAAAGCACTGAGACACTGTGCTGTCTGTAGAACTTTTAATGTTTTCTAAAGGAAAGACAATACCTAGAGCTAAAATACGCAGGCAGCTTTTATAAGTGAACTGATAGGATAATGCAGAGATGTCATAACTTCCAGAAGGCTTTTAAGAAAGCCCTTCCTCCTCTGCAGACAACCAAAATATTTTGATGGTGCAACCTCATTTGCAGGGAGTTTATTGCTCTGTAGTGCAGGCAAGCGTGGTCTCTTCCATTCACGTTGCATAGCTGTGTGTCCTTCTTGGGTCCTGCAGCCCATTGCTTTATACATGTTTATGTTACTTATGAGAGTGGAATAGAGATATTTCTAGGCAAAAACAAAAAGTCAAGATACTTAACCATTTAAAATATTTTATAGAGTTTCATATGTTGCTATTATTAATTTAATTTTTGGCTTCAGATTAGCTTTCAGTTCTGAGGCACCTACTAGACATTTCAGGAGACCTAATTTTCCTGACTACATTTGCTGTTTTATAAGTACTCCACTTCATCACAGGGAAATATTTAAAACTATCTGCATTTTTAACACAAAGGTAATCTGTCTTTTGGAGATATTTCACATACAAAGATTAATAATTTACATATGTTGCTATAGCAACTATATATCAAAGTATAATAAGTCTAGACTGTGCTATTCATGCCCTTTGAAAAGAAAATCAAATGTAAATATCAAGTTTTTGATTCAAGCTGCCTCGAATAATTTACTAAAAATTAAAACAATAGTACACTTTTTCCCCCCTGGACTGTCTGTCTTTAAAATGAATTTTAAAGCCTCACAGAATACCCATGGTTTTTCCTCTGTGAGTTAATATGTTATACTCTCAGACTTTTTCCATAGGTGTCCTTTATGTACCTATTTAAAGTAATTGGGATTCAACAGTGACAGCAAAAATGTTCATTAGTATAATGATAAACTATTTCTTAATCAATAATAGACACAAGTGGTTTTCATTTTCCTGTGGGACAGGTGGGTGCAAAATGTCCTTGAAAATAAATTGGCTCCCTTTATCACTTTATTAATTTTAGAGAAGGAAAGGCTAGGGAGAAAGCTATGTCTTTAGAGAGCTCTGTAGCCTCAAGTGGTGGTGATGGCTCAGTCTAAGAGAAGGACTCACTGTGTAACAATCTGATCTGCTGTGTACCACTGCCCTCTCAGAGTTCACTATGTGCTTTTCTATATCTACAAAATGTAAAGGAAAGTGTTTTAAAATCTAATTAATTTGTGAAGGGTATGACAGGCAGTATTGGTTCTAGTTAAATAGGCCAAAAGCAGAGGAAGTGCCTGTCATGGATTTTGAGCGCTACATGGTAATTATTTGTTGCATCATCAAAGGTATGAAATGGTTTCCATGTGTGGACTATGATTCCTTAGCTTAGAAAAATCTCTGCCCGGGGAGTGGTGAAGAACAGAGGAGACTATGACATTAATGTCATCTCATGAGTGGCATGGAAAAAGTGAATGAGGAATGACTATTTCTTCTCCCAGTATGAAAATAAGTGAACACCAAATGAAGTATCATACGGTACATTCAAAATAAAGAGAGGAGACTGTTTTTCAGTACGTATGAAGTTCTTTTCACAGGACACATGAATGCTTGACGTTTACAAGCGTTCAAAAAGTAATTGAATGATAAAAGGGAAAAATGTAGTGTATGTGGTTAAACACAGAGGTGTGACCTTTGGCTCAGGAGGTCCTAGAGATAAAAATAGTGGAAACTGGGAGAGATTTTGGAGAACTTTTGTTTTGTATTAGCCTTGTTTCTTATACTTCTCCTTAGGTGTTCTGTATTGGACACGCTCAGAGAAGGGTTACTGGGAGTGGTATATATTTGGTGTGACGTTGTAAGGCATTTTTTTTCCTGTTTATTATGTCAAGCAGTGATAACAAAAATGAGAGAAGAGAAGAGAAGAGAAGAGAAGAGAAGAGAAGAGAAGAGAAGAGAAGAGAAGAGAAGAGAAGAGAAGAGAAGAGAAGAGAAGAGAAGAGAAGAGAAGAGAAGAGAAGAGAAGAGAAGAGAAGAGAAGAGAAGAGAAGAGAAGAGAAGAGAAGAGAGAGAAGAGTTGGAAGGGACCTACAACGATCATCTAGTCCAACTGCCTGACCACTTCAGGGCTGACCAAGTTAAAGCATGTTATTAAGGGCATTGTCCAAATGCCTCTTAAACACTGACAGGCTTGGTGCATCGACCACCTCTGCAGGAAACTTGTTCCAGTGTTTGACCACCCTTTCGGTAAAGGGACAAAAATGATGCTCATATGGACATGTTACTCTTACCATTACAGAAACTATTAAGACTCAAAAATAACAAGATGTATCCTGCGGCAAAAAAAATCAGGATTCAGGCCTTTAGGTCTTTGTCATCACAATCACATCAGAAATTTTATAGAAAGTCACAAGAAACATGAATATTCAGATAAATTGCACTCTCTATCTGACAGTATGTTTTTAAAAATAATCATTCATGTTTTACTAGGTGCCCTGGTTCCGGTGGGGATAGGGTTAATTTTCTGGCCTGGAACACAGGTATTCCATACCACATGACGCCATGCCCAGTCCATAAGGGAGAGCTAGCCAGGAGGAGGGGGAGGAAGGCGCGGCTTGGGAGCCGGCTGGGGCTGTCAGGTCTGGTCGGTGAGCGCCGGTACAGTAACCCTGTGTGTACATCCCTCCATCACTGTTATTGTTGTTTTCCTCTTTCCTTTGCTGTTGTGTTAAACTGCCTTTATCTCAACCCACGAGTTTTGCCTCTTTCTTCCGATTTTCCCCCACTGCCCTCGGGGGTTGAGCGAGCGGCCGCGTGGTTCTTTGTTGCTGGCTGAGGCCAAACCATGACACTAGTTTAATCTTAAACTTCCCCAATTAACTCAATCTTTTCACAAGTTTCCTGTTGATCAAACTCAATTATCATGTGAAGGTTTAAAACAATACATGATTATACAGTTTCAAATACTACAAACTCTTTTACAAAGCATACAAAATATACTGCCGAAGCCCTCACCAAATTTGAATTTAAGGCCTTGAGATCTGCAAGGTTCAGCAGCCTCTCAGAATCTGGCACACAGTCCATCCAAAATCCCACAACTATGTATGACATTATAACATCTATGCTGAGAAAGACCATGCTGGTCATAAGCAGAATTAAGCCAAAAAGACTTCTGACTTCTCTCAGGGGGTATATAAACACACATTAGATAGTTCAGTCTTATGTGGCTTTTTTTTTATTTACAAAGTGGTTAAGCAATGAAAAAAATAACCTACATATAATATATGTATAGATATACATATATACATATAAAGTGTTAAAGTAATTTGCATTTTAGATAGAAATTCAGCAATTTATTTTACACTTGTACTTGAAAGCACAAAATAAACCAGGTTTAAATATAAGTGCCCCCATAAGACATTACACTAGCTTTATACATTTTGTTTGATATTGTGTATTTAGTTAAACCATTGATTTTTTATATTTAGAAAAAAAAAGGGTAGCCAATGGCATATGCAAGCAGACAAAAAATTACCAAATTTTAAAGTAATCCATCATTTGCTGTTCATTCACACCTATGTTGTTCAAACACAGGAACAACAGAGCTGCCTGGGAGGCAAAAAACACATTCATAAGTAGAATCTTTTCTGTTACAGGTAATCCATTGTTTTTCATTGGATAAATCCCCGCTTTCCTCCAGGACAGGACATGACAGAAGTAGCTGAATAAGTAATCAAAAGACTATAAAAAAGGGTAAATAAGTCAAACGTGATGGCTGTTCCTCTCTTGCTTAGTAAAGCTTACAGTCAATAAGCAAGCCAGTTCACCAAAGGCAACGCAACCACCTCAAACACTTGCAATGGAAATGTTCTTATGGGTGCCAGTGCCGACTTAGTTGCTTTTCACACCAATGTGATATGAATCATTTCTTGTGGTGCAAGTCAATGAGGAATCAAGGTTTCTGATAACTGAGAAGTGGAGCGTACAACTGGCAACCTCACGCACAGACTTTGCTGCTGGAGCAGAGATAGGATGCGCTGCAAAAAAA
>VFFE01006902.1:470085-554349 GCA_008921705.1 Burhinus oedicnemus
CTATCATCCATCCATCTATCTATTTATCTATCTATCTATCTATCTATCTATCTATCTATCTATCTATTTTATGTGTGAGATTGTGTGTATGTATATGCATTATACAGTGTGCATACACCTATGTTGCTCCTCCCTTAAGTATTGGGAGCCAAAACCACATACTTGAGGTCAGTGGTAAAAATTTGGAAAGTAGCAATCATAAATACATGTTAGCAGCCAGACAATACAGCTTTCTCTGCCAAACACCTGGAAATTTTTGGCTATTCCCCATCTTAAAACCGTTTTCCTCAAACTGTTCAGTATAGGAGCAGATAACTGCCATGCTTTCCTGCCCATACAAAATCTTAATACTGGGATCTCATATAGTAAACTAACAGAACCAAAAGCTTTTCCTGTATTCACCTTAACTCCTTGGGGCTGGCATAAAAAAATTTACATTAATGATGCAATGTAAATAAAGTGAGCATTGACATTTTCTACAACCTGCCTTGTGTTTGAAGGATTCTATTAGACTTCATTAAAAAAAAAAAAAAAGATCCTCTGTCAGGTAGCACTAAGGTTCAGATACTTAAACCCCCTTGGTTCTGTACACTGCAGTACAGGGTGATACTGGAAAGCCACAGATACTGGTTTAGACACCTTAAATGGCAGAGATGTCATTACAATAGTACTGAATGGTGATGCATGTCATTAAAAGAAGCTGTTGCATGATATGTCTTTCAATTATTTGGATGCGCTGGAAATACTGCAGGAATTTCTTTTAAATAGTGTAAAGTTAATGGCATGCCAATCAAATTCAATAGAATGTCACAGAAATGCAGATAGCAAGAAAAAAAATTGTAGCATTCAGTTTATTGTGTCCCCTCCCCCTGCTAGAGAGGGAGCATCTTTTACGGGGAACATGAAAACAAGACAAGCTGGCACTCACATCCCACTTACATCCCCACATTGGTCTAAATGCAAAAGAGGAGTTTGGCATAAATCTTACTGCATTTGTTCAAAGAGAAGCAAATTGTATCCTTAATAAAAGACTTAAGGTGCATGTCCAGCCCAGAGCTCACACACTTCTAGGCTGAATGGAGATACACCATTTAACAGACCAGTTTGCAGGGCACAGGTCTCAAGAACAAAATATATCACAAGGGGCCAAAACAGGTTTCCATGGCTTATAACTGAAAATACGTGAAATGAGACAAATATTGAATGGAAACGTTTTATAAATGCTTACATTTGCAACAATATTGGAACTGGCATGGGGCATTTCATAAAGCTTACCACCCAGCTGGGGTGGATCATCCTTGGCTACATTTCAAACCATTATTATCTTTCCAGTAATCATTAATCCTTCTTAAACACCTTAATCATTATTTCTTCAATACTGATATACTCTTAACTAGAAGATTCTGCTTGCAGTGATATACTTTTCAGGTAAATAAATGCATGCACTAGTCTCATGCCAAAGCCTGGAAGAAGGAAAGAATGAATGAATGATGAATCATATGCAATTAGCACTTCATTTCCAGTAAGAAAGCAGAAAAAAGTGTTGGGGTGGGAGCACTGAAGGGTCAGTGGAAGAGTTGTTTCTGCAGGAGTCCATGTGTTACTTTCAGGCAAATTGTGTAGACACTTAATAGGAATTGAATAAGTGCTTCAGAAAGATTTGGAGAATACAAGGAAGGAAAATTACAACTTCAGTGGGGTTTTTTTTCATGCCAGGGTGAGCAGTTTTCCCAACAGCAGGCTTCCTCATTATGACTAGCTATTTGCGATTGTGGAGGAAAAAGTGTGTTAAGTGTCTGCATTTTCATCAGGATGAGAGGATGGGCTGTTGAGTTTTCTTCGCAGGAAGCACTGGCCCTTTGAAAGGCTTATCATTTTCTAAGTAGGAAAGAGGCTATACGTCAGAAATGTTACAGGGTGGGCCTTCTTTTGACAGCTTGTATCAGTAAGTATGTTGTTGATCACACTGCACACACACACAGAGCCATCCTTCTCTGTTTTATCTATTGCAGACATAATATAAATATGCAAACTTCTCAAATTAAAGCTGGCCATTAAAATTACTCATGTTTTGACAGCTGATACTGGAAATAACAAAAAGAAAAATGTCTCTACATTGAAAGAGTAGATGTGAAAGAGCAAATCTTGCAAACAAGTTTTCATTATGCCTCTCTGAGGTTGAGACTGGAAGGTAAACTGCTGAAAAAACCTTGACTTATAAATTTACATGTACTCGATAATTTCTCAAGAGTCTTAGTGATTTCACATGCTCTTAATTGATTGTCCAGCTCCACCTCATAACAAGAAGGACAAAATAGCAAAAGCAAAATATTTACTGTTTACTCTGGTAACCTGATAGGAACTCCACATCGCTGTGGCTGTTGTGCATCTAACTCCATATTTCCTACAGCTATTTATTGAAAATTCTGTCTTTTTGTTTATGAATAATGATCCTTGCATTCTTGCAAGTACTCTCAAGATACAGTAAAGCAGAATGATAGAAAAAAAGCCAAAAAAAATGTAATTTTTCCTATTTTGTGTATAGAAAAGTTAGCCACCACAAGCATGATCCATTTTTATGTATGTACATACTTGTTAAAAATCAATAATAATCAGGATTACATTATGAATTATACCATTGGTAAAACTTAGAACATTTAATTGGCTATTATATAGTCAACCGTCATGGCTTATTTACATCTCTGCAATAAAAAATGAAATTTAAGATGATCATTCAGAGCACAGTCAGCAGGAAAAAATAGTAAGTATAAAAAATGAACTATCTGTGACCCAGAAAATAACCTTGTTGGCCTCTGTCAGAGTGATACTTGGCCTGCATCAGGGAATAATTCTGTAGCATGGCTTTATAAAATCAAAATTGTTAAGCAATGTTTTATGTATTGGGCATTACTGTTATTCTGGATCTAGATTTTGGCTGGAAATGACAGAATCTTGCCTGATTGATTTATTTTTTTTTCTTCAGAGTAATGCAAAGGTAACTCATTTGCCCAGAGAGAATCATCTTCATTTCCTGATTAAATGCAATCAGAGTGCTTTGGCTGGCAATCTGGTCTAATTTAAAAACTATCATACCAAGTGGTCACTGTTAATAACTACCAATATTACACAGGTTTGAAATGAAGGTCAAAAGCTGTGGCTTGAAAGCAAAGACAGTTCTACTGTTGCTTATGGAAAGAGCCCTCTGCTTTAATCCAAATGGTCCCTATGACAAATGCCCGCAGTAGATATTTTACTCAGCCCTCACACAAATAAGACTAGCAAAAATGTCAGACAGTGTTGCAAAAATTGCCAGATTTTGGTTATAGTAGAAATAAAATGTTAAAATGTTGTGTGTTTTGAAACTTGTAACCATAGAACCTTCACCAGGTAATTATTGTTTTGTATTAAGAAAGTAATAGAAACCAGATGAAACAATGAAGAATAGAATAGAGGTGTTCCATTTGAGTCTTGTAACTTTAGGAACCTTATTTGTTAGTTATTACATTTTGTTAAGTTTTGTGAAACTAAGGAAACTTGTTATAGAAACCTGTTATGTATCAGTGATGCTGCTTGGAAACCCCTTACTCTTCCCATCTTGATTTGAATATCAAGAATTTTAATCAGTGAACAGCAGAAGTGACCAATGATTATTTTGGGATATGAATATTGATGAACATATATAATCAAATAAACCAATCAATGTAAAGGTTAAATCTAATAGCAAACATAGTATGCATTTTTATGCTAAACAATTTATGTAATAGTGAAAACATGTATAAGAGCGGGCGAATTTTAATGTAAAGGTAGACATGTGTTTGGAGGAGTTATCCCCCGTGTCCCCAGCACTGCAATAAAGAAGTGCCTGCTCACTTACACTTTGTAGATGAGTTTTCTCCATTACAGATTTGTAACAGGAGTGATATGGTTTATCAGCCTTTCCATTTGCAGAATCTTGGATTATACTGCTTACGGAAGTTAATGAAATTTCCTATTGTAGCCACACAGAATCCTTCATTCAATATCAAGATTTGGTAAAGAGTATATCAATATAGCGCATATACTGGGAAGAAAGGCATTTCTGTCATCAAGTCCATTATGGACAAAGGAAAAGAATTGCTAGAGCGCATTTGCACTAAAAATGCAAAGAACTAACCCCTAGAATTCAAAAGAAAAGTGTTGAGGCAGGTACACCCCTCCAGTTCAACCAGTCAGACCTGTCTTTCTTTGGTAATGGGCCAGTCTAGTACGCCATCAGAGACAAGCAGGTTCCACAGCACCCATACACCAGCAGTTCTCATCCTTTTGTGGTCCATAACACAAAGCAAGGATAGAAAGTTGTTCCTACAACCACCAAAACTAAGCAGAAATCACAGAACAATTTTTGTTCATTTTGTCATCAGCTATGTGTCTTAATTATGAAAGCAGAAGCAATTCTGAATGACAGGAAAGGGGCCTTGTCATTCATGCACAAGACCCCTCATGTCTTCCCCACAACCTCTGAGTGCAGTATGCTGGCAGCTCTAGTCCCTATATTGTGCGAGAACACCCTTTTTACAAAGTCCCTCCCATGCTCCCTTCTTTTAATTACAGCTCAGACTTCTGATGGTATAATAGTTAACCTAGGGACTGAGACCTTCAAAGCATTTTCACAAGATTGCGGTTCTGCTCATGTCAATGATGAGACCAGCTGGTGCTCTTTCTGTGGGAAACAGGGATTGCCACCAACACCACTATGCAGGCAGCTGTAGGGAGGCTGTACTTTCAGCCTGGGCTTCTCTGTTGCCTATGTCCAATGCTGGTGGTGTGTTTTTTCAACAGGCACTCACCTTCAAGCGGCGTGGCATCTGAAAGCGGGGAGGACAAACAACGTGTCAATAATAATAACAAGACAGGCACACACACCAACACAAGGCCATTTTTAAGCAACCATAATACATGCTAAGTACATGTGTTAGTTCACAGAAAAGGCATTTGGTACTTTTTGTAAAGAGCGATCATAGTAAGTCCGGTGAGGATGCACAAAGATACATTCTTTTGTTCACAAGTAACAAAGAGCTTTAACGCCTGCCACAGTTTCAAATCTCTGTGCAACCATAACAATGTTACTGCTGTGGCACATCTGTAATTTGTAGTGCATTTTGAGATTTTCAGATGAAAGGCCCTATATAAATGGAAACTATTATTATCTATATAGCAGACAGATCCCAGCTCCACTGTAATATGCTGTTCTCCTCAGGGGGCTCAGGCATGTGAGCTGCTAAGTACTCTCCATTTCTATTACATTTCCTTGGAGCTGAGTGCACTCAGCATCTAGGAAGATCAAGCACAGAATTGAGTTTGGGCTTCAAATCCACAACCTTCACATATGCAAAACTTCCATCAAGGTTTTTAATCTGTGCTTTGGGCCATGGAAGGGATGGCAGAAAGAGGAAGTGTAACAGAAACGTTAGGGGAAAAAAGCAAAATGCAATAACACTGTAAAGATGTAAATTGCTTAAACCATTAAAAACGTTATTGCTGTTTGAAGACTAGATTACTGAAATTGCTGTCCTCCCATCAGATGTCTAAATAATGCACCACATAAAGGAAGATACATTGTACCAGCCATGAAACTCACATAACATCAACAAAGAAATACACATTTATTAGGTGACACATACAATGAAATAATAATTACAGGAGCATTAAATGTAAAAAAAATAAACAAGGAATTCAAAATGCGTGTGCCTAAATGGAAACATTTGTTTTGTTTTACCCAGTGCAAACACACAAAGCAGTAAATTTCTCAGTAAGAGTTTGGGGGTTTTTTTCCCCCCTCCCCCCACTGGGAACAGCACAATTTCAAATCCTCAGTATTTCCACCTCTAATTGCTGGAAGGGTTCATTATCAGCTGTCTAAAGTGCAATACATCAACCTTGCAAAGCTGATATACAAAAGACTTTCACACATCTGATGGGCTGCTGTGCTAAATACATCTTAATTTGTGCTGCATCTGCTGTTTTCTAATTTGTTTGTCATGCTGTGAATGCTACAGACTTTGCTACAGCAGCTCCCTGATTTTTTATTTTTAAAAACACAGCAGCTACTCAGAAAAGAAATGGCTGAGTGCCACCATTGTTCTTCTGATCCATGGAATGACATCAGTTTTCTTATATCAGGAATTAAATAGTTGATGATACATGTTTAATATATTACATGCACATGCTACCATATGTCTCAATATACAAACTATATGTATGTGTGTACTATTTACATCTTACCTATTAACATTCGCTGGATCATAGATCTCTTCAAACAAGTTTCTCTGCATTTAAAAGAATGCTTAATTTAAGCCACTTCATATACTGTGCCCTCAATTCTTACTGGCAATCAATTTTTTTTGTCAAAAACCTGGAAGACAAGTGCTGCCAAACCCCTAATTCTTGATGATTCTTACATATGCACGAAGCCTGGTGGCTTTTTTACATATTGAAGGGTATTTGTGAACACACCTATAGACCTCAGTGAAATGAGTTTGGCGTTCTCTCTTCAGTCCCTGCTGAGCTGAAAAGCAAATGGTAGGACAACATGTGTAATACAGCATGATTCAGAATAGATCAAAGTCTCTGTACAGAAGAAGCCTCAGCTTGAGCTGGCAGGGAAATTAAATTTCTACTCTTCCCGTCTTAAAGTGGAGCGTTTTCCCAGGTACAGTGAGCGCTAACACTGGGGGGAGTGTGATGAATTTTTAGTGAAGCAGCCTGTGTTGTCATTAACCTTCACAATTGCAAGAGTTCCACACACATCCCTTCTCCAAAAATAAGAGTGAAATAACAAGTGGTATTTTGTACACGTCCTCCTGCAACTTCATGGGTTGCAAGGTTAGAAAGGTACCCACCTGGCACCATACACACGTCTTCCAAGAGATCTTGATCTCTCAGATCTCTCTGTTAGGGAGAGCAACCCACTGCCAATCACGTCACTGCTAAAATCAGCTTTCAAAGAGATTTTGAAAACACATCACTGCAAAGCAGAATCTTGCCATTGTCAAATCCCCACATGGTATACACAAAATAAAATACCATAACCCAAGCCATAAATGTTGTTACAAATAATGTCCCTTAGTTATTTGTTTATATTTAGCTGTCAGTCTTCCCAGCTAGACAAGAAAATGTATCTTTGCACAGTAGGCGAGGTATAATAAAGAGGATAACTCCCTTTGTTTCGGCACAGCCCAGGCTTTAGAGTAGCAGCTGGAACACAGATTTACTTCTCCTGTTTTTGCAGCGTGACTCCCGATGCTCCAGACGTGGAGAGCTATTTGCATAATGCCAATCAGTCTCCAGTGTCAAGTCCTCACAAGAACATGCAGCAGCTATTACGGAGGCAGGCTTTATGACAGAGGAAGCCATAGACAAATCAGCGCTACCGTAAAGGAGTATGTTTAATCAATAAGGCATATTGTTCAACTAGTGTGGAAGAAAAAAAATCTTGCAGAGTAACAGCATTTGTAAAGGTTAATCAATTCAGCTAATTGTAAATGCTCTCAGTTGCCAGTCCCTAAACAGTTCTCTTTGTAGCTGGTAATTCACTGTGGGATGCAGCAGCACTAAGCTGGAAAGAAGGGAAGGGAAGCAAAGCAGTCAAATTTCTCATTACTATCCGTGCTGTACTCTGCCTCTGCCTGTAACATCAATATGTTTACCACAGGGAGATAATCTTTTCTTTCTACTAGCACTGCCTTACCTCCTTCATTACACACAAAACAAAGCAAGAGGTGTATGCTGCGTGGTCCAGGCAGATGAAAAGGAAATCAAGGTATTGATCTTTTTGTTCAGTTCTTTAAAGGCCACATGTATGACTAATCAGTAGGGTAGTTATTGCAGTGCTCTTTATTTCACGGTCATAAGGAAAGATTTGTTTTGTTCTCCAAGAATTGTTTTCTGTAGAAGAAAGGACAATCAGCATGTTTCTGTGTGTTCGAGAACTAAAGAAAGACCCACACAACAATAAAGGAGATAGAGCCTGATTTCAAATTTTGTCTCTAGCCTAATTTAAAATCAGCCTGTGAAGGCAGGTTAGGTCTCTGCCACTTGTGAGCTGTATACTTGTTTGCTATTTTTGAAAGCGCTTAGAGTTTTCTAAGGTGATGCCAGCTCCCTCTTCAATATACATCTTAATGCCACTTCTGTATCCTGAGTTTGAAACACAAAAAGCTTTCCTTATGGCACCCACCTCAGCATGCCTTTCAAATAATGCCAAAGTTATCACATGACCTTGAAAGCACTGTTTGGTTTTGTCCCTCATGTATTTCTGGTGTTTCCAGCAACTGAAAGACATTAGCACCTTTTAATTGTACTTTTGCAAAGCCAGCCAGAGGTCAGAGTCTTCAGGTCTTCACAGAATCAATCAATATTGATTAAAGGTCAGAGCAAGTACTGAAAACACAGCATGCACTCCTACCAAACAAAGCACCATCCTTCCAGTAGCAAAAAGAAAAAGAGAACAGAGGGAGAAATAGCGGCTTGTCTCATCCCTTTCTGCCTTCTGACCCCAGCTGCCAACACTCTCCTTATCCTCTTGGTGCCCCTGCCAGCTCCTCCTGGTTCCTTGTGGCCAACTGAGCCCACCCTGTGCTTGGATATCCCTCAAGAAGAAAGCTCTGGATATTTTTTTTCTTGTGAGTATTTAAAAAATCTCAACACAGGCTGCACTTGTCAAAAGTCTGCCTGGACCGGGCTCTGAGGATCGGTAACAAGGATATATCCAGGAAAAATACACATTCATACAAGGTAATTCAGCTAAGGCTATCACATAAGTGCTCCTACTTGGATAAGTATTTCCTATGCAATTGAAAGCTATATGATTGGTTTGGTTGTTTACAAGTAGATGGTCTGATATTTTGCCTCTCTTGCTTTTTTTAGCGTATAGAAAGGTCTGATCCTACTAGGCATACCATTAATATGTCCAAATTCAAGGTAAATTATTAAAAACAAAAGGTGTTCTATCAACTGAGGAAACATCTGAAGTACAAATTTCATTACTGTAATAGCAATTACATTTTTAATTTGCTGTGTTTAATGAGTTTGTATCTTTGCTCCCAATTTGTAGTAGAAAAATGTGATAAAATGCTGGGTTGAGGTAGAACAAAAGTGAGAAACACAGTTACGGAAAGTGTGTTTTATTAGGGAGAAATGCTCTTCTGAGGACTGTTGTTTCAGAAGTAAGTTAATAAACCATTTGGTTATTTTACACAAATAATGGCAACTTAAGAGTGCCACACAGCTTTACAGCACAAGGAACATCAAGGATAAAATGCATATCTGCGTATCAGCTCAGTATCAGCCTAGATGTTGAGCAGCCTAAGAGATCCTGTTTCTGCCAGCTGTGCTCTTTCTAAACAATGTGGATCCCTTTCCTCTGTCACTGCCATTTGACATAACCTTCGGGGTGGTGCTGTCATAACTTTTAGGAGGGCGTCCTGGCCACATTCAGGCAGCTGCTGTAAATTTTGAAGTCCTACTAACTCACCTTGCACACAGCGAAGAAAACTGGGGCCCTATTACGCTGTAAGGTTTGGGTGTATATTTCTCCTTCACCTCATCCTTGTATTCTCCACCGCTACCATATTGCTACCTCTTATACCTTCTCGTCTTCCCTCTCTCTTCCTCCCACTTATATTTCTTTTTCCTTTTTTTAAAGAAACAGTTTAATTTTCTTTCCAGATGGTAAATTTTTACATCAGTTTAATAATCTCTTGAAGGTATACTGGAGTATTGCTCAACTCACTTCTAAATTAAAGTACTTATTAAAAAACTTTGAAGCACTTTAACAATTTTAAATCACTCTGCACATAGCAATTTAAAATTATTGGAGCAGTTTTATAAGCACTTGAATTTGGAGGTGATCAGAGACCTGAAAATGTGCAATATAGAGTAATTTAAAATTATTAGAGTACTTCACATTTCTTATAAGCTCTTCAATTCAGAAGTGATCGGATTCTGACTTGTGAGCTTGCGCATTGTAATGTGAGTGCTCCTCATTCTTTGAGAGATACAGCCTGTAAAATCAAACTACTTCAATAATTGTAAATTGCTATACCTAGAGCATGCTCAGAAACCTAGCTTCACTTCTTAAATTAAAAATATTTTTCACTCCAAATCTGTAAAAAGGCTCTTAAGTGACACAACAGTAATTTACCCTTTTGAAGAAGGTTGTTTGAAGTTTTCCCAGGATAAAAACAAACCAAAAAAGTCTGTGTAAAAAATACTTAAAGAGGTTATATAAGAATATTTTCCACGAGCCTGTATTATGAATCTTCAATAATGTTCAAAATCAGCCTTCCCCATATACACGTACCTTATTCTATACACCTTAATTTCATTAATAAGCATTTGTAACATCAAACATCATATACAAAACTAAGTGAGAATCATATAGGAATAATGTTGCATATTTCCATGTTGTTCATGGTAGTTATTAAATGTAATCGCACTAGAGATTTTTACAACTTCTAGTCTTTCCGTTGAAAAAAGTAGTTTTGTACTTGTTTAGGCCAACACTTCACGGTCTTCTCTATCAATAACAGAAGCATCCTGTCTGGAGAACAGTCTCAAAACAAAAGCCCCACAAGAATTCAGACTAGACATAAGGGAGGACCACTCTGTAGGCATTGTTGCATATATATAACGTGAACATATAAAATACACTTTATACAAAAAAGAGCCTTCAGGTATTTTGGGGAAGGCAGTTCAGTTTGGTTTTTTACCAACAGAAACAATAAGTACAGCAGAGAAAACAACAGAAAACCTGGACTTGCTAACACAACTGGAAACAATGAAAAGTTAACAGTATTCATGAAACAGCTGAATTGCTGTTACTTCAAAGTGCTGCAAGCCATAGAGTGCGCCTATCGGAAGAAAGCAAATAAGGGCACACTGAAGCAAGTAATGCCAAGTAACTTTCCATAAAATAAAACATCTCTAAGAGTTCAACAAAAGGGCAACAGTAGCAAGACTACAGTGCTCTCTGGTAGATGAAAGCATTAGACTTTTAAGTCAGATCTAAGAGTGTACACATTTGCGTTTCTCTTTCGTGACTTGTGTTCCTCTCTATATTAAAACTGTAAGAATGAAATGCTGGGTTCATTGCTCCCATGAACAGCAAGATTTCAGGCAGGCAGATGGAATTCAATACTAATCCCAAAATAGCATCCTAATTAATTATCATATATCAGCAGTAAATGCTGTATCTATGGCAATTCTTAGTGATTCAATATTTATAAAATTTGAAGCAAGGATTTAACATGTAATGTTTGAATATCAGGGCTGCAAAACTTGAAAATAATGTGAAATATTTTAAAGAACTTATTTTACCTATTAAATAACGAGAAAGCACAAAGGGATAAGCTAATTGGTCAGGCAAGTTGCATTTTTGAGAGAAGGCTGTTCAACTTAGATGGGTGAATTTAATTCAACTGTCAATTTATTTCTCAGCTTCTAGAAATTGAAGCTGCTTGACAGTGTAACCTAACCCAGAGATTTGGTGCTGACAGTAAACAAAACCACACAGTAAAGACACAGAGAACTGTATAATACACAATACTAGGGAATAAGATGTCTGTCAGGGAAGTTTATTCTGCTACTATTTTCACACAATAATTGTCTTGTGCCTCAAATTACAGGAAATTATATCCCTTCTTATGAAAATCCTCATGCCGCTGTATATATATTTGTTCACATAATGCCTTCCTCTCAGAGTCCTGTGGAGCCCTCAGTCTTTCTGGTTTCATGTACTAAAGAATTACACAAGTTAATGCACTACATTGTACTAGAGCTCTGTATAAAGTGTTTCCATTTATCAGTTTAAAATTCCAGTGTGGTCCACAGTCATTGAAACAGCAGCTTTCCTTTTGTACAGGGTCAAGCTTCTTAATATTACTCATCTCTTAAAAATGTCAAACCACTTTTCAACTTCTTTTCATCTACAGTTCGAGTCTGGACTAAATGTCTCCTTTCTTCTGTTGTTCCCACAGATGCAGCTTCAAAGAGCACTTCAGAAAAGCTATGGCAGGATTTGTATTTTTCTAAACATACTTTTGGGACCTCTTTTTTAATTTTTCTACATATCTCTGATCGCAATACATATCAGAGCTCTTCACCAAAAGATGTTAGCAGCCTCTTTAGAGGACTCATCTGTTTGTTAATTCAGCATGTGCATCACTGAGCAATTCTCTCACTCACCACACTAGCAGCTATCAGCTGTTGTAAGCATGAAACCTCGATTGCCTATCCTCTGCAATATATATGACCTGACACTACATCATAGCTCCTGGAATTACCCTTTGGAAAATTTCCTTCTTCGCTATCAGAAGATGAGTCCCAATTACAGTAGTTTGTTTATCTGTTCTATTTTGTTCCCTCATCCCTCGTTTTAATCCCTTTCTCAGTAAATCAGACATGCCTTCCTTTGCTCTGTGTAATTCCATCTAATTTTGGATTTTGGCTTTGATGCCTTCAGTGCATACGCAAGCACATACTCCATTTGGACAGCAGCATGCCAAGCAGTAAACTGGATGTAATCTAGCTCCGCCCTTCAAGCTAAAATTAAAAGGATTATTTTACTGTCATTGAGTTTACATTTTATCAGTTCACGTTCTGCTGTTGAACTAGGAGCTATGGCTACTCTAGTTTCTTTAACACATTTTATTGACTGCAGTCCACTAAAAATTCTCCCCCTCATCAGTAAACACAGCCAAGCTCCCTTGTGGTTATACACAGTGCTGTCAGAGGCCTTTCTCAGTTGTTTCGCTTTACAAGATCACTTGTCCCTAGTAATACATATATAATTCACGTATGAACTGGAATAGTTCCCTGAAAGCCATTCATCCCCAGAGGAAACTGCTCTTTAATTGTTTGTTATGCCCTCTCAGCAGGGAGGCTGACTTACACCATACATGTGCATCATTTTATTTAAATGACATACTACCTTGCTACGAAAGCTGCCAGAGCTATTTGATCTTCTTCCACTAAGGCTGCCAACTACAGAGTCCCCTGAGAACAAAGCAGCAGATGAAAAAGAAGTGCTGCTGCTTCAGGCAAGCCCATTTAGCCAGAGCTGCACCAGCAGCAATGTGCAGCAGGAAAAAATACACGCTTCAAAGGTAATTACAGTGGGCTGCATCTACCTATCTTTATTTAAGGTACGCGTTTTAGCATCGATTTCCTTGCCTTGGCAAGAGGAACTACAAACAGCACCAGCCTAAAACACTGAGCACTAACCACAATCCAGAAAAGGAAGCCTCTCTCCCACCCTCTGCCCTCCTCTCTGCAAGCATCGCATCTTGCGATAAATGCCCCGAGGCTGACGTCCTGCAGCGGTGCGTCTCCCAACTACACCGATGGTCACTCGGCCCTTCCTGGCCTCACTCTCTCTCCTCAGTCCCCTCACCAAGTCACTTGCAAGACACCCCGGGTTGCACTGGGACTCCTTTCCAGCAGGACGTGGGGTCGGCAGCGCCGATGCGCTGCTTTAATGGGCACCAGCAAGACGGGGGATGGAGCTCGGCACTGCATGCAAAAATAGCACCTCACACATCAGTGCAAAAGCACAGGCTGAACAAAATCAGCCGTTTTGCTTGACAGATGTTTACATGAACCCTCTCTTCACTTTTAATATTTGGGAAATTGTTGCCTGAGGTTTGCTTTGATTTTCAAGTTCAAATGAAACGTTAAAAAATATCCCCACAAATGAAAGAAGAATTGCTGAGTTTCACTGGGTTTTGAATCCTAAACCTCAAAATCACCCCCAAGTTTCTCAAAAAGCTTTAGGAAAAAAAGGGGTGGAAAAATAACCCCAAACACACCACTCTTTCCCTGAACCTGGGCTGAGTTTCAAATCTGTCATGAAACACAAAACTAGGCAATATTTATGTCGTTTAAGGTTTCATATATAAATTGTAGTCAGAGGGTTAGACTCAACCCTAAGATAATGAGTAAGCACGTTGGTTTACATTATGCCCCTGTATTGCTTCTGATGATAAAACTCATCATTATGAGAAAGATTATGGGATATTTATTTCAGGATTTTTCCCAACCCCAAAAATATCGCCTACATTATGGAGTCTAAAAAAAAAAAATAAATACATGGCTTTGGCGTAAGGTTTAAAGGACATGTCCTGCAAATTCTTGAGGAGCATTACTGACCAAGCAAAGCGCTCATCTTCAGGGTCCAAATCAGGTTTCAATGGCCGGAGGAAACACTGCAACAGAAATTTGGGAGTGTATTTTTATGCTTCCTCATGCTGTGCGGACACCATCAGTAAAGGTCGGAGCTATTTATCTCCGTCTCTCATTTCAGCGTTGATTGTAAGAACTCCTTGCAGCCAGCAGCACAGCTCCGCACAATCCTGCTCAGGAGAAAGCTGGCAAGGGCACCGGGTTTTTAAGTGGCTGTTACCAACCCACACTGTTAGCACCTGCTGCCACTGCGGCTTATCCAAAAGCAGTGCTGGCTCATCAGCTTTCCACTGCACTGACTGGAAACACCAACAAACATGGAATGGATGGCATGCCTCTGCAGCAGCTGGAGAGGACTTCAGAGGAGGATCTGGACAAACCTGATTCTCATCAGGGTAACCAATTCAGAAAGCCAGAAAATTCCCGAGAGAGGCAAAGGAAAGCTAACAAGTATCAGGTAACTCATTCTTGCATCCCCTCCAGTTTTATAAAAGGACCAGATACGTTTTGTGTATTTATACATCCATATCTTGCTTCCGGACAGCGACAGCCCACAGAGCTCTGCGCAGATTTGCTAAAAATAATTACTCTGGTCACTTAGCAAAGCAGAGGATCCATCATCCAGAAATCTATTGCCTAGCAACAGTCCACTTACCCTTCCTCCCTCGCGATGAGCAAACATTGCCTGCCCTCCCTGCTCCCCTCTTGTTTTCACTGGCTTTCTGGCTGCTGGCAGAAACAACCGCTCACCTGGGCAGGGTTCAGCTTTACGGCCAGACCCACTGAGTGTAAAACCCCTCCTGACGCGAGGACTCTCTGTGTTGTTTAGGTCCAACTACATGTGAGAAGACGCGTATTGCAGTGCAAGAAAATACGGGCTGCCAAGAAAAGGTGCAACTTCTGCCTTTGACAAAACAGTCTCACACTACACCCAGATCAAACCCACTTCAAATAAGATCAGTGTGGCAGCTTTGGGCAAACCATGATCTGGTGTGGTGGCGGGTGGAGAGGAGAGGAGGAAACAAAACCAGTTGTATCAGACAAGAAACGGTAGCAGCACTACCCACAGCCATAGGACACCTGATTTTCCTCAAAGGTTTTTCATTAGCATGTATTTTATTATTACTGTAATGTCACAGAATTGTAAACTACTTTCTAATTTTGTTTCATATTAAGTTATTTAGGCAGTGACCTATTGCAAAGAACCATACCATATCCTCTTCCCCCACAGAAGCCTTCCTGCTCCTTCCCCCTGCACAGGCAGCACCATTTGGTTTTTAGCTGCTGGTTGTCAGCAGTACAGCGCTTTCTTCTTATTTTCCGCAAAGCAGTATTTCAGCCAATTGCACAGTTTATTTTGCTAACAACTCTGTGTAACATTCTGGGAACATTTTGGACATCTCAAAGCTACACCCGGAGATTAAATTAACATGACACAACTTTTGCCCTCTGCTGTACCACCCACCTCTCCACACCATGTGACACTAGGGGAGCCTCAGACCTGACAGGTGTCCTTACTCTCACTCATGGCACAGCTGTTAAGCACCAGCTCTTCCAGAGCTGTATGCACATAAGTGACAATTATCTAAGATTATATAAGTACTCTATATTCTCCCTATGGCACATCTGTGCTGTTTCACAGTGTAAAACTTACATATATGCTGTATTTGTCACTGCTTGGCACACGTATAATAATAGACACGTTTTAAAAGTTATTGCAGTTTTAAAAATGTGAAAAAGTCCTCATTCTAAACATTTTTCTCAGCTAGTCAGAAACAACTTTTTTTAAAAAAACCATAAATACATAGAAACTTACACATACCTTTTGAACTGTGCTAGTGCTCAACACCTAATGTCCATCCCCCAAAACAAGAGATAACAGAAGTCAACCTTTGTTTAAATAACTGTCAGACCCCAGTCTTGAAATATACAACTTTGAGATAGGGTTTTAACTTGAATTGCTTTTGAATAACTTAACACCTAACACCTAGATCATCCAGTAAACAAAGAAGATAAAGGGGAAAAATATTAATATTCTATATACTAACATTTCACTCCTCTGATTAATGGAGTGTTTTTTGAATAACAGCACAGTGCCATTATAAACATTTGCTATTATGTTTTATTCTACATTCACATTTTTTGGAAATGGTTTCAAATTTTGGGGAAGGTTATCTACTCATTTCAGTATAGTTGTTACTTTATTGCTTGTCATAAAATGTTTCAGTATGAAATAAAATATCTCTCCTTAACACTCTTGTCCCTGCCTATCTGGCAATGATTTTATCTTTTGTTTTAAATACTGCAAAAACCACTAACACTCTGTCCTTGTTCATGTGCCAGCACCCTTGGTTATTTCAGCTGCAGTATGAACAGCTTGGGGAATAGTGTCTGATAGTTAGCTACTGCTGAAGAACCTGGAAACTAAAAAGAATACTTGCTCTTGAACAAGTCTTGTCATTATAGGGAACCTGATTTTTTTTCTGTTTTTTTCACCCTTAACAGCAAAATGGCAGTTCATTAATGAAAGGGATACAGAAAATCCCTAGAAAAGTCTCTCATGAGTTATGACCAATTTAATGGATGTTAACTTCAGGTCTTAAATTTTTATTTTTTTCTACTTTTAAACTATTTGGCACATGCATTGAAGACATGAACTTAAAAAAAATGTACAAAACATGAAAACAAATGTTTCTAAGATTCTCTATAGCTTTTCAGCTGAATTAATTACTTACAAAATAATATTTTTGGTAATAGGCATCTAGTCACAGATTTAAAGATGTCATCTTAAATGTACTTTGATTGCTACAGAAATGTTCATAGTGTATCATGTGTTACACTTTTACAAACACAAATGCACATTATTATGCATTTGTTATCTTAGATGTTAGTAACATCAGGCTGCATCCAGCACCACTGAAACAAAAAAGTTGAAGTCAAAGAAGTGAGGTTTAGAATGTTCAGAATGAAAAGTAAACAGAAGAACAGAGGACATAGATGCAAAATGCAGGGTAAAGATGGGGCAAATTGAGGATGACTATTGGCAGGAACAAAGCGTTTCCCAAAGTTCTACATTACAGGGCACTCTGATATACAGGTTGTGGAGCAAAAGCAAGCAAACCACAGATTATGCAATACTTCAAAAACAAATACTCTTTTGATGGCACAAGAAAGATGCACAAAACAAAATACAGAGGTTTTCTTTTTCTCTGCTTCATTTTCCTCCCTAATACCATGTACCCTCTAGATTTAGGACGAAAATCATTAAAGGGATTCAGGATACTTTCTCCTCCACTAGCATAGCTTCTCCTGTAAAACAAGCAGTCTCTTCTGACTTTTGCTGTTGGTTGTTTGCTGCCATGTCATATTGTATTTAATTTTTTCTGTTTTTCAGACTTAGAGGTTCAAATTCACCTGAATCCACAGTCAGCTTCATCATCATCAAATAATCAAAGTCTCCATTTGACTGATTTCTTATTGAGTTATTACCCAGAGAGTTCAAACCTGGGGAAAAAAATACGATGTGCCTTAAGTAGCAGAAGTTTTTTCATTCAATGTTTCTCCACTGAGCCAGATCTTGACAACGCTGTTAAGGATCATACTACCCCATATTCAGATATTTTCATTATTAACCTACATTGCCTTTATGTTTGACTTAAAGACTTCAACTTCAGAACCCAGGTTTTGCTGGGCTTAAAAGCAGCCCCAGAAGTGCAGAAGTGCCCCAGACTGTTACACAGCTCCGCAGCATCAAGCAGCACTGGCAGAAACTGACCTATTCATACAACTGGGAAAAATTAATTTGCATCTGAGCTGATGGAGCAGAAGAGGACTTGTTTGGTCTCTGTAAGGGCTACCAGCATCACCAGTCCTGGTACTACACAATGGTGGAACCGTATTTAAAATCTTTCAGCTTAAGCAAAGCTTACTTAAACTGAGCATATCCATACTCAGCCCCAGTGAATTGTTTAACTGATTGTTCTTGTTCTTTGTTCCAGTCACAGACTGTACGTGACCAGCTGCTGATTTTGTTCATTTTCAAAAATTTTTATAACACAAACAACCTTCAGCTTATTGTATTAAGTAAGCTTTTGTTTTGAGCTTCATACTTGCTTATAATAGTAATGAGTCCACACAGTGAATGAGAAGCAGCAGTGAAGAGAGAAAAGTGCCTGCCAAAAATAAGAGGCTTAGGCCATATGGAGACATCGAGGGATATCTCTGATGTGGATGCTGCCAGCATTGCTTCTTCCTCACTGCTTTGCATTTCTGCAAGCCACCTCACACTTCTGAAACTCCTGGGCTTTGCTGTGTAGCACAGGGGACTGTTCTACAGTAAATGAGACATCACTGAGCTCCATCTTTTCCAAAATGCCTGGAGAGCTCAGTGAAAAATAAAAAGCAGACCTAGGGTACTCCCACAACTGCCAAACAGCCAATTCTAGTGGCAGACCCAGATGCCTGCATAGCTGTTCTGAAGTTAATGGGACAGGAGGGAAGGGGAGCATATGAGATAGGGGTAAGTGAATACAGCAGGGATGAGAAATCAGAGCAGAATTACGGTTGTATCAAGGTCTTCCTGCAAGAAAGTCAGTGCTTTTGTCATGCCTCGCACTGGGCATTTAAATCCTTGCTCATTTGGCATCCAAGCCCTAAGTAAGAGTTATGACCAAGTTGTGAACAGCCATAATTCTATACCAACAAATGGATATGGCTGAGCAACTGAGAAATTGTGTATGGAAGAGAACTGAGTAGAGGAGCTCCAAATTGAAATGTCCAGCCAACTATCCATTCCCATCTGATTTCCTGTGGGTAAAGAAACAGGCCACTGCTAATCCAGGTCTTGGAAACATTAGCTTAGAAACATAAAACAGTGTGTCCACAGCTGCAAGGCTCTTCGTGTCCTTGGTGAGCTGAGCAGACGGCTGTGGGAAACACCTCCCACACTAATTTTACGTCTGACTGCTAGTCTCCCACAGAACTGAACAATACCAAGTTATGTACCCTAGATGGTTTTTGGTTTAATTAGTTGGCAAAGAACAGTACAAATTCTGTGGTATTATGTGTTCATGATGGGCACAGCATTTTGCTTGAATTGATTTTTGACAACTGATTAAATGCCAAAAGATCAAAAGTTCATTTTGAAAAGTACTACATTTACTCAAAAAAAAAAAAAATTCTTAGCCAGGTGCTTGCTATGCTGTCCTGACTCCTACAGAGCCTGTAAATGCTCACTGCTTACATATCTGCTGCTGTATGCATTATTGCTTACGGTAACACTACTGACATCATTACTTAATATTCACATTAAAGCACGACTGCTAGGATTTGATTCCTATTGCTAAGTGCTGTACAAATGTATTGGAATGACCTGTCTTCCCTTTGCGAATGCGGCATAGAAATGGGAGACTTGGGAGATAGTCTCTTTTGATGAATTAACCACACAGCATTTAGCAGCTCACCACCTTTGTATAGCTAGATACACCACAGCTGATAATTTTTCAAGGAGTAACTCACAAACATATTGGAATAAAGTGAAGAAAGAGCATCTCAGGGTCTTTTGACCACTGTTTATTTCAGCAGAAATGTGTATTTGCAGCCCAACAGTTGGAAGTAATTCCAGCACATGAATGCTGTTATTTTCAGCATTGTTGGCGTACAGCTAGTTACAGCAGCATCTCCAAAAATATCTCTGGTATAAATGCACCCGACAGTACAGAGGAAATGAAATCAAGGCATTAGGAATAGCCTTTCACATTTTTGTGAAGTAAAACTTTGCACTTGTGTTTGAATAGGGAAATTAAAGTTGGGATAAAAATTACATATACCTCATTCTCTGTAACAGAGGAACATAGGAATCTACCTGAAAGTAGTCTGACTATTGTAAAAAACAACCTGAAATCTGGAATGCTCCTTTTCTTTAGCTTCTTAAAAACACTTGGCTATTTACTGTAATATTTTTTACTCAGGCATGGTCAAAGAATGTCAACCATGGTTTAGTATTTCTTTGTCTGTGATGCAACAATAGCCTAGAGACAGGAAAAGAACACCATGGAAAGTCCTTCTGTCTCCACTAGCCACAGACCATCAGCTCTAAACACTGGAGTAGCAAACAAAAGTCTAAGGCCTGACTGTGAGCAAGTGATTTAATACTTCTTCCATTTCATTCTTTCAAATTCAGCAGTTTCATCTCTTTTAAGGGTTAGTTTTTTCCTCAGGTGATCAGCAAGCTTTCATTTTTGGCCAAATGCCTGTAGAACAGGAGGGTCACCATGAATTATACCTCCCTTTTGGTGAGCTACTGCACACCTGCATGAAGATAATTAGATGAATTTTCCTCAGCTCTAGTCTAGACGACACACTCTGCAACCAGGGCATCTACATGCAATAAGGTCTTCTTCCCTGTGGAGGAAGAGTTTCTCTGCAAATCCCCTTTCCAACTGGAATGCAGAAAAGCCAGCAAGCTCACGCATGTGCATGTTGGGGTTGTCCCTGCAGCCAGCAGCAGAGATAGCCACTAACCTGTCCAAGGTGTGTAAGACAAAATTCATCAACATTTAAGCACTGTTCTGAGACATGTAAATTGATGCAGAAATGTAAAGTAGTGTATTTTGCTTTAAAGTTTTTTGCTTTGAGTTTTGCTAGGGTGACAGTCTTTTCATGGGAGACTCATTCCTTCACATGCAACTGCAAGTCCTGAAGAAAGGAGGAAAGCCTGTCTCTGTACAGCCCTTCGATGCAGGACCCCATATATCCCTCTGCTCATTGCAAAATTATTGCATGGAATAAACAGCACTGCTCCAAATACCAAATCTGAGGAACGTTCCCTAAAAGTTTGTGACACTTTGCGGAGTCGTGTTAAGGGATACACTGGCAGCTGACCTACAGATGAGCCAGTCAGAAATGCAAGTCCCTGGCGCGCGGACTATGGAGTCCCTGTTGGTTGGCTAACTTTTAGACTCCTGTTTCAAAACACGAACTACACATGTCTGCATCTCCACACATAATGAGATCTCCCCCATAGGTGCAACACACGATGAAGTATTCTATCAGCTAAAGAATACGATACACAAGCACAAAGAAGCAGCAAGTTGCAAATATATTGCTATCCTATTTTGATTCGATTCTAAGTATTAATCATTAAAACACTAATGAGGTGTTAAAGCACTGAAGACCTGTTCTGTAAGGATGCTCATCAGACCTTCAAAGTATCCTGAATGTAGGAAAGGAGGGAGATTGGAGGGTTACTGATTTTTACTGCTTCTCTTGTGGGTTGGATAGCTGTTTCTTTCACTACCCCACAAGTTATGGAGGAAAAAATAGTCATCACTTCCTGGGTAGAAATCTGAAGGATCCCAGAAAGGAGTGAACTACAACCTGGTCCAAATATTTATATATTCAGGGAACATTAGTCTTCAGATGCACACTACAGGGTCTGTACAGATGCTTTCTTTGGCAGCAGTGTGTTGCATGCTGTAATTTCTCATTAGCAACAAAGTTCTGAACTACAGTCTAGTTCAAGAAAACTGTAAATAAATTTTACATTAGACATTTTGTTCCTCAATTATTTTCACATGTTCCTAATAAAGCTTCCTGCTGTGAGGACTGTTGAACAGGAATATGTCCAAGAAAAGAGAATGTGCTTTTACCTTATTTTCCATAGAAAATGAATGACCATATCTAATTGCGGCTGTAATGAGCAACAATATTTTGAAAAGAATATTATGCCATGTAATTTGAATGATAGTTTGCCATTATGAGTAAGACAGTTAAATATACCCTTTGACAGTTCGATGAAGCTGAAACTGTAGAATTTTAAAGAACAGTTTTACAAATTCTCCATTTTTACTACACTAATACTGACTAATAATGTTGGTGACTGTTAGCATCCATTCTGTCATTTATTTCACTGCTAAATTTCTACCAGAAGCATTTAGGCAGTTGAGGATTATGGGTGGATTGCAGGAATGGAGACAGAGTTTAAATCCCTACCATTTCCTACATTCCTGTCCTAACTCATGCTTTTGACCACTTCTAACCTCTACCAAGTTAGTGATTTAATTGCTTTGGACTCTGATATTTCAGCTTTTCTTAGAAACACATATTTAAGTTAAATAAAATAGCTCTGAGGAATTATTTCAAAAGGGTTGAATTTCTCATTTTTTCTTAATCACAATATTGTGTCGTATGACATGTTTCCCAATTTATTGGTTATGCAGAGATAAAAATAGGCATTGTTATTATTATAGGAACTATTATTATTATAGTCATTATATTAGCATAGCCTTACTACTATGATCTTCACCATGAATATCTACCATCATCAACCCAAGACCTCTGGGACCTATCCATTTGTCAAGTGGTTGCCCCTTATGCTCCCCCAGCCAGTCAAGCTAGTCTCTGTTGCTTTACTGTTTCTTTTTCTACATCTCTCCTAAGCCACCCGGGAAAAAAAAAAAAAAAATTAAACCCACAGTTTTATAGTCTTAAATGCCTGTATGAAACCTACTTCTGCCACTAAGATTACCAATTACTCCTGCATGGCAAAGGAAGACAAGAAAAGATTTGACACCAAGACTTCTATGCTGACCTCTCCTTGGTTGTTACTTGATTAGATACCCTTCCTATTCTGTATCAGTTGCCTCTCATATGCTACGCCTCTCGCTATAAAGTTTGGGTGAAGAATACCTATAATAAACATCAAGATTTGTTGGTACTGCTATAATTGAAACTAATGGTGCTTTAAATAAATACATACAGCTGGAATTTCTTCTGTCAACATACGTTATCAGCAGATCAGAAATTCTTATCATAGTTCCTGCCAAATAACACCAATCCACAGTATTTCAGCATTCAAAGCAATACCCCTATTTTCTCTAGTTGAGAAGGCAGACATTATAAGCAATGTCATTTTATCAGGTTTGTTGTTAAATATTAATGTGGAAATTAAGCAAGGTTTAAGCACTAGGTTTTAAGATTTATTTTTCATTACGTCTGTTATAACAAAACTTTATTAATACGCTGTGAAATGAGAAATCTACAGCATCACTAATAAAACCTTTTAAGTGGTAATCCTTCAGAATCCTTCCTTGTAATGGCTGAGCATTTGCAGTACTAAACCAATGAAATTCACACATACTGCGATGGAGTAGTGGAGCGATTATTACAACATTTTTTCCAAAGTACCTTAGGCTTTAGATGATTAGAGGGTAGTCTTATGTTTTAAACTTTCTGCCAACAGTGAGGCTTTAAGTTGAGCTGGATTGTGGATAAATTGTAGTATAATGTATGTTGACAGTTTAATAACATGGGTTACTATCCTTAGTTTGCTTTATGATGTAATACATCTTTATAGGAGTCCCTGGAGATTTCTACCATGAGTTTCAAGGCAGAGAGAACTCAATAAACTAAAATACTCTGAGCAAGGTTTCTATTTCCTGTATACTTTGGAAATTTTCCTGAAAAATAAATAGGTGCTACAACTTTTAAAAGTTTTTCTGACATGACTTTTTGTTTTTCTTGTCATGTAATAGATTTTAAAGGTACATTTCATATAAAATTATACACTTTTTTAAAAGTTCCTTTCTGTAATAAATGGTCTTATTTTTCAGATCTCTAGGGGAATTTTCTTTTCTATAAAACAGAGTAATTGTTTTTCTTTTCCCCTCTTTCAGTTCTCATTATATGCGCATTTAGATCATGGAGTTTGCAAATGTTTGCTGGTAAAGGTCACATACATTTGGACTAATTATTCCTCATGTTTTGACAAGTACATGCATAATAGTGGTTAAGTATCGAGCAGCATAAATCCAAATAACAAAATCAAATATAGAAATTATTTAATTCTTCAACTGCTTTTATTTCATCTTTACAGGTAATCAAGAAAAAAAACTAATTAAAATGGAAGGAAACTACTGTTTTTGATTAACTATCAGTCTAAGTGAAAATAGCTTAAAAGGATCTCCAATCCACTTTAATATCAAATAAATTCAATTTCCAGTTTTGGCAATACACTTGCAACACTAAAATTCAGAAACTACTGAAAGCAATTTAGTTATTTAATATATTTCTGTTCAGGTTGTATAAAAAGAGATGTTAATTTTTGAAGCTTTTTAGAATGATGCCTAGAGATGACATTGTGCAAATGCTTTCAAGCCTACTGCTAACACATGATTTGCTGTGATCATGTATCCTCAAACATTTGTTTAAATGAATGATTACCTAAACAATATGGTATTCTTCCCTATTCCAAGCTGGCTGACCACACAGAAAGTTTTTCAGGACACTTTTACAAAGTGGTTTCGGTATGAATGATTCACGTGATCCAGTCTGCTATATCCATACCAGTATTTATGACACATTCTTTCCACTCATATTGTGTAAACAAAAATTTGCTTATCTGAATGTTTGCAGTAAGCTCATAAATGTAGGCTGAAATAAATCTGTACTGTTTGTCAAATAAACGTTAGCAAATACTTTTCTTAAAGTACACACAAGCTCTACTTTCCTGTTAACATAAACCTATTGTAAAATTAGCCTCATTAAGAAATTCCTGAAGGACATGTTGTAAGACGACCAGTACACAGAAGGTCAAATGGTGTGATTACAGACACTCCGTAAAGACAAAAAGCAGAAGCTGGAGCGTGTGACCTAGAAGGTCTTTTCACTATCATATAATCCCTTCTCTTTTCATCATCCCTTTGCTGAATCTGGGTGAGTGTTGCAACCAGCGACCTCTCTGAAGCCTCTCAAGCCAAAATCATTTTCATAGCCCCCCACAGGAGGAATACTCAGATTTTTCACCATCGGTGGTCACACTGGCCTCTTGCCAAGACCCTGAGGGCCATGCCTAATTGACATTCACATCTACATACATTTTCATCCCTGGAAAATATAAGCATACACACAACCGTGACATTTGCTTAGGCTAGTACCACTGATGAGATAATCCTGACTGAATTCACTGAAAACAAGTTGTTTAGGTTAGTTGTAAGGTTTGTCTTCACCCTGCTGCCGCAGTGCACCCCCATGGGCAATATTTGACCATTCTGCAGGCCATATATTGAGCAACAAACCTCCACAGTGCCAGAAATGCCGGGGGTCTGACATCTAAGGGTGCTTAGCAAACCATGCATACAGATGAGTACCAAATGGTCTTGGAAGACCAGATCATTCAATCCCACCAACTGCTGTTGAGACACAGTATTTTTAAAAATTTGGTCCTGTAACCATAATCCTGGAAGGTTACTGCAGCTTCTTGGTTTTACTCCTTTTCTTAAATCTTGCTTGAAAACACAAATCCTACCTAGCTTCATTATAGTCATAAATGATATGGCTCCTAATTGTGTCGATGTGTTGCTGAATGGCTGGCAGACTTAATTATTATTTCAGTGACTGATCATATCTCTTACCCTGCCTGTGGATCCCAAGAGGGTTGCCAAAAGAGCATACAATATTGAAGCCAAATTTAGCTGGGACAGAAGGATGGCGTTAGTAGAGAAAATTATTATTACAAATTTCAATTTTTCTGAAAATTATCTTGTGCATAGGTATGTGTGCATACGCACATACACACACACACACACAAACACATAGTTTATTACTCGGTTAGACATGTGCTTTTTATATGTATCACATAGGTGATCAGCTCCCTCTTGATCAACACACAGACAACACCATTGGGACCCTCTGGAGCTAAGACCACAACTTACTGCAGCTTCACCTACGAGGCTATCTGGGAAGAGCCAGTAACACCTTGCACGTTCTGCAAATCATTACAGTAGAGAAACTGCAGTACTCAGCTGATCAGTCATCACTGGGCTGCAGGCTGCAAATCTCATTTGGCCTCTACATTACTATGAATATGCACTCCAGGAACAGCTCTGTTTCTGGTCCAGTAAAGGAAAAAAGCCTTGTATTCAATACTGGTAGAATAAAAAAATAAAAAAAAAAAAAAAGACAGTCAATGAAAAGTTAATCTTGGAAACAAGATACGGCTGTTGCAACTGCTTATTCTATTTCATATTTATGGATATGTTAGAGAAAAATAAGTGTAAGTTGTTAACCTGTGGGTTACCTTAAACTTCTATAGAGGTTTTTTTTAAGATTATTTCAAAGTACTGTATGAACTCAAATCTCACAATAGCCCATTTGAAGCCTGGTGCACAGAGATGTTAAGTGTTCAGAACCATAGACAAACACAGTTCAAAACCAAAGCTAAATCTTACCTCCCTGGCTTCTTCCTACCCCTTGCCACAAGCACCACCTTTGCAGCTGAAACAGTACAGCTACTAATACCAGTATTTGCTGAAATGACATCTAACGGAGTTTCTTCTGATATACTTGAGCCTGAGTAATAGAAGCATCAAGCCCTTCAATGTGCAATTTCTCTTGGTAAATACAGTCAACCTTGTCCCTAGAGCTAAGACGGTGGGCTTTTTGCAGGCATGGTGAATCAATACCAGATACCTGACCCACTGATCTTCACTCTCTGTCTTCCACCACTAATAGCTGACAAATCTGCTTTGTTGAGAAGAAGTAAAAAACAATCAGCATGGGACTCCTGCATTTGAAATATTTATTTGGGCAACCAGAGCTATCACTGTCACTGAAACTGAGTGACAGCAAACCAGGGCAGTATTTTGGCCAGTATATAGAACAAGCACAGCTAAGGTTTATTTTCACAAGACTGAAACATTTACTACCCTAAATAGGTTTATACAGGATCCTGGGTGGAAGATGTTTCAGCCTCCAAATATTGCTATAGCTGATGTAATAAACCATCCAAAGAAAATACTTAAGAACGGAGTAGCGTGGCTACAGAGAAAAGGTTGTCTATAAATACTCGGGTCACAAAAAACAGTATAGTTTAGAACAAAATGATGATGCATCAAATATGTAAATGAGTAGATTACAATTATAAAACTCATTGCAAAGCATTAAAGACATAATTGGCAGAGTTCCTACTAGTTAAATCTAATCTCCAATACACATCAGCTGTAGCTTGGCTTGTCTTGTTAGGTAAACAAAATGTGTCTTGACTGTCATTGCCATAAAATATTAATGCACTGGAAGTCTCTAAACCTTGCTAAGCATAAGGCCTATTATCACACTTAAGAGCAAAGCAATCTAATAAATCGCCGGCTGTATAAAAACTAAGTCAGCTGGCAGAGACAGTAATCTCCCTAAGGGATAGTAAGAGCCTAATCTTCAACTACAGCAGCTGCAGTTCCAGAGAAATTATGTTTCTACTGCTCAGTAGAAGTACATTTGTGCTGAATTCTGTTATTTAAAATCTAATGGAATCATTAGGAATATCCATACATTATCAACAATACAAAATGAACTAACAAAACCATCTATGACATAGGCTTATTACAGGCATCGGAGGTTTTTTATTATTATGCTTGATCTTTGTTGCTTTTAGTTAGGTCCAAACAAAAGCTGAACTGGATGCTCCTAATACACATTTTCTAACAACATCAAGCTCATACATAAATAATCTTGTGTGTTTACTAAGCACTGAGATGATGTCCTTAATTGAAAACAACTTACTTGTTTGGCACTAGTATGAGGTCCTTGAGGCTGTATTTAACCATAAACACAATATTGTCATATACTTTGTAACATAACAGATAACATCATGATTATGTTATTTTTATCATGTACTTAG
The DNA here is from genome assembly GCA_008921705.1 of Burhinus oedicnemus. NCBI lineage: Eukaryota > Metazoa > Chordata > Aves > Charadriiformes > Burhinidae > Burhinus > Burhinus oedicnemus. Next base: position 497,975 of record VFFE01006902.1, read on the forward strand.
GCAACATACTGTGTTATTCAAGAGAAACAAATCACCAGAGACATACAAGACTGCACATACAAAAAGTAGTTAACAGACAAGATATCTTAGTCAGGATATTATAAAAATTATTTATTTGTTACCTTTGGGATTAATAGGAAAAAATTCTGTACTCAAAATGGACTAGAACAACACTTAAATAGCATGAATTACATCTTTAGATGGTACTATAAGATTTCATAGGAAAAATGCATACTGAAAAAAGAATCCTAAAATATGCTGCAAACAAACATGGGTTGCACCTGAAAAAGGTTTTGACGACAAAATAAAGTACTTTATATAGTGTTCAATTGCACTTTTTCCATTAAATTCTATTTTAAGTACATATTAGTAACTTAGTGAGTGAACAGGTTAGATTTTTTAGTGTAAATATTGTGAAACAAAAATCATTTTTTCTATTTGGTCCCACACAAAATCATGGAATGGCTGAGTTTGAAAAGGATGTGGGGAGGTCTTTAGTCAAAGTACTGCCAATTAAGTCAGGTTGTTCAGGGCTGCATCCAGTCAGGATTTGAGTATCTCCCAGGACAGATCCCACAGCCTTACCAGCCAATCTGTTCCAGTATTTAATTGTCCCCATGGAGAATATTTTCCTGTTTTCCAGTTTCTGACTCTTTTCCTACCACTCTGCACCTCCAGGACAAGTCTGACTCTATCTTCCCTATTTTCTCCCATTTGGTAAGTGATTTCTGCAGTAAGGTCTCACCTCAATCCCTCCCCCTGAGGATGAACAAACCCAGTTCCCTCAGCCTTTCCTTATACAGCTGACCATTCTGGAGGACTTCCAGTATGTCAGCACCTTTCTTGTAGTGAGGAGCCCAAAATGGACACAACACTCCAGATATAGTCTCACAAGGTCTGAACAGAGGGGAATAACCATCTAGCTCAACCTGCTGGCTGCACTTTTGCTATTATCTCTTCTACACACCAAAATCTGCAATAACTGAAGCCATCCAGGAGCGATGAGTTTGGAAGCCCTGCAAGATGACTGTCATCTACTTAAAAATTAACTGTATATGATACAGTGGGAAAGGCAGGTGGAAGAATAGAAGCATGTGGACACGCAGGGAGAACTGTAGAGATGAAGAAAACAACAGTTGTGTAGCTAAATATTTAATATTTCCTGGCACTGTTCTGTTACATTTTTCCATTGTAAACCATGTTTTTTTCCTCTTTTTACAGAAACGCAGAAAATTGTTCCGGCTTTTCTTCCAGCTGTCTTTTCCCCTTTCTTAGATCTGTCATGATATCTTTTTTCTGTGACACCCTGACCAGTTCATCAATTTTCTGTTTTGAACTTAATTTTAAGTTTCCTGGAAAAGCTCAGGGACTGTAAAAAAGAGCTACTTATCTGCTTAGGGATGTCAGCTCATAAAACCACATGAGAAACTGAGACAGTTGGAGCTGTTTAGATTCAGAATAAGATAAGATGCATATAAAAGCATATTTGGAACAGAAAACATACATCAAGCAGCTCCGCATGGCATTCTTCATAAGAACAAAGGGGTATGAAAAGACAGTGAAAGGCAGCAAATTTTAAACTGATAAAAGGAAACACTTCTTTTACAAAATTCCACCTATAGAAATCATTGGTATGACACATTGCTGGGAATGAGGATCTTAGCAGGATGCCAAGATTAAGCATTACAGTAATATTAGTTATCATTACCTACATTTAAAGATCCTTAAGGCTGCAAAACCCAGTGCTCTACTCTTCAGAAAAAAACCACTATGCAAAGTTGCTTAAGCAAACTTAATTGGCTCTCTTGTGCATATGTATTATGATACAATCTTCATGATTACCTACCTACATGATTACTTGCTATTGCCTCAAATACTGGTAATTCCTAGCTTTAAAGTGCTTGACTTTTTGCCCCTAATAACATTTCTAATTTGTTTCCTTTCTTTTAAATTGAAAAATAAATTTTCAATATGGAAACCTACACTGAGCTTCAGGATGCTGGAACCGTTAATTCCCCCAGACAAGCAACGAGTACCTGAACTAATTACACAACTGGCTGCAAAGGGAGGTTCTTACACTGCTAAATCAACTGGTAAAGGAGGGACAGAAGGGACGGTCACTGAGTTTCACAATTGTTTCTAACAACAGGCAAGGTAAAACCTCTGGTTCTAAAGGCAAGTTCAAAACAGCAACCAGCCACTTCTCTCAGCTGTTTTGTCTGTCCTGCAGCTCTGCAGCAAGCACTAGCCAGCCTCCCTGCTCTGTTTCTCTCCTCGATTCATGCCTTTACTTTTGCCCACCCTGGCTGCTATGAAGTTTTGGATTACTTCCTCTTACTTTCTTCTGACACCCTGCCATTCCACCAACCTCACTGGTCCCCACGGGCCAATAAAAATGTTGTTTTCTAGTTAAGAAGAAATTTACAAGAAGGATCCCAATCCAGTTCTGAATCTTTTGGGGTTTGCTCGTGCTGTAAACTGGATACAGAACAAAGCACCTCCCTGAGGCTGGTAAAACACAGCAACATCTTTGCTCTCAGGAGAGAGGCAGAGTTGATATGCCTGCACAGGAGTGACTGCTGGGATTACCATGCAGATCAGGTGTGCTGCTGAACATCGCTCGCACTGCAGCTGGAATGGGCACGATGAAGAATGATTCAATGAACTCTCCTCTGCCACAATAGCTGTGCTTTTCTTAGGTATCTAGTTAAATATGTGGACCAGACAAAGGCAATATAATAGAGGTGAGGCAGTAGAATGATTTGTAATAATACTGTGGATCCATGAATAGCCTTCTCTATTACAGTCCAGTCACAAGTCTTCATATCTTTCCTGTCAAGTCAGACCTGTGATTTGCAAGTGATGTTCATTTATTCATATAGATGCCTAGATAGTCAAAAGTGTCAGGTTATTAAGCAGCTTTTTACTGAAGAGTGACCTGGAAACAAATAGGAATTCTGCGCTTTTATCACTAAGCAGTTTTATCAAGGTTGAGACACACCAAGCTAGATGCTGATCTTGTTTAAAGAGGCAAAATAAGCTTAGCGACTTAGCAGATTCAACCTGGAAAGAAAGATCAGAATCTGGCTCATGAAGTCAAATCACTGAACCATTGCTTAATTACATTTGTTTAAAGTAACAGGAAAACATTGGCACCTGTCCCCACAAGGAAACAGGGAGGCTAAAAAGAGAGATTATTAATGTAACACTCCGCTAAAGTGTTACTTGTGTTAGGCCAACTAAATAGAATCAATTTGTCAGAGACTCTGTCCTAGTCATTAATATTTCTTTTCCATCAAAAGAGAGAAACAACTCCCAGCTGCATTTTCTTCCCCAAGGTATGAGGGATATAACCTTAACCCATCACACTCACTCTCTGATTTAGGTGCTCTTTTAAAAACAGACCAAAATAGTGGTACAGACTTCTTTAGTGCTCTGAGATCACTCTTATTTGGGGAGCAGGTGTTAATGATGCATAGCTGTTTTCTTTAGGATTTACTCATTGACACTTAGATAACTCGTAAGCAGATATGTTTAGTAAACAAAGAAAATGGCTAAAAGTGATTATTGTCTTAGTACTTGCTATACTGTCCTGTTGGTCACACTGCTGAATTTGTTATAGTTCAGAGAAAACAAAATAAAACTCCAAGTTTATAAATTCTGGCATTTACTGTCAACACAACTGTTCAGATCCAGAAGAAACTTTGCACCTGCTTCAGATTCAACCACTAACTAAATCAACGAATCATGTTAAAATGCTTCCTAAAGAACACATTCAAGCTGGTTTTGCCCATCTGTATTGTAAGCAAGGCACATCAACTGATCATTTTTAATGCTATCGTCTGATATTTTCTTGGGTCATACTCTTAACATTTTTCACATAGCTTTGCACAAGAAACTGAAAGAGTGTTTGGAATAGTTTATGATGCTGACTCTTCTTTAAAATCTGTAACAGGATTCAGAGGGGGTTAATTGTTGCAACTGCTATGATCATCAATCTTCCTTCCAAGTGCTTTAGTTCCTCAAAAGTCTTTGTTTATTTGAGACAATTTTATTGATTTCATCTCACCCATATTAGATTTCCTGCAAAGGTTCATCTATTCCCAAAAGATTATGTCAACAATGCTAAGCCAGGATAATCTAAATGCAATGATTTCCACTCAAATTCAGATGCTGAGGAGAGATATATCCCTCCTGTGGTGATATTGTATAGGTAAGTGGAGTTATCCCTTTTTTAATTGGACAGTATAGTCATAATCACTTCTTACTAGAGACATCAAATTGCCTTCATTGTATTTATTACCGTATCCGTACACTTTGCCTCTGGAATTCCCCATTCTCTGCCAGATTGAGGAAAAACTCAGCTGTTAATATAGCAGTTAACGTGATGAAACAACTGATAGTGCTCAGCCCCTTACAGTGATAGACAGGAATCAACTGTTCAGTAGTAATTGTCTCCTTTTCAATGGCTTCAGCTAGCACTTCTGAGAGATTATACATTTAGGTAACTACTAGACGTGACTCCCTCTCCCTTGCGCTCAGGCAAGGATCTTGCCAAAAACACTCACTTGCACTTCTGCATTCTTGCTCCAGTATTCCTTATTTTTGGAAAAGAAGTTGAAAAAGTACTAGGTTCATTAGGCCATCTCCACTAAGATGTGGGCCACATCTCCAAAAAGACCTTTTGAACATAAGCTGCCATATTCGAGGGAGTTCATGTGATTTAAAGTACTTTACCTTTAAAGAACGGAAACATCTTCTTTCTACCTTGAGCCAAGAAAAGTCAGTTTATCCTAGCTGGTATTGCCACATTGAGATATCTGGAGAAGATGCCCCACAGCATGCCTGGGCACACAGCACCACGATCCCCATCCTTTCCTCAAATTATTTTCAGCTGCTGTTACTGACATCTCCTGCTTACTGGACTGCCATGGATATTACTTGCTTAGCTGAGTCAGTGAGCACAGGTCATTTGTCTAGGAAACCAGGACGATATTCTCAGCCACATTCACAAGAAATATACTTAGAAATTGCAAAAGCGCAGGTTTTTTGACTCAAAAAAAAATATTACTCATTTTCTACCGCCTGCTCAGCTTCTTGCTTCCAGGCCCTTCAAGAAGATGCTCATTCCCACTAGTAAAACCCTTTACATACAACATGAATGGCCCTTCTGATAAAAAAGCTTTTGTTTTTGCTCACTGAAATGATATAGTTCCTTAAGAGTTGACTGCTAGCTCTGCATAAGGTTGAAAGCTTTAGAATCAAATGCATAGTTGTGCCACACACCATTACTTTTAAAACCTTATTAAAAAAATAATTTCTTTATCTTTTACAGGTACGTTTTCCATAGCTAAGTTATAAGAATAAATAACACTTGTTAATGCTCCAAGCAAGTTCAGTCATTAATGCACTGGATGCTCTCCAGCAACCTTATCACTGCATCATCTGCTTGAGTAGACAATTACAGCATAAGTCTACAGTTCAATCCAGTGGAACAACTTGCAAAATAAACCGAGAAATACATCAGTCTATTTCAGCTGGTCAGATGTTCCCCATAGGATTCCAAGGTGCTCCTACTTTTAGGAAATATGAATGGGTAACAAAAAAAAAACCAAAACCCCATGCTAAGTATCTCTATACCTGGAAATTTAGGACAAATTCCAGAGTCATGAGAGAGAGACTTTGCTTCAAGAAAAAGGAACAGATTTGCAGCAAACCCACTAGCTATTCTGAATGATTGTGGAATAAGACTAGCAGGTAAAACATGGAGCGTAACACATTGTACAGAAAGGACAGCAACCAATACTTGGTAATGCTACGATTTCAGTGGCAGTTTATACTCACAGGTGATTAAGCAGCTGGTATAAATCATGCTCGGTTAGAGCCAATTGGGTAGTAGCAAATAAAAAAGGAGATAAACTGACCTGTTTGATGTATACCACAGTAAGTTAACCTGTATACTGGCCACATTAGATGCAAGTAAATTCCTTTTTCTGGCATTTACTTCCAGCTACATCATTATTTAGAGCTGGATACTGTGAACATATTGTTAAGGCTACTCTGTCTGGCAAACCCAGTGACTTCGCCTGGTAGAAGCAGGCTTGCTCACATTTTTGTAATGCAGATACTGCATATGCCATGACTTTATGATGCTTTATTCTTTTATTAAAGCATTTTATTTTATAAATAAATACCTTGAGTAATACTTAAAAAATCTTTGTTACGGAAACCTCTTCCCCAATAGGATCTGAAGAAGTCACTTGTGAACAGAATATTCAATTTGTCCTATATGCTCAAAAGAGACAAAAGCATCATAGGACCTTTGTGCAGAAAAACCTATTAAAAATACAATACACGTATGATATACTTCCCAGCATAAATCCACGCAAGTCTTTTTCCTGTAATTTTCCCAATTTAATTAAACAGCTGAAGGTGATGGCCTTCTGTCATTTTTCTTGAAAGCTGTTCAGTGACATATACGAATCTCAGAAGTGGTCAGAGAATGTAACCCCATCCGCTCCAAATCCAATTTCAATACAAATAGTAGGCAATTTTAGACCAAACAGCAGGAAAACTGTATAGATAAAGAATTCTGTCTATACTTTCCAAAACTGCGTAAGGTGATGAGCCCTTTCCAGGCTAAGAAACATTTTGCTACACTTTTTACAAAGACCTGTAATCCTGAGTAATTTAATTATGGTGACACAGGGCTCAATTACATGAAATATTGAGATATTGCATATACTCTGACCAATGAAGCAATTATTTTACAGCACTGAAGGTCTGGCTGGAAAGGAAAAAGCATCATACCAAAATATCAACATTGAAATTTTAATTCAGTAATTTTTAGTTATTTTAGGTTTTGTATATAATCATGCTGAATGCAAACCTGTTTTGCTGATAAAGGGAGTTCCACACAAAACTGGAACAAAGCAAAAGTAGTAAGCCATTAAGTGGCAATTAGAATCAGGTTTTTAAGAAATTAGCACCAAACTGAGAGTTGACACAAAAATCAAACAAAAAGGTTCATAAAGAATTTTCAAGTTTTCTGCAAGTCATACAAAAATTACCATTTCCTGATTAAATAAAACGAGTTGTCAGTTGCTACAGAGTTGTCAGAATATCTCACAGTTACTCAGACATTATTGTCACATAAGTGCTGCCTTGGGTGAAAGACCTGGTGAATCATTTTCCCATCTATGAGTCATTGAGAAAATAGCTTAGCACACAGGGATGAGAGCTTAAAGACTAGACGGCTGCAAGCTCCCCCCTGCTGCTTCCAGCATGGATCTCTGCCTCAAGAAAATCTGAAGAGAAAATAGAACTCCAGGTTTGGTTGGTTGGTTGGTTTTGGCACAGTAACAAATCAGTTTCCACTGGTTTCACTGCTCTTTTGTGCATGGTTAAAATGCAAGCACTCTTCTTCTTCAGAAGATAAGAATCTTGAATATAAGTTTCCAGAATAATCAGCGTAAAGGAACACATGATCATCAGAAATTATTTATTACCTTGTATTATCATGAAAGGTAATTTGGTAGTAAAGCAAACCCTGTCATCACTGAACAATGCAAACAACTGGGTATCAAACAGCCTTAAATATGAAGTATCCTCTTTTTAAACCATGATAAAGGATTAGCCTATTTTTTGGTGGGGAGGAGATGAGACAACAGAGAACACATTTTGTTGGCAACAAGAATTTCATGGATGGTTGAATCATTTCATCTTCTTTGCTAATTCTTGACTATATGAAGACTAGCATAGTCCCCTGTTACATCACAGAAGCCTCAGCTACCACAGCTGTAAGTATTGCTGGAACCCACTGTAACACTGTCACAACCTTGCCACAAGTCCTGTTTAGTTTAACATGGGCCTATGCCATTGTTTGGGCTGACATTCAGATGTCGTCATTGCTCACTTGAGCTCTAAAACTCATGTTTTGCTGAGAATTGCAACTGTGGAGAATCTTTTTGCTGACGTACAGGATTTTGCTTGTTGAAACAAAACTGCTGTTGATACAAAAAGCTTTGATACAAAACCAGGAGGGGGTGACCTGAAACTAGACTGACTTCTTTGCCTTGTCAAATATATATATTCTGACAAGTTCTACCATGCCTTGATCATCTCTGTGTGCACTGTAGTAGTGCATATAATGAGGACTAATGCACGGATACCGTTGTACTAACACTATAGAAAACAGTAGCCCCATCATCACTGACACTATTAAAAAAGGAGAGAGAAGGACCACCTGTCAAGTTCCTGTCTCTCCCCCCAAAAAGAACAGGATCTAGCTATGACTCCTTGAGTCCATATGACTCAGTGAGTGGGCATAGTAATCAGTGATGTACAGTGTCATAAAGTTTATAGATTAGAATATTTTGTTATAGTTGTGTGCAACAGATGCTCATTAGCAAACACTTCCAGTGTCCCTACCCCTGCCTTTTATGTTCATCTTCATACCACCGAACAGCAACTAGTGTTGAAAGACCTCGTACAGCTACACTCAGACCCATCATTAGCTCTGAAACTCAGATGCTGGGAAGACTTTCTGTTGTCTTGTAAGACCAGTCTCTCTTCCAGAAGCAGTAAGGATATGACAGGATACTCCATCTCACACCTAGGGGTTGTCCAAGAGACTACACTTACTTGATCCCAGACACATCTTTGACCAAAGTAAAATCTCAAGCCTTGTGACATACAGATAGATGTGTAGAACTAAACACGTTGATAGAAATTTAGCTTTGGCATTCACTGCTATCTGAGCTGTTCCCCTTGGAATATATTAACAGCGTTTCTTTGAATGAACGAATACATGATTGACATACTTAGTGCGATCCAGATAATTGAATTTGGAAACAGACATAGGTCTCTTGCTTTTACAAGTCAAGTCATCTCAAAAAAACCCAGCGTATGAGGAATGAGAGATGATCTCTTGTTCTTTATTAATAGTAAGTCACTGTCCTTTGTAGTACCAACCACTTTATTGCAATTCCAAGTCATTTTAATCTATTTCTTTGTATTTTAGTCTGGGTAGCTAAAGCCTTACATTTCTAAATTCTTGCTATACTGGACATTTGCATCATTTGACACACAGTGTTAAGTAGAGAGCCAGATTTTCATTTCTTACAGTTACATATTTTAAGTTGAAAATATTCTTTTATTATTACCCTGTTTTATAAAAATGAAATGCACAAATGCTTAGAAGACAGAGGAGGAAAGTGTTATCTACAAAGACCAAGCATAAAACAGAAAAAAATTTCAAAATGTAATCAATAGACTATATGATGAAAATAATAGTTTTCCTGGAAACTACTGCATAATTTGAGTAAAAATATTCAGAAATAGCAAAAAACTTTTATTTTCATTTAATGTTTAAGGTAAGTAAAACACAAAAGTCAAGTGCTGCTAAATACAGTCAAAACCACAGCCTGGTAATATACTTACATGCATTGCAAAGTATCATAACACACTCGGATTTAAATCTGAAACAGATCATTTGCAGCAGCTCTGAGATTTCCATCTATACCCAAAACATTTGCAATATATATTAAGGCCAATATTTAACAAATCAGGTCGATAAAAATAAATACATCTTACAGAGTGGCTGGGCAGTTTCAACTGTACTCCTGAAAGTTGCAAAACTGCAGCAGGCTATTAAAGTTTGGCATTGACAAGAAGACAAAACAGTACTCCTAGACTGCAACAGTTTAAGAGAAACTCCCATCAACCGAATTCAAACTTATGTTCACTTTAGGGTCTTTTATTTATAGCCACAGTGATCCTCAGAAGTTTTACAGAAATCAAATAAAACATGAGGAATGACATATACAGCAATGCAAGAACCGCTAGTCAGGAAACAAGCCCTGAACTCACCTCTCAGAAATTTGTTTTGTGACTTTTGGAAAGGTATCTAACTTCTGTGTTGCTTGTCTCCTGCTGTGTCAAAAAAACCCGCCATGTCTACACATCCTGTAATATGATTTCACTCACACACCATGTTTGAGTGCATGCAACTCTCCAGTAAGGCACTGCTGTTTAGCACTCACACCAGGGGACACATTCTGCGCTCTGCCCCAACTCTGTGCACAGGAAAGATCTGTATATACTAATGAAAGCTCAAGAGCAGCAGACTTTCCTTTTCCTTTTCTTTTTTTTTTTCTTTTCTTTTTTTAAAAACTATTTATATCAAACAAAAAAATTAAATCAAGACAAATGTCTGTTAAAGATAATTTGTAATTAAAAACTATAAAGAGTTTTTCAATTTTCTTCAGTTTTTTTTCTGTTCATTTTGTCTCTTTTCTCAGAAGCAGTTTGTCAAATAATCCTAGTTATGCTTCAGTTTGTTATTGCTCTTTACATGCATCAAACAGCGCCGGCTCCCACATCAGAAGGGAACTGATCTTATGAGAAGGACTACTCTGCTACATGCTGCCTGGGCAGAGAAGTAGAGGGTTCAGATTTTTTAATAGCACTGTTTTTCTCTCCCTCTGGCCATCTTTATTCCTCTCACCTTTTCCTTGTCTTTTTTTCTCTAAACTGAAGAGCATGAAAAAAAAAAAGGAAAAATAACACTATTTTCCAGTTGCAGACAATGTGCCTTAGAAAGAGTGTTGCTCAAATGAACAATTCACTAGGTAGATAACGGCAGCTAAAACCTCTTCTGAGACAGTTTTTACCACTGTTAATCTCAAAATGGGCCTAGCCTTACATTGTCAAAAAGTACTTACTGGTACCTGGCTATTGATGGTTTCTAGTTACCTTAAAAAGGTGCACTATTCAATGCAGTCAAAGAGTTAATTTCCTCAAAGTGTGTTCCAGAATAGCTGCTTGCTAAAATGGTGTTGCCTCCAGCTTAGTCAACAGAGAGAGATCAAGAAGGGAGTCTTAAACTCTTGTTCTGCAAGTGCCTCACCTACAGGTGAAGGTAGATCCCTCATAGGATCAATTACCAAAACCACTTAGTGTGGTTGCCCCTCATCTCACTCTCAAAGGATTAAGCAGGGCTTGCTGTTGTTCTTTTCCAGGAGGCAGAAGGAGAGAAAATGCCCTCCTTTTACAAAACAGTTCCTCAGACACAGGGCTAGAGATGTGCCAGTGAAAAGATGCTCCATATTCAGTTTCTACTTGCCAAAGGGGATCCAGGTGGGACCCAGACTCCTCGTTGCAATGCTCTCTAGGACTGTCTTGCTTCCCGGCTTGAAGAGCTACAGTTGTATTATCTTGTATTACTCTGGACTCCTATATAGGTGGTGTTAAGGTGGCAGTTTGTCCACGGGGACTGTAAAAACTAGGCAGTAACCAAGTGGTATGAGCATAGAGACTGCCCTCTCCAACTTTGTTTTTAAAATGTGCCTTGTAAAAAAGACTGGGCCAAAGAGGGAGAAGAAAAATTCCTCTGTGGCCTAATGCCTACAAATCACACCTAGAAAAGGGGAAAAAGAATTCTGCTCCCTGAAAAAGCATGGGACAGGGCTAAGCCTTTCCTGTTATGGAGAATGCAGTGGGTCTTGCCACTAGACACCACATAAAGAGAGAACTATTGCCTTTGCTAACTGGCTTATGACTCATTTTCTCATTGATGGTGCAATCTGCACAGTGGCACTGGGTGTCCTCCAAGAAATCTTACCAGATCAAGACTCACAACAGGCTCTGTCATAATGAAGATCCCTGATCAGGCAAGTGAAAAACTTCTCAGCCCTGCCAGTATGTAGGCTCTGAAGGCAAACCTGAGCATCCTGCAGGTCACTTCCAGTCTGTGTTAGACTGCTAGCATGAAAAATAATTGTTATTTTATTCTAAAAACCATGTGAAAGAAGGAGTTTATGCAACTTTGGCAGCTGGGAAGGGTGTCCTCAAGATCTCCAATTAAGTATTTTCTCTATTTTTAACTGAGAGTTTTTTGACAGTAAGTACATTAAATTAGAATTTGGCATTTAAACATCAAGATCTACTAATTGCAAGTGCTGACAACAATTAGCATGTTCTTTAATAAAAAACATTAACAGCAATGTTTCTTTTACTAAATGTTTTGACAGCTAATGGATGTTAATGTGCTCCCCAAAGTAAATTATTGCTGCTGGTGCCCACAGAAAGAGCAATCAATACCAAGGTCACACGTGTACAAAGGTTATATTTCAATATGAAGTCTTTTTTTGTGGTTCACTCTTCTGCTAGAACACCAGGGACAACAATAGATGAGTGAGTAAAATAAACAGAGAAATGATATTTTGCTGCCTCAGCTACAAAATTCAGTCACGTAAGTCCAGAGTTGAAGTGACCTGGTAGATACCATGCAACAATAACAATGCATGTGAGTGCAGGTGCAGACTGCCAAGCACCATTGGTGCTCCTGCTCCAACATAGCCACCACAAAAAGCAAACATTCCCAGGAGACATTTCAATAAAATCATCTGCCTACCTAACACTGAGATGCTGAAAGAACAGCATGACTACATAAATATAATCTGTAGAAGACTCCAGGTTAATCACGGGACTTATAGCACAACATATTTACTGTAGTGAATGTCATCACAAATGACACCCATTTGTAAAACCTTCCACTGAGCTCTAGCTTCCTGGTCAGACAAGCTACAGACGTATTACCCCTGCTCTACATGCTGCCCAGTGGCTATGCACAAGGTGGCCCTTTCCCCATGGTGACTACAAAGTTTTCATGGGGCAGATGTTGGTTGTTGCAAATCTTTGCTATTTCTTGCATCTCTGATTAGGAATTTTACCATTCCTAGTTATGATTATTGTTGGTCAACAAAAATGTACACAAAGACCAGCAAAATTTGCTAGGAGCCCAATGGAGTTGTGATAGTACATTATCTGGGCTCTTATATCACCATCTCCAGATTTTAAAACATAACTCCTGCATAAACTCAGTAGCCTGAGTCCAGCTAAAGCATTTTCTCACAAATGCACCCAATCTCGACCTGAAGTCTTGGGAGCAGTGGGATGAGGAGGGGGAAATCATGTCTGTTCTAGTATTTGTTACCTTGCTTGATAACCTAGAAAACACTGCAAGTGATAGAGCACCTTAAGATAAAACAATATCAAAATACACCTGCCTGTTTTTAAAACTTGAAAAATGCATCAAGAAATAGCTATCTATTATTCTATCTTTTCCTGTCTCCTCAGATAGAAAGAGATCCTCAGCATTATTTGTTAAGTACAGCTAGCTTGTGATTGTTTTTACTAGAAATGTATCCTCCATAAAAATATAGTTTATTTATCTATCCCTACAGAAATTTTGTTATGATCAAAAGATCTGCCATTCTTTTTCTGTGTTTACTAAAAAATCTTTTGATATCAGTAATATTATCACATATAATGAAATTGTCCAGTAAGTCCTACTGCTTTGTCCCTGCTGTTATACTATGTATAAACCAGATGGGTAGGTTCTGTCTGGGCTCTCCTCCAAGAAGTTATCAGCTTTGTTTCTTGTTGGCCAAGCACATCACCTTCAATTTATAATCACTATCCTCTAACCCAAGGACATCAGGACTCTTCCTAAGTTGTGTCTCCTTATTGAATTTCTGCCAATCCGCTGATAAGGATGGGATCTGTGTTCCCAAGTACGTTACACTTGGGCAATCTTTGTGCTACATTACAGCCACAGGATGTGCACCTGTTCCCACATACAAATAATTTTTAAGAATTGATAAAGATGGGAACATTTTACACCTGTATGATTTTTAAAAAGTGGAATACAGTACATTTAAAAAAGAGAAAACCTCCAAAATACCAGGTTTTACCAGAAATAAACAAACCCACAAAACCCCAACATTAGCAGGGGCACGTCACTGTTGATTTTTTCTGACAAACTAATTAGGACAGAGGGTTAGAGGTATTTCACTGACACGGTTTGGTTTCGGCTACAGAGACTTCAACACACTTGTTTTTTGTGATAAACGCACTAAGAGATACATGCCAAAGTTTGCATGACTTAGTACATAACAAAAGAGTAAGAATCAAAACATGACAGAGTATTTTGATATCAAGCAGCACAAACTTAATCAAAACTTATCAAAGTCCCTTTTTCAGAGAGAACAATTGTTGAAGTCTTTTATCCTGTCAAGCAGTTCTTTTACTGAGGAAGAAAGAGCTAGCTCTGCTGACTAATTCCCAGTTATGACTGAAAGGTGCTTTTCCTGCCTTTGATTAGGAAGTAGGTCTGAAATCTAGGCATTATGGTAAATAGAAAGATAGTCTATCTGGTTTGGCCAGGCCAGCTGCACTGATCTTTTTGCAGGTTAAGCAATGTGTCGTTCCCCATCCCATTAGATGGTGCTGTCCTTGGCAAATGGGTTTTAGGAGCCCGTGAAAGGAGTGGGAGGGAGAGAAGCAATGAGCAGAGGGTGGGAGATGGAGGCATCTCGTGTGCCCCCAGCGGGGCTTCCTCCCCTGGGAAGGCTGGCTGCTTACACAGCCTCACTGGGACGCTGACATCGGATGGCAAAATGATGACGACAGCCATAGCAACAGCAACTGTTGGTGAGCAGAAATGACAGGGAACATTCAGGTGAAGCAAAGCAGAGGCACAGCCTCTTCCCCTCCCTTCCGCCAGCACCTCTGTCGATTCACTGTAAACTCTGTCGTCTTTTTAACGGGTGTCTGGAAGGCAGGGAGGGTGGGGTTGCCTGTAATCTCACTTCTTTATTCACTGGATTTAACTTCAGTGGACCAGAAACCGGTATATCGTATTTCCAGTCCCACCTTTTTCTTCTTTCCCAAAGAGGGGCTTAAGAGCTCTAGGTCCATATAACCAGGCATTTGTTAGGCTTATTTTAATTTCTGCCTCTTCCTTTTGGTACATTTTGCATCAGCATTTTGGTTACACCTACTGCAGTGTTTTATTTTGTTTTATTTTAAACAAAGAAATTAACTATTTAATTTTTAATTAATTCTTTTTAGAAAAGAGATTAACTTAGAATTAATGGACACCAATTAGCAAAACAAGAATTAAATGCTAGTAGCTCTCATTAATCCCATAGGCCACAGGGATGTCAGAAAAGCATGCAGCACATAAAGGAGCCTTGTGAGAATGAGTTTTACAAAGAAATTTCTGGGGGTGGAGAATAAATCTGCTGAGTATTGCCAACTTCCAACTCTGCAACTGGATGGTCTTTGTCTGCTTGGTGCCTTGGCCTTCACATCAGCTTTTTTCCCTGCCCACTTTCCCAAAATTAAATCCTTTAACTCTCATCAAACATCCACCATGGAAGGGACATCAGAAAACTGGCATGAAATTCCAAACTGCCTCAGTAATTTGGCAAACAATTTATTTTGTAAGCATTCCTAAAGTGTTGTCTGACAACAGCCAACAACCGAACTTGCTATATTTTTAAACTGTTGTGCACGATGTCTTAGTACGGGTGCATGCTAACATACAACATGAAAATGTAATTGTTCAATGTGCCAGTTTCCTGCATTCAGCTTCACAGCATTGCGTATAAATGTTCAAGGCTCAGTTCTGAAGGCTACGCAATATAAAGAGGAGCTTATAAAATTTTTTCACTTAAGATTTGATCCTTTCAGGTAACGCACAAAGCTTACTGTGTAGCCTGAACTGAACCACAACCACTTAGTGGCAGGCTAAATACATTGGTTTGACAATTCTGTGGCATGCATACATTTGAAAATCTGCAAAGTGCAGCAAGCATTAAATTCTGAGGACAAATGTTTACGCAGAAGCACTTCTGCTTCACACTGCACTCATCGGCTGCAAATCTGCATCATTTTTTATCCTGCCAGCCTTGTTGTTGTGTCCCTGTTACTGCTCTGCAGTCATAAACTGACTTGCTGTTGCCTGATAAATGTTGGTACCCCACCAAGTGAATGTGCAAGAAACCCCCATGAAGAACCACCGGAATACACCACGTCAGGAACTAAACTCCAAATAAATGGTTGAAATAGATGACACCTTGATGGACTGAATAAACAAGACAACACTGAAAGGAGTTTTGAAGGAGAATAGCATAGCATAGCATAGCATAGCATAGAATCTTTCTTAGCTGTGCATTTCTTGGCTATGCAAGTTTAAAGCATCACAGAAGGCTCTTGTTTCAGATCTCTGACATTTCATACAGTTCAGAGAACCAGTAGGAAAAGAACTCATGGGAAAAGTTCTGTTCCATAAACCATTTCTTTTCCAAGTATAAAAGCTAGGAATGGTCCACATGTTTGTAAAGCACACATCCGCTGAAAACCTTGAAGACAGAACCATAGCCTAGAGTACTTTTGCTGTGACTAAATCATTTTAATAACTAGTGTTCAGTAATCAATATACATATGGGGTGTTTATTTTGCTGATATTAATTTGCCAGGCTGAGATATATTTCCCTAATTCTTTATTTCACCCCCACATTAAAAATGATAACTAGAATTTGAAAGAAAAACTATAAAGTTCATGGTTTCTTTGAGAGTGTGTATGGACCCCCTTCCTAGCTAGGCCACCACCTACTCTCCCTCTCTTTTGTTCTTTACTAGTCCAAATCTCCAAGGGAAATTTGAAAACAATAGCATGACACATGCTCAAAACATTTATGTTGTTTGTTCCATGCTATTTCTTGTCAGAGCAAATTCAACTAACAAAAAGTAACTGTTATTTTTATATGTTTACTGAGTATTACATAAACTCTACAGTGTTCATATTAGCTTATCCCAATGTTTGCGCAATATATTGCTCTAAGTGTCAAAGTTTTATGCACCAGGTTTGTATTTGTTCAGTTGTGCTTTGGGATGAGGGGGAGTTAAGCTATGTTTTACAATACTGGAAGAGATTTTATTACGTTTATTATTTTATTGTTGTAGCTTATGGACTCAAGCACAGCAGAAGAGAATACTATTCTTTTGAGGAAATATGTCACAGGATAAACATGTATATCACATGAAAATGTATAGCCATAATATGGCAACGGTGAGACAATAAACTCAGAATGTTGCTGAAAATTCCAAATAATCTTTGCAAAATTTTTACAGTGAGCTTTGTACATGTTTACAAGGGATATAAAATGAAATTTACAGCCAACAAAGTGTTCTATTTCAGCTCTAATACTTGAAAGCCAGGCTGCCCTGTCATTCATTCCAGCACAGGGAGCTATTGCCCTTCAGTTCTGCAGCATCTCACAGGGGACCATTCTAGTTACTGACTCATGTGAAATGATGTTATTTATGTGCTTCAAGACCACCTTGGCTGGCTTCTCTTTCTTAAATGAGCACGCTTACTTTCCATACAAACAAAGCAATTATACATCCTCTAATGTCACAAGTACCACGAGAAGTGCTGGTACTACCACTAACCTGCTCCCATTCCCCATGAACAGTCCCCCCTGGTCCTCTTTATCCCTCTTCCTCCACTCTCCACTGACTCACCATGTCCTCTCAAAGCCAGGTGCACCATCCTGCCACTCAGATTTGCAAAGCAATCACATACTGCTCATAACCAAATCATCCCAGAACTACAGTAAATAAAAGGGAAGGGCCTCCGAGACACAGGCTACCATTTCCCAACACTGAGAAGAGGCTCTGAGGACAGGATCTCAAAACTGAAAATGAGAACATTTTCCATCTGGTACCATGGCAACTGAACAAAGAATAATAATTGCCTGTTCCTCTTCTCACCTCCCAGATTCACTGCACTTGGGCTGACTTGCTTTTGAGGTTTGGACCTTTAACTATCTCTTGGTGCCTGGCCAATATAATAGAAGAGACGGGTTAGGAAAAAAAAAAAAAAAAGGACAAATGAGGATACCTTCAGAAAACTCTGGGCAGCCTTAACAAAAAAAAGAGAATTCCTGGGCTGAAAAGGAGAAGGACAGGGCTTCACCACAACTTAAAAAGACTAAGGAACAAGCAAGGAAATGCAAAGATCATGAACAAGCAGATCGGTTTACTTGAAAACATGCTGGACCCACAGTTGTTCTCTCTAAGGCACCTGAGTGTAGAACAGTATTTTACAGCTTGCCAGGCAACAGACAAGGCTGAGAGACTGAAGTTATAGCCAGTTGTAAACTGATAGTCCAAAAAGGTTGCACGCTGCACTGTTAGGCAAGAATAGGGCAGTCATAGCTTTTCGGTGATAGGCTTTACAACACTGCTCCACTGTATTGAGCTCTGTTTCTGCATTTTTCTTGTTGCTGATTCAAATATCACACTTTGGCACAGCTCAATATAACTTCACTTCTTATTTAAAAAAAAAAAATTAATCTTGAGGAAATGTGACTAAATAATCTAAAATAGGATCGGGAAAAGTGTGACTTCTTGAAAAGGACACTTAAATGTGGAAGGACAGTTCCCAAAAATAAATATACTGCAATTTCATAAACATTTCATAAAACACTGTAGTACTTCATGAGTTCTCTGAATGTTGTATGAAGTACTGTAGGAGAATTAAATGAGTTATAATGAAATGTTAAATCCTATTTATGTTTCATGTAATTTCACAAAATATTGTTATGCTGCTGAGTGCCTGTACATCACACCATATACAACTTCCATGAACAACTTTATTTTAGTTACACGCATAGAAGCTTTTAATCTTGAAACACAAAACTGAACTGGCCGTTTGTCAGCAGAATGCATTTTTTGCTCATGGTGTTTTACCAACTAGCCTCATTAACCAGAAAATGTTGGTACACTTCCCATCTCAGTCAGATGACTTTAGGTATTGTGAAAAATAGCATGTATTTGTAAAATAAGAGAGTCCCTAGCCTTATTATAAGGCAAAAATATCTTTCTAAGTCCAAGCAGAGTCATCTGTGATAAGCAAGGATCCCCAGAACAAGAAGAAATTTCAGTCCTGATGAAACTCACATTCAGTATTTATAAAAGGTATTCTCTCTTTATCAGCTTAATATTTAAATAGATTTAAAATTCTTGAGTTCCACAGGTATCACAAGCCTTTCCAGACCTTCACATCTTACAAATGATGTACCTGCCAATGCTGAAACACAGCCTTGAAATATTTCTTTCCAGCCATGCAGTGGAAGGCCTACTGCAAAAGGACTGAAAATGTTTCCGTAAGTCTCATTCCACGTGAAAATCCACGGCTAACCGTCATCACTTCTGGGCCATGAAACATGATTTTAGTAGCTGAGCTCAATTCCAATTAATCATCTGGGTAAACTATGTGAGTAAAAAAACCCTTCTGCTACCAATATGCTGCCACAGAGGCCAAGCTCTGCACACATCTCCAGAAAAGCGTCACTTGCCATCATGATATTTTGCAGCCAGTACTGGTCAGCAAACGCCTCTACCTCAATCCTTTCTTATTAGTCAGCACGTGTTGTGGGAGCCCAGAAATGGCTTTACACAGTACAAATCTGATCCAAGGAAATGTCGGTCCACGTTGTCCCCTTTCATCTCCCGCTCCTGCTGCTACCGGCAGGGCAGGTACTTGTGCTGCTCTCCAGATATCAGCAAAAGCTGGTCAGCAGTGCACCCGACGACCTGCAAAGCGGGTGTAAGACGATGGTACCTTTACAAGACTCTCTGTTTCTGATGGCCAGAACAGATCTGTATCATCATCCATCTAGCAACATAATCTGAAATTCTAGTATCATACCTACAGAAACTGGACCATAGGATATTAGAGGAAGAATTTGCACGCTTCACCCGGATCCCAGAACATCTGCTTGCTTTTGGACAACTACCCCAAGGAAGCCCATGATGCACTGAGGGCAAAAATCCCACAATGGACATAGTCAGCAGTGAGACAAACTTGCTGGTACATCTGCACAGGCTGCTGTGTGAAAGCAGGATAGAGTGCGGTTAGATACATCTGGCCATGTGGACAGACCTCTCCGATGCCAACCCCTATGCAAATACCATCTCCTCTGCAGTAGTTTGCCACAGGCCACTGCAAAATAAGATCCCTACGTAGACAAAATTTCACTTATGTATTTGAAAAAAACCCAAACTTTTTTTCTTGATGCTAACACATTATTACCTGAGAGTTCTCCCTTTCTCTAACAAAAAGGCATTTTTTTGATTTAAACAGCAACAAGAGTAATATAGTTCACTTGAGCAGCAAGAAATTTCCTACAATGCAAAGAAAACCGTAGCAGACCTATTATTTTGCTATTGTTCATATCTGATATGCTTGAGAAAAGCAACATGTTCTTACAAATAATAACATAGTCTTGTCAAGCTTGTTACTGCAAACTGCTGTAAAATCCCATCCTGTAACCTTTTGTGTATATTGTGGGTTTTGTTTTCTTGATGTACTCCATACTACAGTGTGATCTGCCTACCAGGTAAAATTTGAGAACAATTTTTAAGTCAGTTGCTCAATCAACATATCATACATGTACCATAAATAAAATATATCACTGATAGGAAACCTAAGTGACACAAGTGGCAAGGATGTTTCTGCACTTGTCAACAGACAGAATGTTTAGAAAGACAAAAAAGAGCCATTTAGAAAGGGGTTTTGACTAGCTTCTACCTCAGATGCTAATGTTTCTTGGCACTGCCCTTCTTGCATGTTTTTTTTCCGTCCATTCCTTCCTTACTGAAGTTCTCCTGGTACTAATAACAGACCGTTCAGCACCCGTTTCCTTCTTCTTGGTATAAGAGTATCGTATTATGTATTGTTCACATGACAGCAGGCACTCAGGGACTGCAAATGGCCAGGTGTTTGAAAGAAACAGACTGTAAACTCTTCAGAGAGGGAGGACACCTCCTCTCCCAACTATTAAGCAAAAAGGTGGAAGAAAAGCAGCACTCTCTTCTCCCTTCTACAGTAAAGAAAGCTGAAACGGAAAATGATTAAAACCTGGATTTCAAAGATACTGAATAAAACGTAATGGATGCTGAGTTTAGGCTTCTGCCAGGTTTCCAGCCAACAAGACCTCTGCAGCTGGGTCTGGAAGCACAACGCAGGAAATCATACAGGTAATAATACATGCATCACTTTTCCCACCTTTAATCACTGTAGATCACATCTACATCAAGAACAGACCAGCAACAGTGGAGACGAAGGCCATTTTACCTCCAGCATGGTACTATGTTCATCCCTTTACTCTGGTTTCGGAAGCCAAGCTCAGTTCTCTGTATTGTATCCTACCGCGTCATGAGCTAGCGTGACTCAGCCTGTACTGTATGTCAGAGGCAGCTACACCATGCTCCACTCCTGCAACATGAAAAAAGGTTTAATAAATGTCACCTTACATCAGTGACCTTTTGACGTCAATTCCCAGCTCCATGGGAATTGTCCAAATTGTTTCCAGGAGAAAAAATGTCCTTTGCAGTTAAACAGTTCCTCAGTGTGAGGAACTTTTAATCATATTCAAAAGCCACCTGATTTGTGTAGAAAAAGGATGCTTTTCCGCCCTTGTTTTTCTTTTTTTTTTTTTCTAAGGATCTTTAAAAACTGACTGTTGTTAATGCAAGGGGCTTTGGAAAATTACTTCTTTCTTGTCTTTTCTCCAGTAAGAATATTTGAGCAATGATTTATAATTTGTTAACGCTCCACTCTTGGTAATCTGTGCATGCCTCATCTTTTGGCAACCTGTTAAAAATACTGCATTTAGCATATTTTTGTTGCTATCAATTTGAGAAACAACAATCTCCTGGGTACAAGCTAAAATGCCGGAAATTTGCATACTGGTGACTATTAAGCAATTTGTCGCAAAAGAAAAAACGTTTCGTATAATTGTTAGGAATTGCTATTAGGTCTTTCCCAAATTTCTCTCTCAACTTGATTAGTTCCATTAACTGGCTTTTTTCAACCCTCCGCTCTGAGCTGCTTCTTTCTGCTCTTGTTTTGAATTTGTTTGTTTGTTTTACAGTCAGGACAAATGATTTTATCCCAGACGTAGAGCTAAGCACTCTCAGAATAACTGAATCATTTAGTAGTGCTTGGCTTCATGTGCTTGTCAGCTGCAGATGACATTTAACACGGGCTTTATCTCAGTTGTGGTAATTACTATACTGACATGAGCTCTCATACACAGCACAGATTGTTTTCAGCAGATGTAACCAAGCAACTCTGAAACCTTCTCTGAAATAGTTTATCTGGCTTTCAGAGTGTGACAATATTCAGATACATACACACACACCCTCTTCTATAGATAGGAACACACATAAAAAGCAAGCCAGTGCCAGTTTTAAGTCAGTATCTGCTCTTTACTCATTCTAAGTCAATTCAATTACCCCATGCAAGGATAGTATAGAATCTCTCAGTTGTACACCGCTCCTGCATTACATGCTGGCTGTGCATCTTATTATACATGAAGGTTATTGTTATTGTAATGTATCTCAGTGGTATACCAAATGTTACTTTAATGATGTAATTAATATGCTTGGATTTACCATCTGATGTTCTTAGGCACCACTTGTGTTAGTATGTGATACTAACAATTTCAAAGATACTTGGAAACAGCAGCTTTTTGTTAAAGGAGTTGGCAGAGAAAGAAAAAGGATTAATAACATAAGTCATGTTCTCTAACAACACTTTAAAAACATTTGTGTCAGATGTGTACAGCTGACATGACAACTCGGAGTGATGCTACCTCTGAAGTTTGTAGAGTATGCATCATTTTTATATATATATATATATATATATATAGCTGAGCTTTTTCATTGTTGTTGTTGTTGTTGTTATTATTGTTATTATTATTATACAGACTATAATAGGGTTTAGCAGAAACAAATCAATACTTCTAGAGTCTGAACTTTGCAATCAGTTGAACACCTTTTGGGATGAGCTGCTTCCAGTGCTAAAAAAAGTTAACACTGGCTTGTTTGATGAATTATGTGTACAGGCAAGAAAATGTTTGGTTTGGTTTGGTTTTTGTTTTCAAAGTGCACTTCTTTCTTCTAGGAAGTACACAGTTATCATAGTGTAGCAGGGATGGTGCCTGAAAGTGAAGTGCATGTACATGAACATAGTAAGAGACCAAAGCAGATTCTGAATTAGTCTTCACCAAAATAACTATTACTCATTACTTGCTAACTGTATATGACCTTTTTATTTGAAAAGCATTAATGAGCTTATATAAGAAATAGGATGAAGTCTAATGTATATTAATGGTGGGCAGAATTTAAGAATATCCAAGAATACAGCATGAAAAAAACAAAGTTTAAAAGATTTGTTTTAGTCTTTACTCTCCATCAGAGAGATACCTTGTGTTTTTGATATGACAGAACAGCTTCTTTTTGGTGTGATTTCAGGTTTTCTTCTAGGTCATGCTAGAAACATCCTAAGAATACTTTCCCATTTTCCCTGCAGAAACCACACATTTGTCAAGGAAATAAAAAGACACATAAATGTTACTACTGAACTTTGAAATATACATAACTTAAGAAATTAGAAAAATAAATCAAGGTAGCAAAAAGATGAATGAAGTTTTAAAAACCATAAATCCAAAAAGTAATGGGAAACTTTACACTGAAATGTGCCTTCTTTCATTTGATACATCTAGATAGCTGCTACTAGACTGCCAAAATAACTACCTTGCACAAAATAAAGCTTTTAGTTAAATAATATTTTAATTGGAAAGTATAATGCCAAGCATTTTAATTATCAAATACAGGATTCATTAATACCATCACGATTTGTTATTCATGGAAAAAGGTATCTGTGGAGGAATCAGTTCTTGTGCAAAACTCTATATTGAGTTAAATGCATTTGCCAATCTAAAACAGAACATGTACAGTACAAGAAGTATACTATAAATTTCTGGATGCCAAATATATCGTTTTGATATTTTTCTTCAGCTTCTGAATTCTCCATCACCATGGTTCATTTCTTGTGACCATGCCTGCTGCTCTGACAGCCAAGTTTCTTTAAACAAGTAGTACTGAAATTAGATATCTAGACGTTTCAAGTACACTGTTCTTAGAAATACAAAATGTACTCAGGATAGAAAGCATTTTTTAATCTCTGACACTACCAATATTTGATCCTGAAACCACTAGTGTCTTAAAGAGAAACATATGAATGCATCACACCACAGGAGGGAGGCAGAAATGGCCTTTTGAACTCTTTCCTGTGGTGAATGTTTTGCCTGTGGATTGGTGCCAGTTGACACATTCTCGTGGTGTGAATAACTTGAGACTGAGCCCTTGGAACAAGGGACCCTTTAGGTGAAGCATCTATAGCGCTGAAGAAACAGATTTCAAATATTAGATTTCAGCAGTAAACCTCTTCAATTGACATTTTAGTACCCTTGCTTTCCTTCACCCTCCCCATACACATCTTCATAAAAAAAGTATTTATTAAAAGGGCTAAGTCCTGTGAGAAGCCCAACACCTGGAACTCTAATTAAAATCAATCCGACTAGCAAGGTTTTTGCAGCTGCTTACACAGCTCAGCACTTAAACCAAGACAAAGACTAGCAGTGTGACAGCAGATATATTTCCTTTCCATAGCGCATCCAGCAAGCCTTCCACATACTGCAGTACTTCACTTAATCCCTGATACAGAGACCACTCCGATGGTGTAAAGGACCATGGTTCAATCTGTAAACTCACAATAATCAAGATTTTTAAAGACTAATTTATGTAATATCCAAACACAAACAAGTTTTTATAACTTTAGTCTGACATAGTACTGCAAAAGCATCAACTGTGTGAATTCTTCATTACACAATTGCCTTAAAAGGACAAATCATTTTAGAAGGCATCTCTCAGGTCAAGAAACTTTGACATTTCTCCTAGTCACACAGAAACAGAGCCTGCATATTAAAGAAAAAGGCTTACTCAGAATAGATGTAGATGGCAAAAGTGTTTTCTTATGAGAAATAAATCATTTTCAGATTTATCATACATAGATAGGGAGTTGCTGGAGTCCCATCTAAGTAAAGCAGTCCAACTAACAAACAACCGTGAGATGTCAAACACATGGACAACAAAATTATAGACCTTCTTCAACTTGCTGAAAACAGTCAGTACTTCAGAAACTTTTAACTAATATATAATTCTAGTGCTGGGTATAAAGTACCCCTTTGCCCCCAACTCATATTTTTATTGTTTATAGAAATGCTTAATAGCAGCAGGTGAATGTAATAATAATAATATTCTAAATCTTTTTCCTATAGGAATTAAGAAGTAACAAGAAGAATACTGTTATGGTGATAAGATTTAAGATGCTAAACTTCCATTATTTTAAATTTTTTAAAAATAGCTCAAAGGCAGCTACGTTACAGTGACTATTCACTAGAGAAAAGAGAGAGTGCACCGCATTTCTAATATTAAAAGAATACCTAGTACACCAGCAACCATTCTTTCTTTCAGAAAGCTAGAAAACAAAGCCCAAATACACGTTATTCCACCTAATGTATCTATTTATCCAGGAGGCACCAAGAATAACTTAATAATCTTTAGAAAGGCTTGGCAATGATATTCTATAACAGGCCAGGCAAAGAAAAGGGAAAGGTACTTAATCATAAGTCTAGGTTTTGGCTGGTTATTTGTTTATTTTTCCCTCTGAAGTCCTCCATTTTTCTTTTACAGTCACTCCTTATAGAACGTAAGGGTTGATGATGACTTAATCTCCCTTTCAAAGAAACAGCAGCTGGAGTAGCCTAGTTAAAAACTACAAAATTTTCCTTGCTGTCTCCTTTGCCTTAGGAGGAAAGTAGTCTGCTTTTGTCAATGTAAATGTAGGCTAGTAGCTGATTATTCCTCTTTATCGCTCCTTCCTTACATGCCAACTCAGCAGTACTGTGAGGTGTGCAAGTAGGCAAGGATGAGAGAAATATTTTATTCTGAACATTTTATTCTGTATTACAATACAGAAAACTAGCATTAAGTGGTAAATTCATTTGGGGACCAATCTTCCCCCTCCCACATGGAAATCAATGGTTATTTTGCTACTGGCTTCACTAAGAACTATATTGGATGTTTCATGCTCTGGGAAAGAAAGTTTGAATATATTCTCATAGTAAAACACGAACCTCTGAGATCACAATATTCTCAAAGATATGCAAAGTGCTGCTGAGATTCTCATTGTGTTCCAAAACCAGATTTGATTTTTAATTTATTTATACATGTACAATAAGAAAAGCAGCTTCACGGACATATTCTTGTCTTTGTTTCCTGCTTCGTTGCCCTTTAAAATTAGGGGATCACTTTTGCTGTCAAAAATGGCATTAGAATTCAGTAGAATAAAAGTTTGGAGAACTTGCATGTTATAAAACCGGTTTAATGATGATTTTATAGATGGAAAATTTTTATAGAAAGCAAAAAACAGGTTTTCCTCCTTAGAAAAGATTTTATTAGAGACCTACTGAATTTCTTTCAAATTCATAGCTTTTAAAGACATTTACATTTAACACCAAAACCATTGAGATTAGTAGAACAAGTAAAATGATGAAATTTAACCCACAGTAAATATAACACTGACATATGAACACTAGTGCTAAATTTTTGCATTTGCACATGACGAGCTGGGGAAGAAGGAAACTGAGGACAGATGAACAGCACACTAAGCACACAGAGCTCCGGCCTGAATTGCTTTTCTTTAGACTTTGCTGTGGTATCGGGATTCATTTTGCCTTTACCTCTTCTAATGGAGGAAATTAGAAATTAAAAAGAAGCATGCATGACAATCTATTGGTGGCAGCCATTAAAGGAATTACCTTGCCCATTGAATACCATTTAGCCTGGAATCAGTGCTAGTACTATTAATTTCTACCTTTTTAATGCACACTTTAGCTAGCACATGACCCATACTGTGTAACAGCAGTTACACCCCAGGGACTAGAGATTAACAGCATGTGCTACGAGTGGTTTATTTTACAATTGCTGTGAAATAAAAGCTGATGGAAATGAGCCACTGGTGAATTACTTTGCCAGCAAAATCAACAATATTTTTATCGTCATGGAAAAGCTCACTTCTTCTGTCTTGATTTTTTTTCCTAAGATTGGTTTCATAGAAGAACACAATAGTTGGGGGAGGGGAAAAACAGAAAAACAAGATGTTACACTCAATCCTGCCATTTTCATTGTTTGTTGCAGCTCATCTGAATAAATTTTACCAGCTAAATCTCTGTGTCACAGCTAATTAAAACACAGTTTGTGCATAAAAAGCAACAGTCAAATGAAACGAAAATTATTTTCTGATAAACTCCAGTCAGTCAGCTTTTCTTTCTCATTAAAGGGACATTAATGCAGCTGCTACGTCTGTATATTTTTAGAGTGCTAGGGAAGAAGAAAATTAATCTCACAGCAAGGTATCATGGAAGTTTGGTTTTGTTGTTTTTTACCCCATAATGAATGAAAAAGAGTGCACTGAAAAAGTTCTACTTCTTTCCACAGCCTTTCTACTGAGCAGGAAATTTATTTCTATTTAAAATAGAAGACTAATGTAAAACAGTGCACATTGTTAACAAGCACATAGAAAGCATGTGTGCTCTGGCCACTAGGGACAACCTGCCCTGAACTGCATTCGTTTCAAGTCACCCTGCCCCAACGTGCCTCCCCTGACAAGAAACTCATATCACAGATAGGACAAATCTCATCAGCTATTACTCCTCTAGTGATAAAACATACTGAATTCTCCCTTTAAAGCTGCATTTTCTTAAAAGGAGTATGTGGAAGAGTAATGCAGAAGACTAATATTAAAGGTAGGCACCAAAAGAAGTGGCAAACATACCAGTCAGTCATATACACATACTGCCTACCATTGACTGGATTTTTTTCCCTCTTTACTGAGACTTTTTTTCCCTTTTTATACTCGTCTACATTTAGCTTCAAGCAAACCATTATTCATGTTTTGTATTACTCCAGATTTCAGAGCAAATTTGAAATTTTTATTTATTGCCTGGCTGTTAGTCTGTAACACAAAGCAGTTATTGCTAAGAGAAACAGCTGACCGCCTTACCTAATCCTTTAGTGCCCCAGCAGCCATGCATACCTTACTCAAGGCTATCAGATAATGGTATGTGGCATGATTTACATGTGCAGAATTGAGAATTTACTGTGAACCTATTTATAACTACAGTGCATTCAAGAGAGAAAGATGATTTAATAGATACTGTAAGGATCCTTTGACAAGGCACATGAATACTACTGCCTTTTCCAAACTGTTCTGAACAGTGGTAAGAAGATGTAGCTCCACATACTTATTTGTATTTGGAAATTGTGTTTTATCTGTAAATTTGTATCTAATGAATATACTTAATCTTAGACATTTCTTCATCACAGAGGGCCAGCCATTTAAATCTCGATCCAAAATTTTGCTGATACCTTTAGTTGTTGAAATGGAGCTGATGTACAAAGAGGCCCTGAAATGGACTAAAGAGGAACCATATCTGGACAATTTCTTTTAGAGAGCATTTTCTGTTTAAGTGCTTTATCCTTTATTAAAAGTATTTTAAGAAACACAGCTCCAGCTTTTCTACCTCTATTTCTGATCACGTGGAAGAAATGTCTTAGTATCACAATTCAAAACAGCCAACCTCCTCTTTCCCCAAAAGTGGGGTTTTTCCCAGTCACCCACCCTACAATACATCCTAATATCACCCAGTGGAACTTGGATGTGCATTCGTAAGACTGCTGAATTTTCTTATATAGCCATTTCACTGTAAATCTTCCCACAAAATCCTTAGTTGCTCACAGAATGAAAATCACATTAAGATTTGATTTGGTGATGGTCTGAATTCACTGCAGTGTGGATAAGAGCTTAACACAGTACGTCACCAAGAATGCCTGCCTCTGTTAATAAAACTTCTGGTTCGTAAGGAATTAAACAAATGAACACCTGGAAGGTGAACACATTCTAGGCCATTTCCTATTAGTTTTACACAGATGACCATGCTGGCCTCAAATGGGTAAGCCTCATCTGTCATTTCCTGGTGAATAAGTGTTTAATTATATTTGGGTTTTGTGTTTACTTTGTCTATTGCTTCAATATGGCTGTACACCCAGGTACAAGCAAATCTATCTAAAGGTGCTTATAGAAATCTCAAACTAGGATAGTGTAGGTTTTTCCTTTTTCCCCATGAGTTTACTCAGTGGGATCTCAAATGCTATGATGTGAGCTCAGCATATGAGATAGGTGGTACAGATAAAAAGTCAGAATTCAGCGCCAGTGTCTCCAATCTGCAACAATGAGGACAGGTGTATGTGATAAACAAAGAGAAAGACAGATCAAGGTTTGAATGATGAAACAAAAGTGATGGGTAAGTATGCATTTGCCTGACTACTACAGTGCTTGATATAATGGAGGCACATGAAAGCTCAAACCACAGACCATTAATAACCCAAAGAATATGTTATTCATTTTCCAAAGAAATCAAGTGTTTAAATTGAAGGGGATGGGGGCAGTAAGAAAATAAGCAAAGTAAGCCATAAAAAAGTGTAGTATCTGGGTGCACCACTGAGCCTTGTTAAAACACACAACACTCCCATTTTGCTGTTGCCCAATTCTCATTACGTTCTGCTTGTATGTATCTGAATGTCATTATTTAATTTCAGAGATGCTGTGGGGACATGGATAAACACAAAAGCACACAGGGTCATGTTATTTTTATTCTCTACAGGCACCGACAAGGTAAAGCCAAGCTTCCTCATGTTGCGTCTTAGATGGTGTATTTCCAAAACAGTGTGGTTTTGTTAAAAAGAGACACGTATATTTCTAACAAAGGTAGATAATGTCAGCTTTTCTAAGTGACTGAGTAAGGCAACAATCTATCTGGAGAATTTCTGAAAACTCAGGCAAACTGCATGTCATACCGTAAGAAACAAAACTTTTACCAGGTATGATACTGGTGGTGGTTGAAAGGTGTCCAGTTACCTTTCATCACATTGAGAATGCACTGGATGAAATGCAAGATTATATTCTTTCAGTAAAGGGGGAGGGAAAAAAAGAACCCACATATTTTAGTACACTACCTTCAGGTAAGAAGACACTTGAAAGTGGTATGATTTCCAATTCTGAAGAACACTTTAAAAATCCAAGCTCAATGGATTCTACCAAATTTAGTGAAAAGTGCTCTCAGGGCAACAAAGCTGAAATTTTAACTGCAAAAATATCAAAATGCACAGAACCAGAGAAAGACAGTTAAATTACTCAATCCCCCTGAAAAGGGATCTTGGGAAGAGAGTAGCACACGTTACAGCTAACACAACCAGGCAAGGTATATTCCAGAGAGAAAACCAGTGAGGGCATAAAAGATTACAGGTTTCACAGTTTCATTCACTGGTGACTCAATTTTATGCTCCTTAATTAATGCCGGCATTGATAAAAATCTGTGAAATCCCAGTTTTAGAACTGTGATTGTCACAAACCACATGTAAGAGAGATACACAAGAATTTATATTTCTTTGTGCAACATACTTGACACTGATAACAATGGCTGAAATGATAGCCCCTTTTCCTTTTTGGCATTCAATTATAGATAAATTTGTACTTTGGCAATAAATGTTATCTGGTATGGTGGACTTATTCGGCAGGAAACATGAATAAAAAACACAGTGATGCTGCCCTCAGACAACAAATATGCAATACCATTTACAAAGTAAAGGATCTGAAAGTGAATTTTTTTAAAATATTGACAGGTGATGCTGTCACCTTTAAAATGTTATTGAAGGCTTACACATTGATCAGGTCCAGCAGGCAGCTGGAGATAAAAAACTTTGGGAAGCAAAGAAATCCTCAGCTCTGTTGCACAAACAAAGGTCCTTAAGATGAAATCTGTGTTGATGTAAATGAGCTATGCAAACAATTGCATGGCAGAGCCTTAAATACATACATTCTTCACTTGTCTGCTTTATAGGCAGTATTATTCAATAATTGCAAGTACCCAGGTGGTCATCGCTCAGAATCCCCTTTCTCTTGCAAATTTCAGTATTTGAAGTACGCAATCATATCAAATCACATTTCTAGACACTTAAAAGCAGTTCTGAAAAATATGGGAATTCCTTTTACCTGGAGAGTTACGTACTGTACAGATGTTCTACAGATGCTTTTGTGCAAGGACTGATTTCATGGGGAACAGCTAAGTGTTGTTTCTTGGAAAGCTGTATGTTTTGCAAAAACCTGTTTTATACTCATTCTACTTTAAATGCCAGGATTCCAATTTATCTTGTAAGAGTAAAGAATGTTGTCACAAAAATCTTATTAGCTAGTAATTAGGGGTTTTATAGTGAATAACATAAAATATACACAAGGAACATTACAGCTAAATAAATATTTAGAAATGTCCTGTCAAAGTAATTTACACAAGTCTGGTATTAAAGATAATCTATTCTGTAAATCAAAATATCAAAATGTGGAAATTTGGCACTCTCACCTCATATTAAAACCTATTCTGACTTAAAAGATTACATTGCATTTTCAATATATACATTATGAGTAATTGTATAATTCATGCAGTCCTTGATAAGTATGTATGACACATCTTCCAATGGAAGATTTTATAACTGCATCTTGTAGTTCTGATTTAAAGAGGCAACTGAAATATAATGAATATTTAAATGTAATTGCTGCGGCAAACAATGTACAAACTAAGGCTCATAAGATGCTCATATAAATTACATTCATCATTACTGCAATTTTATAAGTGAGCCTGGATTTCCTCTGTCACTTCCCCTCCTCCTTATTCCCTCCCCTTTTCTTCCCCCAGTCTTTCTTGCAGGGGCAGGGGCAGTTAATGCTCTTTCTTTTCCCTGCTCCTCGACTGATACAAAGATTGGTCTAGCAGGCCTGAGACTGAGGCTAAATGTAGACTGGTTTACCCTGTTTTTCCATTCCTACCTTCACCATGCTAGCATCTGTTTTCTACCTTTCCAGTTTCAGGTTTTCCACTGTTTACTGATATGTGTTCTCTGGTAAGGTTTAAGAACAAAATGAGCATAAGATTCCTGCTAGACCCTCCGTTATATTCATGTGACCAGCACATAAAACGAGGTTTGAACCCAACTTACACAGCTGATTGGAGCCTTCCCTTACATGATTGGTGTAATAACCAGTAAGTAAAATATTCACAAGAAAAAAAAATAAAATCCAAATGAGATGGATCAGATTCTCCTAAAAACACAGGTAAGCTTGACTTTTCATCCCTAACTAAATCAAGAAGAGAATTTCTGGAGGCTAACAGAGCAGTGGAAAAGGGTTAATTTTAACTGACCTCAGTGCACTGAAACTAGATTTCCTTTAAATCACACAGACCTAAAGTAGGCTTTTGTTGATCCAGAACCAATAACGGACATTAATTACAGTTCTTTGAGACAATGTATATTTTAGAGATCCAATGAAAGCAATGTTCTGCCTGCCACAAGTAAATGGTCTTGTTAAACTTGTGTAGCACAATAACCCTAAATTAAATAGCACCATTAAACTTGTTGTTACAGCATACAAGTTGGAGAGGAAAACAACCAGTCATGCACTCACAGAAATACTGAGGTTCTATTTCATAATAAATCACCTTCTGGACAAAATTATCTAGACAGTGTTCTTCACAAAGAAATCAAAACAAACATTAGAATTGTTTCAAATCTCCTAAAACGTGATTAAAAAAACTCGACAAAACAACAACAAAACACCACACCAAAAGAGTCACTAGTGGATTTTCAAACTTAGCATCTTTTCCAACAATGACATGATAATATATTCTTTCTTCAAAACGTTTAACATTAGCTTCCTGAAGGAACTTTCTTTGAAAGGCAGTGGCTATCACAATATTGCTTTGTATGCTAGAACCCTGGAAACGAAACTCCAGCTAAAGCCTGCTTTCAAACACCACTTGCAAGGAACCTATCCTGTTCCAAAGTACTTATACATTCCTTGCCTGCAGCAAAATTTTGGACCAAATTCCCTCTGTCAGAGAAATTTTTCTTTGGATTTGAAAATGCTAGGGGAAAAATGAACCACTGCAATCATAAAACTAACAAGTCTTGCACCATCAATGTATATGCACCAACAGAAACATTACAAACAAACATTTCTTACTGTGTATCTTTCCACTCTTCATCATCATCCTTTTTCTTTCTCTTGTCTCTGTTTTCCACCCAATTCCAATAATTTTACGTTCCGTAATAATTTTTTGAATGTTTTTAGAACCCTTTTTGGACTCTGATTTCTGTGAGAGGTTCATGGGACCACTGAACTTTCAATTTCACCTATCCAGGCTTCTGCATATAGATGAGTTGTCTGAAGGACAGGGAACCTGTTACAGTAAAACCAAAGAGACTGGAAAATGGTAGGTTTTAATAGGCAGAAATTTATCTTGCTTTGAGGACTTTCTTTGTTATTTCTTCAAGTTATTTCAAGTCTGGTAGGCCAAGGAGGAAGAGTTTCAGGCATTAGAATGAAGTTCAAACCTGTACATTCACACCAAGCCTCTGGGACAGATTGTGAAAACTCAAGCAAATAGCTTCATTCTTTTGTGACTTAGTATCCCACTTCTAAAAATAAGATTCCTCCCAACATCTTCCTCTAGTTGATTTGTGTGTAAACTCTTTGGGATATGGGCTGTCACCTCTGGTGAAAGCACCAAGCACGAAGTAGAATGAATTTGAATTTAGCCTGACTTTGCAGGAAAAAATTAAATACTGCATCACCATTTTAAGTAAAACACAAGTTAAGCTTGTAGACAACTCCACAAACTGTTAGTTGGATAATAGTAATTGAAAATTCAACTTTTTTCTATCTTCTTCACTACATAAAGATAATTAGATTTAATGAGCCATAAGTTTTTAAGGACAGCAATGACTCCCCTGCATTTTATTAGCCCTTTTGAAAGATGCCACGGTAACTGTACAGTCACAAACTTCCCCCCATGTTTCCCCACTTGTGCGTAGCTGTATCGTCGTCAGCCTTCTCATGAATTTCTGTCTTGCCAGTCACATCATATTTAATGGTACCATCCTAGAAATTTCAGCAGTAGCTGTGGTTCCTCACATGGATCAGATCCATTCTGTTACTGCCTAATAATAAACATTTACAATGTGTAAATACATCATTAGCTTCATGGACCTAATTTAGGAGCATGGGTCCTTCAGCTGTCCATGGGAAGAAAACAATACCACTGACAGCAATTTTGACACCTAAATTAGGTGGTAAATTCTAAATCTAGTTATTCTAAGCACTTGCCTGAAGATACTACCTCTCTGCACTGACTGTATTGTGAGCCTTTGCTCCTAGATTAGGTGCTTGAGGCAGCCAAAAATATGTGTTATATCCTATTTGTGTCTAAACTTTGGTTATGAAGAATAATGGTGGATAACAGTAACTGTATAATCCAAAGAACCTTCCTCTCTTTGTAGCTGTGTGTGAAAGATTTCTGACTTCCGTAAAATCACTGACCACTTCTTCACAAAGTCAAAAGAAGGACTCTAATGTAGATAAAAAAATTACACTCTCCATTTGAGAAAAATCCTAGCAAAAATAAAGTTACTTTTCTTCCAAAATACTTTATATAGAAGAAATATGGTAGCTGTAACAAAGGTAGGAAAGTGTTCTTTCAGCATTAACCAAGAAACAGAAATAAAAGCACGCATGTTTGAAGGTTTTCATAAAAGCTGTTATAAGCTTCTTGCAGTACTTTTCAGTAATCACATCACTTTAAGCAACTTATTCTTATCCTATTTGTCTTTGATTTACTTTTTTTGTTTAAGTTACTTTGAGAAATAAACCAGCAGCTAGCTAAATAGACCTTCATTTGTCATAGACCTATTCAGCTGTTCATGAGATGTGGAAGAACAGAAAAAAGTGTCAGCGTACATCCGCTTGGAAAAAAATGCATTGAATTTTTTATCATTGAGAATTTTCCCACAGACTCAAGAGAGACTCAAACCAACCATATTTCTCATCCTTCTACCCAGAACACCCGCCCTCTTAACACAGCCAACTCATTTCTGTTATCATCAAGCACAAGAGGAAAGATGATGCAGTTTTCTTTTCAGGTTGTTGAACTATTTATTGTTCATGAAAACAAAATTTGGCCTTGCTCTTCGAAGATCATGACAGAGATGAAGCTGAGAGGGTATTTCATATGACTGCAAAAGTAAAAACAAGGATTCATTTAACAGGGAATATAACAAGTAATCATAGAGTCCTACAATGCAAAAATGCTTTGGAGCTTGTAATATGTATTCTATCGTACTGCATGCAGCACAGTGACAGATGATGCAAATGTATAACTAGAAGCACGAAAGTAATCTCATTCTGAAGACAAAAAATTTCTTACTTGTAGGAGTTTTTAAAGTATGTTTCCAATATGTCCATTAAATAAACTTAATGAGGTAACTTGTTAAAAAACATTATACTTGACTCATATAGACTGCTGTTTTGCAGTACTGCCCTTAAATTCATTGGTGTGCTATTGATCTAAATTAACTGTTCACTCATTCATGTGTGCAGCTGCAAAGTGAAATTATAACCTTCTGTTCGGTTCTAAGAGTTATTTCAAAGACATTTCAATTTGTTACAACAAGATTTTCCAGTTGCTGAGAAGTCTATGATTTCAGAGTACAGTTTCATGGGGTATTTCATTATCTGGTCCATGCTGTAAAATTCTAGGATGGTTTTCAGACAGAAAAAAATATGCAGAAAACCCTACTAAAGCAGTCTTTGCCCTCTCCTGGGCCAGAGCTATTCAGTCAGTCATTGTATGTGTTGCTGCCCAGTGACAACAGCAACGGATGAGATGCAGCCTGAAATTTATTTCCCCTTCCTCATCTCTCATGCCGAGAGAAAGAAGTAGCCTGTTCCCTGTGCCATCTCCACACACACATACGAACACCATTGAAATACATGAACAACAAAACAGCATGTAGTACTTCCCTGTTGCTTCTGATGGTGGCATGGAGATTGGGAGATCATTCTCACAACCTGATGATGCCTTCCAATGCCTGCTTTCATCAGGTCTGCACCCCAGCTGCAGAAACAAGCATTACAATAAACACGTAGAACATGAACACACAGCAGGTCATCAGAGCAGACATAGAAACCCATAGACATAAGCCAGTGGTCTTTTCCCTGGGAAAAATCATATGCTCGTGTATATTCAGCATAAGTTAAAAGAGCATACTTTATCTACATTTACCGTCTATTGTTTTCTACAAGAGGCTGACATAACAGCAGGCACAATTTTTCCCACTCAACCAGTAAAATGTTCATTTCAACCCCATATTTTGATCTGCTTTAAGGATGCATTTAAATGATATTAACATATTTTTTATAGTGATGCTAAAAATATGGGAACATTTCCTTGTTATTGAAATCCTTTTTAAAGTCACTGTGGATCCAGAAGGACTTTAATAAAATAATAGACAATATTTTGTGTCAATAATGATGTTGAAAACTTTAATTAATGTAACTACAACTATTTTAATTGACATCATATAATATCCCGAAGGTATTTTGGAATATATGTAATCCAATGGTCAAGAAGCCGCATCATAAACAGCAAATGAGAGTGGCAGGAATTATTTACACTGAAGTTTAGCACTTAGTGTTAGTCCCAATCAAAGATCTACAAATCTCAGATCACACAAAAACCTTTCTTCAAATGTGGAATAAGGCTGTTCCCCCGGGGGAGGTGGGAGAGGAAGAGTATAGCTTCCTCACACTTAAAGGAGCCTTACTGTGACATAATGTTGAACAGCATTTAACAAGTTCCATGGAAATTCTTTTTTTCAGAGACTTCATTACTTTAGTGAATATTTATAGAGTAAAAAGTCTGCAACATACAGGTATGCCAGCAACTCTGACCTGTGTTTTTTGACTGCTCAACACGGAGAAATAGTGTAGAAAATAATACAGGGCTTGGACTCATGATTTTCTTAGACTTACTTTACTTACTCTCAAAGCACTCACCAGCTTGGTATAATAATAATTAATAATAATAATAATAATAATAATAATAATAATAATAATAATAATAATAATAATAACAACAATAACAACAACAATAATAATAAATATTTTAAAATAATATTTTAAAATAATTTAAAAATACTAAGAATAGTAATTTCATTTGTCCCTCATAATAATTGCAGTACAGAAGAACAAATGAGAAGAAATGTAGGTGATGTTTATCTTATGCTAACAATAGCGCCTTCACTTCCAGCAGTCATCTGTTTGAATCATCATGAGCTACAGTTTGCATCCAGAGTAGCCAGTTTAAATCCTTTGAATGGACCTTTCTTTCACAATTTTTTCTAATGACCTTTTAAATCAGGTACCTTTATTTAAATGTACCTTTATTTGGCAGTTAATTCCACACTTCATCAACGAACTTTTTCAAAAAGGATTTACTTTGGTTTGTTTTGTATCTCCTGCAGAGTAACTTAATTGGCTGTTGCATACCTGTTGTACAGTAATTTCCCATTCACTCTGACCATACCATTTGCAATTACATGGACATCTGTCAAAAATCACCTTCAGCTATCTCTTTTCTATAGTGAGACGACTTAGACTATTATCCATTCTCTGTAAAATAACTCTCTGATTATCTTTGTTCATTCCCTTTCCTTCTCTGTACTGCCCCTAGTTCTGTTAAACCCTTTTTAAGATGGAATTTCTTGTGGTCATGATCATTTTAAAGTGTCTGCAGGCTATGGGCTAGTTGTGTGGTGCAAAGATGTTTTGTTCTCTATTCCTGTTCCACTGTCTTCTTATTTACCTTTTTCTCTATTGCTGGGGACTGAGATGAATGTTTCAGAGTGCTGTTCACAGTAACTTCAAATTTTGACTCAGGAATGAGGCATCACTAATTTCAAGCCAGTTATTGTGTCTACGGTCAAGACTGTCTTGCCATCTGCATTGCTTCATATTTATTGACATTAATATTAGATGGCACTTCATTACTCACTTGCTCATTGACAACCTTCCGCAACCCATTCCTACCTTGAGTAGTTTTCTAATGTCAAAGCATTGTGATCCCACTGTTCACCCCATTTCTAGATGTTTTCTGAAGATCAGCATCAAATAGGACTGTTGCCTGCAGAGGCAATCAAGGAATGCCACTGACAGTGTACATTCATTCTGAAAACTTACCACTGTTTTCCTTATTTTACTCAGTAATTGATCACCATTTTTCTGCAAATCCAATGGTCTGTCAGCCAGCTGTCCTCATCTGTATTTGCTGGTGTGACTTTCAGCAACCCAGCATGATCACAAGACGTGATTTACCACACTTATTTCCCAGTGGGCTAAGCCTATTCTTTCTTATAGTCTCTGCCAATATGACTGATATAGAAATAAGATGTAATGGCTTGTAGATCCCCAGATGACCTTTGGAGCTCTTTCTGAAAACTTTTCTCATATGCTTCCTTACTCTTTTCTGGATTCAAGCAACAGGTTTTACATCATATAGTTGGTAGCAGTTCACTCTGGACCTCTTGGGTGAAACCTTTTGCTCTGACAATTCATTACTTTTATACTTCACTCTAAAATCTTTTCCAGTGATGTGCCTATTTAAGACTAATGAACACGAATATAAAGAAAACATTTAGATTTTACTACTGTTGCCTTGAGTGCTCATTTTTATATGCCAACCATCTATCAGCCTTATGGAATCAAGTACAGGCTTCCAGTTTCTGATGTGTTTGAAACCATTTTTATTACTCATTTTTATGCTTAAAACAATTTACTCTTCAAAAATCTTCATTGCCTGCCTGATTAGATATGATTTCAGATTTAACTTACCATAATTTGTATTCTTCGTATTGTCTTTGGACACAATTTTCAATTTTCTGAAAGAAGACTTCACATTTTATATTCACTTTACTCTGCTGCTGCAACTATGACACTATAAAGCAACTATTTCAGAACATGACTACACTACATAAGTGTTTTTTTCAAATAATATAGGCAATTTCCAAATGTTTGTGGGGTTCTCCTCCCCAATAAATTTATACGGTTCAAATCCAAATGTCTGCCTTTGGTTCAAAAGCATTCAAATACCAGCTCAAGCTGTACTTTAACAAAAATCAGACATAAACTTGAGAATTTTCAAGGTGAAATGAATTTCTCCGTGTCACGGTTTGGCCTCAGCTGGCAACAAAGACCCACACAGGGGAAAATCGGAAGAAAAAGAAAAACTCGTGGGCTGAGATAAAGGCAGTTTAACAGAACCGCAAAGGAAAAAGGCGAACACCACCACTAACACTGCTGGAGGAATGTACACACAGGGTTACTGCACCAGCCC
Organism: Burhinus oedicnemus; assembly: GCA_008921705.1. NCBI lineage: Eukaryota > Metazoa > Chordata > Aves > Charadriiformes > Burhinidae > Burhinus > Burhinus oedicnemus. The sequence continues at coordinate 537,082 of VFFE01006902.1, forward strand.
TCACTGAGCGGACCCTGGCAGCCCCAGCCCGCTCCCCCGCCATGACTTCCTCCCCTTCCCCCGGCCAGCTCCCCCTATGGACTGGGCATGGCAGCACATGGTATGGAATACCTGTGTCCTGGGCCAGAAAATTAACCCTATCCCCACCGGAACCAGGACACTCCATAAGGACACTTATGGCCAGAATTTATATGTACAAGGCAGATAAATGTGGCAGATAAGTAGAACGGGGAACAATCCCCTCATTTTGTTCAGATCTTGAAAAAACTTTCTGGCCACATCATAGGGACCCTTATCCCTACTATTTATCCAGCAGCTCCAGGTGATGGGCAATCAAAATGTCAGCTATTGTGGAAGAATAGAAATAAGCTGTAGTTTTTACCTTGACGCTTTTTAGCAGTGTAACACCTAATGTAATTTTTTACTGTTCTGGGACAGTAATTACACAGAAAACACATAATAAACACATGTGAATGAGATAATGCAACAGGAAATGTGCCCCTTACTAATGCAATCCAAGGAGTATAGCACTGAAGTAGGCACACATAAGAGGAATTATCAAAAAAAAAAGTGTCAGGACTTAAAACAGTGAAATGTATTGCTGTGTTTTATACGTGCTGTAGTGTTGATGCAGGCTTGTTATTTATACAAAGTTCCTACTAGACAGTGACGTAGTGTGCTGACTAAAAAACCAGCTCATGTTCTGCTGAGTCATTTGACCATGTATCTTCAGCTAGTTTGATTTATAAACATCCCAGGTGATAAACGTACTCTTAGTATGGTATGTTTTGGCAAAAGCAACATTCGCATATAAAAGTCAATACACAGAAGAGATCAAAACTAGTATATTATTTATGTTGTTTATTAGATTTATAACAACTGAAATCAGGAAAGCTGAACTGACTTGCAGTTACTTTAGGGAACTGTATTTGGAGATATGGAATTCATTATTCTCCACCTAAGTCAGTGACCCAATTCCAAGTGATTTCCATGATGGAATAAAAAAGGGTTCTTAAAAGTGAGAAATAGCAAAGTCTTGAAAAACTGAAACATGAACTGTTTCACATACGAAACTCATTTTATAGCCGAATAATAGGAAAAAAATACATAGAGAAAATAAAAAATCTGACAAAGTCTTACCATTTTGCAGTTATGCCGTATGCTGGAGTTATGGTCTATATATTCTTCAGGGAATATATTTCAGAAGCAGACACCAGTTTTCTAGTTGAAATACATCCCACGTCACAGATCCTTACCTAGTAAACATCACTGGCTCTCACTCTACATGAGGTAAATGCTCTAAGGCTCGAGTTAATGGCAGATACACGTACGAACAGCTCTGTTTCATCATTTGCATAGATCCAGCTCAATCAGCAACTGACTTCTCAGTGTCTCAACTTGATTTGTCCTAACCTCCATGCACAGCCCACAGAGATAAGAAAGCATCTCCAGATGACACTTTTTATCCTAGAAAGCAGAGTCCTTTCTACTGTCTGCTGAAAAAGACTCAGGCAGGCCTGCTTCTAATTTGGGAGCCTTAGTGAAGAATTTCAAGTCAGGTAGGATGAACTCAGCGTTCTATTTGCAGTTGCTACCAGGCACTGACTTCTTTCTTCTCTTAGAATACAGCTAAAGTTGTCCTGAAACACAGAAGTAAATGAATAAATCCTTATACAAAGGATTTTTTATTTCAAATCTCTGTTTTTCTTTCAGTTTGCTGGCAGTTACCAGGAATTGGACATTTACTGCCAAAACCCAGCACAACTATAGCTTATACTGTTGTCTTCACAAGGTAAATCTCACCCCATGGTTTTTGTTTAGGTATTGCTTTTCATGAGGCTTGGAACATGGTTTTAAAAACCACTTGTTAACAACATGAATAGAGATATACACAAGTTTATCTTTCTTGTTCCTAGCGCTTTCTTTTATGTTTCTCCCTAACCAACTGCAATATTACAGAGTTACTGTTATAAGCGCCTAATTCCAGTTCTTTTTCAGCAATGACTAGGAACCTATACTTCTGAGAGACCCTTTGTACATTTCTGTATGGAAATATTTGACAAACTTCTATCAAAGAAAATAAAGCTTTCAAAACTGGTCTCGCAATTGTAGAAAAACACAGTCTAAGAAGCAAACTATGAAAAATGTACTCAGTCAAGAATAATTTGAAATCAAAGCATAGTCTGGATTTTCAGTCTAACTTTGGTAAGGAAAATATTGTTTTAACATCCAATGACTAAGACTCTAAAATAGGAAAAACCCAGAGATTTGACTGATGATGTAGAAAGCAAAGAAAACAATAGAACAAACCTTGATATTAACATGAGTATGAGACTTACTTGACTGCAAGTTTCTTAGCGGTCCTAAAGTTTTAAGGATAACAATAGTAAGTACAATAACCTGTGGCAGGAATAAGAGTTTTGCTACTGCTGTTTTTCCTTTTGTGACAAAACGAATCAGGAAAGCACCAGGAAAGTCTTTTTCAAAAACCATAATACATTTCAGCAAACACCTGTCAGTCAAAGATAAAGGAAATAAGAAACTATGCAAGTGGAAGGTTTTCATTAGGCAACCCGTTCAAAATTCAGACTAGTTCAATGTGCAGGAGCGAAATAAATGGAGGACAGCCATCAGATGAGACAGGAGCCAAAGGTTCAGTTCTGGAAGGAGTTTTGTACCTTCAAAAGACATACTGAGCCACACATCCTTGTATTGAGTTCTGTGGGGTAGACAAATGCTTATTTTGTTAGATAAAACAGAAAAAGAAGTGTTATCAGCAGCATGATACCAGAGTGGCCATATATCTGTGTTTACTTCCTAAAGTGACTGTCCTAGATTCAGCCAGGAAAGAGTTAATTTTCTTTCCAGTGATTGCTGTGAAAGAAATGTCAACAGTTCATATTGTTTTAATTGTTGCTCAACCCATGAGTTTTTTTCCTTTCCCCTCCTTTTCTCCCTCTTCTCCCCACCCTTCTGGGGGAAGGGGAGAACTGTGCAAGCAACTGCGTGGGCCTAGCTGCCAGCTGGGGTTAAACCACAACAGTGCCTATGAACCAGGTCCAGTTAGTCAGATCTATTGGCAAGAGAGAAGAAAAATTATAATGTTTTTAAGTGTGAATTACTTGGAGTATATATACGAAGTATTACCAAATCCCCATTATCTGTGAGTTTCCATTCATGATCAGACCCAGAATTTCAGAAGAAATTTATCTGACACCGCATATAACATTGTTGGGAAGAAAATGGGGAAAATCTGCTTTCATTGCATTCAGCTTCAATGGTCCTATTGAGTTCAGCACAGCGCATATTTTCTCACATGGTATATCTTTAGGATTCATTCAGGTACAATAGATAGGAAGAGAAACTGCCTTAAGTTCTCAGCACTGGATACCATATGGTATCACGGGAAGGTATTGTTTTGCTTACTAAATAAAATATTGCCAAAGTGAGTAGTAGAGGAGTTCTACTCTCTCTGATGATATTTCAATATTGAAAATTCACAGTTTGTCTTGCATTCAATACTAACACAATGCCTAACAGACTGGGGAGTCAGTTGCAGGGACACATCAATAGAAAAGTACAAAAACTCTTAAACACAAATCAGTCACTAATAAGCCCAGCTCACTCAAGAAAATGGTACTTCGGGGTATTTGCAGAAGAGAATGCAGGGTTTGTCCAGAAGGCAATGAAAGGGCAAGTGGATTATAGCCTATGCTGAGGGCAGCTCCTTGGAGGTATGGATACATGGTTCCTGTCCACAGTCTAAGGCCTATTGATGCATCTTAAATTAAACTGCCAGAGGAGGTGTCTTTGTCTGTTATAAATCAGGATGTTTATGCAGGTTTCCGTTCCAAGACACCTTCATGATTTTTTCTTACCTGTCTCACTGTTAAATGACCTAATTCTACCTGAAGGGTCAACAATATCCACAATCCATGATTTATATTTTTAATTTACTTGCATGACTATGCTGTAACACCATAGGGAGATTCTGATTTGGAAGGAAATTCAGTTTGGTAGTGAGTGAAATCTAATTGAAAATCCAAGATCAATATTCCAGTGACTTCCTATTTTGAAGCAGGAAAAAGTGATTTCAGGGCTCACGGAGCTTTTATGACCTTTGCCTTCAGGCAGAAAATCCTTGGTAGTTACATGTTCAGTTTCTAAAACTACTTTGCAGCTGACAGTAAGTATTTTTCCAGGAGTCAACTGCTAACACATTCAGATAAGGAGAGCTAACAAGAATATCTCCAGAAAAAGGCCTTGTCATTGCCAGCAAAGGTTACATTTGCAGTGTATATTGCAAGCCAATACAATCTTGTTCTTGCTCAAATGCTGGGCAGAAACAAGCTTGATCTGCCTAGGTGCAAGCTTGAGAATAAAAAGCCAGATGACTGCATTCATATGATGCCAAGCCCAAAGTGATCAGTAAAATATCAGCTCCCACTGATAAGCAGGAGCTTTTAGTGGATCTAATTTAGCACTACATTAGCACTTCTTTACGTGTTCCTACCCTTACCACTTTTGACTACTATGGATCCCAGGAGACTATCAGTCTCTGTTGAATGTCAAACTGCTGCTCAGTTAAAGTCAGGTGATGCTCTGGGCCCCCATCACTACACATTTCCCCAAAATATATATACATTATTCTAAAGAAAGTATAAAATACATTTTAATAATTCTTCTATACTAATGAAAAATCAGTTTCCAATAGGTAGCTTTCACAGGAAAAGTTCTGCAAAGAGATTAAGATCAAAGGAAAGAAGGAACCATAGTTTCTAACCCTACCCCCACCCCCAATATAGACAATTTCTGCGTGTCACTCTTGACAAGAAGATTGGATATGGGTAGGATTCAGGAGCTTTGTGGCTCACCCGTACGGCACAGGCATTTTTCTTCCTGCAGTGAGCTCCAAAGCTACATAGTTAGGTCTGGATGGATAAAAAAGGGTGCCAAAATTTTTACTGTCATCTAAACTTGTAGGTTCTCTGTCAATTAAAACATTAAAGTAAAAGAGCAAGATTCTATGTAAATAAAAGCTTAGATGTGAAGATTTCTTCTAAATCAAAAACATAAGTGTTCAGTACCATTTCAGATGTACCAATATAATTTTAACAACCTTCAACTGCCAACCAGAAACGTATGCTTCTCCACAGGTCCAGTACCCTACGTGTCATCCCTGTGCTGGTGTCTCAGGTAGCTATGGACATCTCAAGTGAGCAAATAAACAGAATTCAGCATGTCAGAATATCATTTTTCAGAACTGATCATGCTCACATACTGTCATTTAAGGGCATTATTTAGATGGAGGTACTTCAAGAAAACTTTATCTTCCTACTCTAGAGTCTGGAAAACATCTTCCTAAGTCACTGTCTATTCTTTTTCTTCTCAATAATACATACCTATTTCTTTACACAACAGATATTTTCAGGGTAAAATGGTGATTACTGAAAAGGAACGATCCTTAGTTTAAAAATAAAAGTACACTCTTTAATTTGCCTTTTGAAGTTCACTAAAATGTCATTGCAAAAGAGTCCAGAGTAATGAAACAAATTTCAGTTGGCTGCCTTTGCCCAGCCAATCACCCTCTCCCTGTCACCAGTCTCATACGGTTGGAAGACTTTTATATCAAATCCCTGCAATTCTTTAAACATTCAGTACTTCAGTCCATTAAAGGCTTCAAAAATAGTAGATGATCTAAAATTAAAGCTGTCTGAAGCACTTAGACGATGCTGTGCAGGGCAGCTAGATTATACAACCTACAAGGGAATCATGGGGAACTTTACACTCTAACACCTGGCAAAAGTGAAACATGCAAGAATGGATGAAACAGAAAAAGTAGAGGCCTTGTAAATAACAGGAGCATTAGATATACTAATTGTTATGACCACACACTTAATATGACACAACTATTTACATCCTAAGTTAAAATATATAAGCGTTAGATATAATGCAAGAAAAATGCCTACCTTACAGTCATGTCCCGCTAGCCACATGCTAGCATCGGCCAGCCTAACACAGAGACCTGCATAAACCAGATATAGTAAGTTATCATGATCCCACCGCTTCCTAATTGACCGAGCAGTAATCAATAACAATTTCGTCTATCCACATATACTAAATGTCAGAAGACTGAAAGACCTTGTGATGGATCATTAAATGTCAATGTAATTTTCCTTTCTCAATACTCAGACACCAATGTGAGGAAAAAAGCCTATGCTCCAGGTCAGCTGTTTTTAAATCTAGAGTGGTAAAGCTGTTCAGGAAATAGTCATGTAATTTTATACTTTGGCAACACATTAGTCTGTCTAAAATAAAATGTATTTGTGAAAGTGTCCAACTGTGAGTAAGCTTCCATTGGAAAAGCTTAATTCAGACACAAAATGATGTTTCAGAACAACAGAAGGGTCAGGCATCTTGAGAAAGGAATGGCCTTGCTATCCAGACAGCTATTCCAAAAGTTGTTACATGCATTTCTAGTCACCATGCTACTGAAAATATCAGTAATCTGTGAATTTGACATTTATTTTTTTATCTCTCTCTCTCTCTCCTACTTTCACCAATCTGTGAATTTGACATTTATCTTTTTATCTCTCTCTCTCTCCTACTTTCACCTCATTTTATTTCCAACACCTCAGTTTCTTCAGTTGCCCAGATCTTATAACTCTTTCATAGGAAAATATGTGGAAAAAGCATAACAATAGCTTTTAACAATGGCACACCCACTCAGAAAATGCGATACTTTTAACATTATTTATATAGGAAAACACATAGGAATCTGATCAGTTTTAGAGGAATGTTTCTGCCAAAAGATCTGTCAATTTATTAATCTGTTTGCTTTAAGAGAAAAATCTTGTTATCAGAAGAATTTTTAGATGGCAGATAAACTTGTTCAGTATCAAATGCATGGATGAGTTTGATGCATGGATGGAAAATACAGTTTACAAGACAGAGTGATATCACTGTTCACCACCACTCAGCTTCCCTGCTGACGACAGAAGGAAGTTCTCAAAAAAATAACAAGCATCTAGTAAAAGGTGGGCAAACTTGAGTTGTTCTGGCTACATCTGAAAAAACCTCTTCTGAAAGGAAGACTCAGCAGGCAGACACAGAGAACTTCCTATAAAACAAGCAGCCTCCCTCTTGTTTGTAATAGCTCAACTATATTTACATTGAAACTTAGACACTACTATCCTAAAGCAGAAAAGAATGTATCACAGCCCCTTTAGAAAATTTAGTCAACAGTAGTTGCCAGTATTTCAAGAAAGACAGTCTTTATAATGCAGCTGCTTGGGTACAGTGTGATAAACACATCTATGAAAGCATTTCATTTCTGTCCCCAACTGCTGTGTGGATTTTTCCCTGAAACAGAAATGTGATGCCTTGCACCATGAAGGCAGGCTTGTCTGCTGGAAAGCCAGCAACAGCAAACTGCAAGAGGATCTGTTTTGGTACTGCAGCCTGCTGAATCCTATTAGCCAGCAGTCCCTTATTTGTTCTAAGCTATAGGCAGGTAGCATTTTGCTCCAGCAAGACAGTTTGAAAGTGTAAGACCCATTTAGCATTGTGTAGGAAGAAAAAATATGTCTTTCGCATCTCCTTGAAAGTGGAACACTTTCATTATTGAGTCTCCCTGCACTACAAACAAGTTGGCTGAACTCTCTTCTACCTACTGCCCCACATCACATATTATTAACTTCTGACTTCCGAATTAGAGAAAATAACTATAGAAATACTGCTGTTCCTCAGGTGGTATCCTCCTCCTAAGTCCTTGGGTCCTTTCAAAATCCTGATTAAACAAACTTACTCCTTGAAAGCAAGCTTTCCGTGCTCCAAAGGTACCCCAGAAAATGTTATTGTAAAAAAAATACTTGAGCATTACCATATGCCTAGTTTAGAGAAGATCACAGATAATCCAAGAAAAATCAAATATATCTCAAGTAAATTTCATAACTTGGGATGCTGGAGACCCTGCATTCAGCAGTCTTGCTTTCACATTTCACACATGGAAATAATACTTGCCAATCTCATAACAGTGTTTCTGAAAATGGTCATTGAAAATACTGTGAGAAGCTCAGGTGTCATGGCAATAGGGAAACTTCACAGAATCACAGAATCATAGAATCATAGAATGGTTTATGTTGGAAGGGACCTTAAAGATCATCTAGTTCCAAACACCCTGCCATGGGCAAGGACATCTCCTACTAGACTAGACTGCTCAAAGCCCCATCCAACCTGGCCTTGAACACTTCCAGGGATGGGACCTCCACAGCTTCCCTGGGCAACCTGTTCCAGTGTCTCACTACCCTCACAGTAAAGAATTTCTTCCTGAGATCTAATCTAAATCTACCCTCTTCCAGTTTGAAGCCACTACCCCTCGTCCTATCACTACATGCCCTTGTAAAAAGTGCCTCTCCAGCTTTCTTGTAGGCCCCTTTCAGATACTGGAAGGCTGCTCTAAGGTCTCCGTGGAGCCTTCTCTTCTCCAGGCTGAACAACCCCAACTCTCTCAGCCTGTCCTCATAGCAGAGGTGCTCTAATCCTCTGATCATCTTTGTGGCCCTTCTCTGCAGCTGCTCCAACGGGTCCATGTCCTTCTTATGTTGGAGGCTCTAGAGCTGAATTCCATGTGGGGTCCCACAAGAGCAGAATAGAGGGGCAGAATCACCTCCCTCGATCTGCTGGCCACGTTTCTTTTGATGCAGCCCAGGATGCAGTTGGCCTTCTGGGCAGCGAGCGCACATTGCTGGCTCATGTTGAGCTTCTCATCTACCAACACCCGCAAGTCCCTCTCCTCAGGGCTGCTCTTGATCCACTCTCTACCCAGCCTGTATTTGTGCATGGGATTGCCTCGACCCACGTGCAGGACCCTGCACTTGGCTTTGTTGAACTTCATGAGGTCAGCACGGGCCCACCACTTAAGCCTATCCAGGTCCCTCTGGATGGCACCCCTACTCTCCAGCATGTCAACCGCTCCACACATCTTGGTGTCATCGGCAAACTTGCTGAGGGTGCACTTAGTCCCTACATCCATGTCACCAACAAAGATGTTAAATAGTACCGGTCCCCATACTGACCTCTGAGGAACACCACTTGTCACTGCATGCCACCTGGACATCGAACCGTTGACCGCAACTCTTTGAGTGCGGCCATCCAGCTTATTCCTTATCCACCAAGTGGTCCATCCATCAAATCCATGTCTCTCCAATTTAGAGACCAGGATGTCATGCGGAACAGTGTCAAATGCTTTGTGCAAGTCCAGGTAGATGACATCTGTTGCTCTCCCCTTATTCACCAAGGCTATAAACTCATCATAGAAGGCCACCAAGTTTGTCAGGCACGATTTGCCCTTAGCGAAGCCATGTTGGCTGTCATCAATCACCTTCTTCTTTTCCATGTGCTTTAGCAGAGTTTCCAGGAGGACCTACGGTGACTTCAGCAAGGCTTTTGACACTGTCTCCCATAACATCCTCATTAGGAAGCTGAGGAAGTGTGGGCCAGATGAGGAGACAGCGACATGGATTGGGAGCTGGCTGTGTGACAGAACTCAGAGGGTTGTGATTAATGGAGCAGTGTCAAGTTGGAGGCCTGTAACCAGTGGTGTCCCCCAGGGCTCAATACTCCGTCCAATCTTGTTCAAGATATTCATCAATGACCTGGATGAGGGGACAGAGTGTTTCCTCAGCAAGTTTGCTGATGATACCAAACTGGGAGGGGTGGCTGACACTCCAGAGGGCCGTGCTGCCATCCAGCATGACCTGGACAGGCTGGAGTGCTGGGCAGAGAAGAACGTTAATGAGGTTCAACAAGAGCAAGTGTAGGGTCCTGCACCTGGGGAGGAAGAATGCTAGGCACCAGTATAGGCTAGGGGTGGACCTGCTGGAAAGCAGTTCTGAGGAGAAGGATCTGGGGGTCCTGGCAGACAGTCAGTTACCCATGAGCCAGCAATGTGCCCTTGTCGCCAGGAAGGCCAATGGAGTCCTGGGCTGCACAGGGAAGAGCGTGGCCAGTAGGTTGAGGGAGGTCATTCTGCCCCTCTACTGGGCACTGGTGAGGCCACAACTGGAATACTGTGTCCCGTTCTGGGCTCCCCAGCTCAAGCGGGACAGGGAACTTCTGGAGACAGTCCAGTGTAGGGCAACAAAGATGACTGGGGGATTGGAGCACCTCCCTTTATGAGGAAAGACTGAGAGAGCTGGGACTCTAAACTGGAGAAGAGGAGGCTGAGGGGAGACCTTATTCTTGCTTAGAAGTATCTAAAGGGTGTGTTGAAGGAGGATGGAGGCACTCTTTTCAGTAGTTCCCAGTGACAGGACGAGGGGCAATGCGCACAAGCTGGAACATAGGAAGTTCCATTCAAACATAAGAAAAAACTTCTTTACGGTGAGGGTGACAGAGCACTGGAACAGGCTCCCCAGGGAGGTTGTGGAGTCCCCTTCTCTGGAGATTTTCAAGATCTGCCTGGATGCAGTGCTGAGTAATGTGCTCTAGGCGTTCCTGCGTCAGCAGGGGTGTTTGACTAGACGATCTCTAGAGGTCCCTTCCAACTCTGAAAATTCTGTGATTCCATGATTCTGTGATTCCTCTTTGTTGGGATGTGCAGGGTCCTGAGCTTGGAGGAGGTGGTCCTTGAATATTAGCCAGCTTTCTTGGGCCCATCTTCATTCCAGGGCTTTATCCCACTGTATTCCATCAAGCAGGTCCCTGAAGAGGCCAACGTCTGCTCTCCTGAAGTCCACAGTAACAGCTTACTGCCCGTCCTCCTCGCCGCCCTAAGGATCTTGAACTCCACCATCTCATGATCACTGCAGCCAAGGCTGCCCTTGAGCTTCACATTCCCCACCAGCCCCTACTTGTTGGTGAGAACAAGGTCTACCATGGCACCTCTCCTCATTGGCTCCTTTATCACTTGGAAAAGGAAGTTATCATCAACACATTCCAGGAACCTCCTGGATTGCTTATGGCCTGCTGTGTTGTCCCTCCAAAAGATATCGGGGTGGTAGAAGTCCCCCATGAGTACCAGGGTTTGTGAACCTGAGGCTGCTCCTATGTGGCTATAGAGGGTCTCATCCACTTGGTCTTGCTGGTCAGCTGGCCTGTGGCAGACTCCCACTGTAACATCACCTGTCCCTACCCTCCCTTTGATCTTGACCCATATGCTCTCGGTCAGCTCCTCACCCATCCCCAGGCAGAGCTCCATGCACTCCAGCTGGTCCTTGACATAGAGGGCAACACCCTCTCCTTGTGTGCCCTGCCTGTCCTTCCTGAAGAGTCGGTATCCTTCCATTTCAACAGTTCAGTCACAGGACCCATCCCACCATGTCTCTGTGATGCCAGTTATATCGTACTCTTGCAGGCGTGCATACATCTCTAACTCCTCTTGCTTGTTCCCCATTCAGGAAGAGAGGAGTGTAAGCAGAGGCATAAGGAATTTTTAATAAATAGCATTCATAGTGGCAATAATTATACTGAGCACAGAAGAAAACATACCTTTCAAAAGGCATTAAAATGTTAAAAACAAAAGGAGAATGAAAGCCAAGAGACTAAGCTAAAAGCACACAGAAAGTGCTTACTGTGGGGTTCCTAATAGTTCAGCAAAGACAAAACTGTTAGGAGAACAGCTTTTAGAAGGAGGATTACTAAACTTAAGAGACACATGAAAAGCTAGGAGGTTTTGTGTGTTAATACTCCCTGACTTAAGATTATTTTTCCACTCTACTGTATTAAATTAACACTTGTATTGCAGCGACTTTAGAAAAAAACTTCAAAGAACAGAAAACCTCAAAGATCAAAGACTGTCATCTCCAAAGTTTACGTGTTACCTCCAAAAGTGTGTACCTAGCAAGTTTGAACAGCCTAGCGACAAAATATTTGCACAAAGTCATATTTAATTAAACAGCCAAAGACTGTAATCACCTAATTATATCACTAACCTTAGTCTTGCGCTGATTCATTGGAAAGAGATTCAGACAGCAGCCAACAGGGAGTTACTGACTGAGTCCTGAGAAATGTGAACACTTATTCCATTATTTGTTTCTCTTAGCAAATTAATTTGTAGAGGTCAATCATTGCACCAAGTACTTACTAGCTAGCAAAACTGCACACTCCTAAACAGACAGAGCTGCACTTACATTTAAAAGAACATTCATGTATTTAAAGATTTCATCAGCTTGCTCTTAAGGCCATATGAACCTCATTTGTTTTGGTTCACTTTGAGTTCAGTGATCTCTGCTTTATTCATTTTCTCCCAAGTCTGTTTTGAATTTCAGATATGAACAAATCAAACCAGCTATCCTTCCATCCTGTGTGACTTCATCCCATTCCTCCTTGAATTAATCCTCCTGCCTTCATTCATGTAGTCTGATTATAGCCACATTCTGTCTCCATATGACTATTGGGCTGCTGCTTCTCTGCTGTTATAAGGCTCTGTGAACCCCAGGAATATTAGGTTCAAGCTAAAACTGCGTGTTTTGGACTACTTTACTAAAAATCTGCTAAGTTCTTCAGAGTTATCTTTTTGCTTTGCCCTTACAGCATTTACCACAGCAGTTCTGATCCACATGTGCAGGTGCAGTAGCTGAGGCTGAGTCCCCAGCATCTACACTACATGCTCTTTGAAGTATTTAGTTCAGATTAGATTTACTCTCATCCCCTAAATAGGCAATCCCCACCTCACACATGCTCCAAAGCTGTGCAAAGCACCAATTACTGCTTTGGAATCTCACTAGAGGCTGTGGTGCCCTCAGTAATTATCTGGCCCAGGTCTCCAGTCTAGCTGTCGCAGAGAAATCTAGTGTGACCATGGACCAATTCATTCTGCCACCTAAATCACCGCAACAGAGTGGCTTGCTTCAAAACCTCACTACAAAAAAGCTGCTGCCATCTCAGCCTAACTAACACAATAACAAGAAGCAAGGAATAAATCTGAACCGAACTTTGATTATACAGTGAATCCCACAACCAGGCATCTCTGTGGCAGAGGTCACAGCGAAAATTTTGCACAGCTACTCATTTGCGCACAGGGGAAGCAGCCTCTTCATTACTGTCGCAGATCTAGCCGTGAGGCAGCCCACAAATCCAGGTTCCTGTACAAAACCAGCCAACAAACTTGTCCTCACAAAATACTTTTTAGGAATGTGTATCGGTTATACTACAACATCAATGAAAACTTACCAGAACACCTCATTCAACCATGGGATTTTTTTGGCATTTGTAACACATTAAATTGAAATTGCAGCCTTGCTGTTAAAATAGTTTCTCTGATGTTTCCCAAACCATATTTTTTAGTTTTCATTTAATGACAAAATGTCTACTTTTTTTTTTTTAATTCAATACATATTGCAACAAGTTCTGAGTACAGATAATCTCCCTTTCCATACTTTATCTCAGAAGGCAAATATGAACCATACTGTTGGTGAGCATTTTTTTTCCTCAAAAGATTCTGATGTTTACTCCTCAAAGTAGAGTTGCCCTAACACAGGCTTTTGTAAGGTTGGTTGAACAAAATCATGCAAGCTGCTCACTGTGGAAAAATAGCGTTCAGAGGAATATTATTTGTAGTGTAGAGCAGAGCTCATTGCAGACTGCATTGCCAGCACTATGAAACACAGGGCAGAGAGCTCCAGTTTGTTTCTAAGCCTGCAGCACGGCTGTCATAGGAAACCTGCCTAAATATTCATCAGTCAGCTGTCAGGAGAAGTCAACCATTTGTTCAAGGTACCTGATAGCCTGAGAAAATGAAAGTAATGGAACTGAACTAAGTGTGCACTGCTGATAGGCCTTTTAATGACTTAAGGTCAGAGGACTTCTCCATCTATACAAGGCAACAATAGAAGAAAAATCCAAATTCAAATGGTAATTCGGAACCCTAATTTCCCAGACTGCAACTAATGCCTTTCCAATAGAAGCAGAAAGGCTTGGTTTCCTGGGTTGGTTGCAAATTGTAATTATATACGCTTTCTCCCATACTGTCAAACCTTCAGCTGAGGAGCACAGCTGGGGGAATGAAGGTCCTTCACCCCTTACTGCCAAGAAGACGTACCACTACAAGGTAGCCTGAGTAAAAGGGGATTACGACGCTCTCAACCAAAAGACTAATGTGTATTAGAAGAGGAACTGAACTTCCTGAGCAAACATATCGCTGCTCCAATGCTAGTGTAGTTTAATTGACCATACACAAAACCAACCCAGAAAATAGGAGATAGCCAAGACGTTGAAGCAGTTTGAGTTATAGAGTTATTCTGAGGAGAACGGAAGTGTTCACTGTTTGATGGTTATGTTTTTCTAAATGGATTTTAGTCACATACCTTGAAGACATTAGCATTGTTTCTTTCCTTACAGCCAATAGAAATTGTTATTTCCTAGAATACATGTAAAATAAGAAATATCAGTACGACAGATATTATAACATTACTGATAAAACACAGATCTGTGGGGCAGAGAAGTAACACTAAATCTACGGAGGGAGGAATTGTGTTTAAAGACTATTAGCAGAAGCTCCAAATTTTAAATTTGTGCAATTATAATGGGAATTTTCATTTAAACATTCAAAGTGATTTAGGAAACCAGAAAGTCTGTGTAGGATATAATGCAGACCTCCAAGTATAAGAAGAATCTCAGTTTAAAAATATGATCTTCTTATATAAGAAAATATATACATTACTTATTTTAGTAGAACACCTTTTTTGGTTTGAGTGAAAGTGTTCTCATTTCTGACAACTTCTGACAACAATTTTCTTTTCCCTGTTCCCCACAGGCACATACCTTTTTTTTTTTTTCAAATGCTGTTAGCCACTGTAAATGAGAGTATGGGTTAGACAAAGAAAAATCATTAAAAAGGAAGTAGAAACCACAAAGTTTTTGTGAACACAGTCTGCATATATTCCCTGGAAAATCTGGCCCTAATTTGTTACTAAAAATACATAGTTTTCTCTGTATGTGAAGACATTCCACCAGCTTGCAATAGTCAAAATAAGCTTTCATCTTTTGACATTCATGACAGAAGTTCTGACAAAAGTGTAAGACTTTATTTGCCCTCCTACTGAAATCCAAAGTTGTTTGCTTTACTTCTAAGGGCACTGGAGTTAGGCATTGAACTGCAGGCTACAGAATTAAAGTATATTATTTTGTCCTGAACAATGGACTGCATGGGGGAACTGCCAAATCAGGAATACAACTTCCTACCAACCGGGAAGCACTGTTAATGATTTTCAGTCAATTAAACAGAGCACACTTATTACTCTATTGTGTTGGTATGGAAAATACTCAGTAACTATTTCCTTGCTATAAAAGGAGCATGTGAACTAACTTTTATACTATCCTAACACATAAATGTACATAACTTTGTTCCCCACAGAAGCTACAGTCATCTCTCTCACATTTGTTTTCAGTTTTCTTTGGAACAGAGTGCAGGCTACTAGCATTGCAAACACATGTTCTTTAATACAGCAAGCAGCCTGAAAAACATAAGCTATCAAAAAGGACAAATATTCTTGAGAAGGTGTAGTTGAATTCCTTTAAATAATTTAAGCAAATATAGTTATTGCAAAATGTACAGGTGTTTTTCTTGCCTGATTCACCAAAAGAATTCTTTCTACCACTAAAAAGGAAATGGTATCAACCAAATGCACATTCTTGAGTTTTATGTCCTTGGGTAGAGGGAGAGAAAAGAAAAAAAGAGCCTGAAGAGAGGGTAGGAAATAGATGGATGCTTGCTAAGTTTCATGTGAGCACATGAACAAGTTAGAATTAGAAATATTTTGAAAAAAGGTGGACTCATTTAACACCTGAACTCAAAAAGCTGTTTTCTAGTTGTTACTCTAGAAAATATACTCAAAGTGAACTACGTAAACCACTAATTGGATCTGAATCGCTCGTGTATGTATTTGCTTGGGCAACAGAATTCCCTTTACAGAGAATTCCTGTGTTTATAAAAGGGCTGAAAATGAACATTTCCTGCTTTTGTCAAAAGGAAGCATGTTTCAACAGGACTCTGAAAACATCTGAAGGATTCTTGCATCCTGAGATCATCTGACTATTATATTTTCAAGTGTTGTTTCTTCATGAACTGTGAGACAAGCATAGGATAAGTGATTGTAGATTCTTTATAACATAATAAAAATTTTGTGAAAAACTGATCATCATACTCAGTGACTTCTATCAAATATCAATGGCATGAATTGTCTGCTGAGACATTTGATGTGAGCCGCACAGTACCACCACACCTGTTCACACAGCCCTATCTGCTTAGACTGATGTCACCACAGTTTTAACCCAAGAAAGGTAATAGCCTGAAAGAGCATTAAGTGTTCTCTGCTGCTTAAACACTGAGAAGGAGTACTACCAACCTCTGCTCTCTTCCTCATCAATGGTTCTCCAGCCAATTGTGAAGGAATCATCTGTCAGAACAAGTGTTCACTCCGACTGCTTATTTAATACTTGGTCTTCAGGCTGAAATTGCCAGCAAGTTCATCAACTGTGGCCATACCAGAATGCAGAGTGATTCCTTGGATCTAGAAAATTAATTATCAACTTATCACATGCTAGTCATAAAACTATTAAATCTTCAATTAAAAAAAGTGATTCACCAGAAACCTTTAGTTAAATTTCCCAAAATGGATGGGTGTAATTTTATCTAGTTACATTTCTTCTCCTATTACCAAATCAGAAATGTCAAACATAGCAACTTACTTACTTGCTTATCAAGGAACATCTTTTCAGGTTTGGTTCAGCATCACAAAATTAAAACCCAGGAGACTGAGGAACCACTATTTTAAGAATACAATGAAACAGAAATACCAGAATGAGAAGATTCAGAAGACTGAAGATGGAGGAGTGGAGGAAATCAGAACCAAGAGGAGCACACTTCAAAGGTTAATATACTACATATAATAAAAATAGACTTAATATAGGATAGGAAGTCCTTTATTACTTAGCTCTGAGATTCCATATTTCATGGTCGTACTTTTGTCCTTTGTTTCTTGAGTGTGTCCATGGGAATGTGGTATGATCTGCTCTTGAATTAAATATAGCAAGCGGCTCATTGGAAATCAGTTTATGGTCATCTGACTGAGTTTAGCCCCTAGATTAGCATCTACCGTAGAGTTTGCCACTGGATTGAATCATGGCAAACAGCACTTTTGGTAATGTGTTTTTATTAATAACTTCTGCTTCAAAGCTAAGCAAATCCACCACAGTTTGGTCTAACAAAAGGGTAAGAAGCAAACAAAGGGAGGAAGGGAAGAAGGGAGGGAGGAAGGGAAGAAGGGA
>VFFE01006902.1:554369-578089 GCA_008921705.1 Burhinus oedicnemus
GGGAAGGAGGGAGGAAGGAAGGCAGGAAGGCAGGAAGGCAGGCAGGAAGGAAGGCAGGAAGGAAGGAAAGAGTACTGCTTCTGAAGAGCTCTCTGAAAAGCATGTTTTGAGAGATCACAAGTAATGACTTCAATAAAACACTCAAGAACCTAGAGGTAGTAGCAGAAAAAGGCTTCACCATGTGACTGTCACTTCCTACTACAAAACATGCAAAAATACACAGGTGTTGCTGATATCCTTCTAACTATGATTTAAAATGTGCAGCTATATAACCGCATACAGCCTAGCATGAGGCCACCCTTTTATTCACAAGAACAATATCACATGCTCACAACCAGGTTTCAGACACAGCTTTGTCAACTCAGAACAATGATATAGTTGCAGAGAAGCCTTACAGAGAGACATGGGATAGCTCACCTAATAAAGCAAAGCATAACTACATTACTTTCCAAAAGGGAACGATGCCTGAAGTCAGGTTCAAAGTCTGATCTTCTGAAAGCTGTGAAGATAAAGCCATCAGGTTTTGGATAGATGGCTGTTCTGAGCCAACAGTATTTCACCAGTGCTAGAAATAAGAAAGCATGTTCAGAGTCATCCAGGAGAAATGCTCCCCACCAACACCTAGAGTGAAAATACAGAAAGTACAGTATATTAATGGGACATGGAAGGCAGGATGGGGAGGGAAACCTTTTAATGTTGATCTTTCCTCAAGAAGGGATTTTAACAAAACTGAGATAAAAATATTTCCTCTGTACAAAAGCAAGTAAAATCATTATGACTTGTACTGAGCTTCAGGGTACACACTCTTCAGTTAAGTGAGCTAGATGCTGTTACTGAAGTAAAAGATGTGGGTTTGTTGGTTTTTTTTAATCATCAGCACAACTACCATGGCTCTGTGAAGTATCTGATCCTGTTTTTAACTAAGTAAACATTAATAATATTATTCATTTACTAAGGAATTAATTTTTGTCCATAGAGAATTATGAAAATATAGTTACAGACCCATAAAACTGCTCAAGAGGTATAGTCAAAGAAAAGTAATAAGAATTTGTACGGGTACTCGTCTTATCCATATTCACATATACTCTGCCATAAATCAAATCCTCCATTATTTTCTACGCACATTAGCATCTTCCTTAGCTGCTCTATTTGGTAGCCCTTTCCCATAAGAAGAGTAAAGAAGAAACTCAGTATTCAGTATCAATATGCAGAGGAACTATGATCCAGACATAGATAGAACAAAATATCTCAGTCATGTTACAGGTATCTATTCAATATTTTATACACATAGGTCATACTATATTAACCATTGAAGGGGAAAGCTTTTGCCTTATGGGCAGTAGACAGAATGGAGATATGACAAAGTTGAGCTTTTTTCCAGATTTTGCTACCAACACATCAGCTTGGAGACAGAACTAATCTGCCTCTCTATCACTATCAATAAAATGCAGCAATGATGATTAACCGTATTTGTAAAATATTTCACGAATGACAGGTAAAAAGTACTACTGCAACAACGCTAATTGTACATTTAATATTGAGTGATTAAGCCCTGAAATTCAGTAAGAAGAGTCATAAGATACACACCTGCTAACATGAATGGATGCTTCAGACCCAAAACTGATAGATTTCTTTCTTATCTCCTGAAAAATGAAGTTCTTGAAACTGATTTTAACAAATACTTTACATTTTAGCAGTTAGTGCTAACTTAATAGAAAACACAACAGAAATTAAAGCAAAAAATATGCTCATTTTATTCATGTTCAGCAGAACATTTTCTTCCATGGAGGTAACATGTCATTAAAAGTAAGGAACCACTGCAAAGAGCTTTTATCTAATTTCAGCCATAAGAGTTTCAAGAAAATGTTTTTTAATTCTGGCTAGTAAAGTTAAAGCAAAGGTATAATTAAAAAGCACAGCTTTGACATTAGAACATAAATGAACATAGCTATACCGACTTCAGATAAACCACTCTGATTTCTGTCAATAAGAAATACATATTCCCAGCTCTGGCTTATAGAACTGCACCTGCCACAATTTCACAGCAAAACATTTCCTGTTTTGGAACACAAAGATGGTTTGTGGAGAGTTCAGTCAGGATGCCCAATTAACCAAGAAAAAAAAAATTTTTTTTTGAGTAACTCTTTATTTGTGTGCAATTTCTTTTTCCAGGTGCGAAATTCATGGCGATTGATGCTGGCTGAAAATGTAGTCCTGATTTATTTTCATACAGCACAAATAATTATTTCTAGGAAAGTAAATTTGACTAGGCCCAGTGTGAAGCTTTACATAATTTAGGAAAAATATTACCTGCATGTCTTCAGAATGTTACTTGGTAAGAAAACTCATACAAAATACTCTTTGTCAGACTGCTTAATGATTTATATTAGTCTACAGTGCATAAGCATTGACCAGCCTGTCTTTTTCCAGTATAAATTATCTCACTAAATCTAAAAAAATTTTAATTAGTTATCACAGTACCCATATAGTACATACAATACTTAATGAGTGATGGATGTCGTTTTAGAATCATAGAATCATAGAATCATTTAGGTTGGAAAAGACCTTTAAGATCATCTAGTCCAACCATTGACCCTACTCTACCAGGTCTGCCACTAAACCATGTCTTTAAGCACCACAACTACGTGACTTTTAAACACATCTAGGAATGGTGACTCAACCACCTCCTGGGGCAGCCTCTTCCAATGTTTCATAACTCTTTCAGTGAAAAATTTTTAACTAATGTCCAGCCTAAACCTCCCCTGGCACAACTTCAACCTGTTTCCTCTTGTCCTGTCACTAGTTACTTGGGAGAAGAGATCAGCTCCCATCTCACTACAACCTCCTTTCAGGTAGTTGTAGAGAGCAATATGGTCTTCCCCTCAGACTTCTCTTCTCCAGACTAAACAATCCTAATTCCTTCAGCCGCTCCTCATAAGACACCTTCTCCACATCCCTCACCAGCTTTGTTGCCCTTCTCTGGACACGCTCCAGCACCTCAACATCCCTCCTATACTGTGGTGCCCAAAACTGAACACAGCACTCAAGCTGCGGCCTCTCCAGCGCTGAGTACAGGGGCACGATCACTTCCCTACTCCTGCTGGCCACACTTCTTGATACAGGCCAAGATGGCATTGGCCTTCTTGGCTACCTGGGCGCACTGGTGGCTCATGTTCAGCCGGCTGTCCACCAGGACCCCCAGATCCTTTTCTGCCAAGCAGCTTTCCAGCCACTCCTCCCCAAGCCTGTAGCTTTGCCTGGGGTTGTTGTGACCCAAGTGCAGGACCCGGCACTTGGCCTTGTTAAATCTCATGCAGTTGGCTTCAGCCCATCAATCCAGTCTGTCCAGATCTTTCTGCAGAGCCTTCCTACCCTCAAGCAGATCGACACTCCCACTTCATTGGGTGTCATCTGCAAACTTACTGAGGGTGCACTCAATCCCCTCGTCCAGATCATCAATAAAGATATTAAACAAGGCTGGCCCCAAAACTGAGACCTGAGGAACACTGCTTGAGACCTGCCGCCAGCTGGATTTAACGCCATTTACCACAACTCTCTGGGCTCGGCCATCCAGCCAGTTTTTAATCCAGTGAAGAGTACACCTGTCTAAGCCACGGGCTGCCAGTTCCTCTAGCAGAATGCTGTGGGAGACTGTGTCAAAGGCCTTACTAAAGTCCAAGGAGACAACATCCACAGCCTTTCCTTCATCCACCAGGCAGGCCACCTGGTCATAAAAGGAGATCAGGTTGGTCAAACGGGACCTGCCTTTCATGAACCCATGCTGGCTGGGCCGGTCAGGCTGACAGGCCTGTAGTTGCTTGGATCCTCCTTCCAGGCCTTCTTGTACATGGGTGTCACATTGGCAAGCCTCCAGTCATCTGGGACCTCCCCTGTTGACCAGGACTGCTGATAAATGATGGAGAGTGGTTTGGCAAGCTCCTCTGCCAGCTCCCTCAGCATTCTCGGATGGATCCCATCTGGGCCCATAGACTTGTGGCTGTTCAGTTGGAGCAGCAGGTCACTAACTGCTTCCTCTTGGATTATGGGGGGATTACTCTGTTCTTCATCCCTGTCTTCCAGCTCAGGGGGATGAATACCCTGAGGATGACTGGTCTTACTATTAAAGACTGAGGCAAAGAAGGCATTAAGTACCTCAGCCTTCTCCTCATCCTTGTTGACAATCTTCCTCTCTGCATTCAATAAGGGGTGGAGATTCTCCCTGGCTCTCTTTTTGTTGTTAATGTATTTGTAAAAACCTTCTTTGTTATCTCTTAGGACAGTGGCTAGATTAAGTTCTAGATGTTCTTTTGCCTTTGTGATGTTTTTTCTGCATGGCCTAACTAGATCTCTATATTCTTCTTAAGTTGCCTGCCCCTTCTTCCAAAGCTGGTAAACTCTCCTTTTTTCCCTGAGTCCCAGCAAGAGCTCCCTGTTCAGCCAGGCCAGTCGTTTTCCCCGTCCGTTCATCTTACGACACATGGGGACAGCCTCCTCCTGCGCCTCTAAGACTTCCTTCTTGAAGAGTGTCCAGCCTTCCTGGACCCCTTTGCCCTTCAGAACTGACTCCCAAGGGACTCTCTTAATAAGTGTCCTGATCAGGTTGAGAGGAGCTTTTATTCCCAAATAGACCAAAAATTTTAATTGTTTCTTTAAAAGCTAATGCATTTCTCATTGTTACAACTTGCTTGTATTACTTCATAATCCACAAAATTTTCCACTTTGTAAGGAAAAGGTATTCTCTTTTCTCTGTTGCAAGCCACATACACACTACAAACACACCACAGTGCTGTAGCATAACATTGCAAATCAAATACTTAATTGTAACTATCTCACCAAATGAACAGCCTCTACTTTAAATATGTTGCTGTGCCTTACATATAGGTACTAGACTTTTCTCCTTCATCCTTCTTAGTAATTTCAACTTGGTAAGTTTGAATTCGATTGAAATATTTAATGATTGCATTATGCTACCAGTACATAAACACAGTACTCCCACTAAATATTTATAGCTGAATAATTATGTTTTATGAATATAAACATGCAAAAAAAATTAGTTAGGCACCATGACATATTGTCATTCCACTTTCTACACCAAACCAAATTTACAGGACATTTGTACACAAACCATACAGTTTAGTTCAGAGAAGAATGAAACTACACAGTAGAAAAGCAAGTAGAATTTAGTCTCTTTTTGCAGAAGAAATACAATGAAGAAATACTACTCACAGTGGCCTCTCATTCTATTAGCAAATAATTGGGCTTTTATTAAAATTACATCACTCACTCTTCTTTCTTTATGTCAATCCTAATATTAAATGATGGCCTTACTAATATACCATTATAAGGTAATCAGGCGTTGCAAATGCTAGCAGCAATTAGCTGGGGTTTTTTTTCCTCTGGGCACGATTCTAGGTAAACCTGGTTGAAACTGGCAAATGAATGCTATTAAAAATGAAAGCATAAATACAGAGCAAAATATCTTCTGTCTACAAGCAGGTATGCTGCTGAACGGAAAACAAATTAAACTAAATAGGGTCATCATCTTTCAAGAACACTAAAGCGCAGAAGTATATTGACTGGTTTCAAAGGGCTCAGATATAGAGGTGTTTTTTGCTGCAACATGACGTTTATCATGATCAAACTATTTCTTTTTATCACTTAACCACCTGACCTTGAAAGGTAATTGCTCTCATATTCTGTTGGGTGTAGAGTGAATTGTACATATATTCCGTTTCAGTAAAACTCCAGGCTGAATCCCACAGAAGTAGTACTACGCAGTGCTAAGTACTGAGATGCTTAACTCCTAAATGCCCTGATTTTAGATATGGCAAACCCCACCTCCCCTATTCATCATAAAAATGGTTTGGTAGTCACTAAAGCTGGGAACCATGAAAAGAAGCATCCCCACCAGGGTCTGGACTGAGATAACCACAATGAAGCACTATGGAATGGGGGAGCTGCATCCGAAATGCACCCCTTGCAGCTTTTCAGTACTTTTCTTAGGCTTTCAGGAAGCGCCTTCCTCTGCCTTAGTTTCACAGTAGCAAACATTCTTCCCATTAGGCAACCATCTGCAGTAGACCCAAAAGGAGATGGGTATGTTTATGCAATAACTCAATGATTCAGACGAATTCATTAAAAGATAACGAGCCGCTCATATACTACCTATCAGTGGGTATGTCATTTACTGAGAAGGTGCCAGGTGGCTAAAACTGTCATGAAACATTACAGAGTTGCATTATGCTATTGCATTTGATTGCTATTTTCACTCATGATCTGGAAGAAATCATTATTTTAAGGTATATTACTGAGCAAGCACATTTAATGAAGTCACTACAGGTATATTTTGTGCCTACATCACAAGTCCCTGTTTCGTCCCAACCTGGTAATGTATTTATTTTCTTTTTTAGTATCTTTTTTTAAAATGCACTCTTTTAAAAATATTTGTTTGATAAAGAACAAACAGGTGAAATACTGACCTCAGAGGGGTCATCAGAAGCTTTTTCTCACCTTCTGACCTAGTGTCCTAAAATTATGACATCAATGATTCAAACATTCCTGAATACGTGTTTTTCTAGCAGCAAGAAAGGGACATTTTCATATCACTGCTGCAGCTAGAAGTAATCACAGAGTTACTTCCATCTAATACATGTAATAAGCATACACATTAATTTAAGACATTAAATCCCCCAAACTCCAGAAAAAGAAGACTGTAAACATGGATAGAATTCAAAACTAAAAGAGCAAGGTGAAACCGTTTGTTCTTGAATTCTGCTCATTCCTCTCTGTCCACCAGCAATACCTTTCTGCCCTACAACCACTATCAGAGAACACAGAGAATGGTCTTTTGTTCTCCAGAGAAACCATTTTAGGGACAAAGAAGGATAAAATCTGTTCACTCAGAACATTTACTTGACTCTTGGAAAAGATGCTTTTAGCCAGAAGGGGATGAGGTCTTATGGAATAACATTTGTCCTTGATTAACCAAAGAAAGGAGGAGGCAGAAGGAAGAGAGCAGGGCAGAGGGAGTGGTCTCATTCAAATCACTCTGTAAAACATAATAGTATCAGTGACACCATGAAACATGATGTGGTTCCAAGCAGAAAAAGTCTGTTCCTATGCTAAATTCATTGCAGGAGAAAGCCTAACCTGTTACAGTGACAGCGTGCTATGACATTCATAGAGGATAAATCATTTCCATTTACTCTGCCCGGTTGCTTTGCTATTAAAGCTGACAAGGAAGCAACAGTGAGCATCACTAGAGAAATCACGGCAATATACATCTGTCATATCATAATATGGCAGGATCAGAGATCATCCAGGGGTGTCATAATTCTAATTTCAGAAAACCAAATTCTGTTTATGTGATAACACCCACCTGTATCTCTTTAGCTTGTATTTCTAATTTGCTGCCTGTTTGCATGTATTTAGAAATGAGGTATTGCACGTCATTAAATACAGTGTAAATAAGTTAGGCCTGACTGTGAAAGATCAGCATGAAATGAGGAGCTACAAAGTGAGCTGCAGTGGCTACAATAGAAAGTCCTTTGATGCGTGTGGTCTGTGAAGCATAGCTACAATACAATATAATTTGAGAGTATATGCTTTATAGAAGTTTAGAGGATGGGATTTGTTCTCTCTCCTTTTCCAGTTCCCCACAAAAGAACCCTTTACCAATAGAACAACAAAAACCCAGAAAAGCTGATTAATCAAGCCTTCAATAAAGGGACATAGGTCCCAAAAGTTAAGCAATGAGTGCTTAGTTTATCTTCCAGATCATAATCAACCTCTACTCTCACTTCCAGCCCTTCAAGCAGGAAAGAAGAGTAGATCACAACATTGTTTACTAAATGCTTTACTATGGAAAGGGCTACATCTACAGCAATTTACACAATAGCAAGCAAAATGGAGACAAAAGATTTGCTTTGCACAGCTCTTAATTTTTAATGTAGTTTCCTAGAGTGGTATCCTACAGAATATTTCTAACAACATTGTATATTTCTGTTCAAGATTTCTGTCAAAGAAATTCCTGGAGTGTTTAACTATTGCTAAAGTATTAGACAAGCTCTGTTAACTCGACAGTTCTTCACTGCTATGATTTACTTCTATATTTCTCAAGTTGTATCTTTTTGTTCAGAGGTCATGAGTTAAAGACATTGGTAGGTCAGCTTTTGGGGTACTCAGCATGTCCTCCTGGATGCATGATGTAGATTATCATAGCAAACCTACTTGCAGAGCAATTTCACAAAAAAAGCATAAAATTACCCCATATTAGTGATGCACTGGAACAAACTATCCGAATTCATCTAATTTTTCACCTACATCATCGTGTAAAGTTAACACACATGAAAATTCTTTTCTAAGAGGACACATAGAGGAGCCTTAATATCCCCTGAGATTCAGGGATGAAATGATAAAAAGGGCAAAGCTCCATTCAGTCTAATTAAGCTACAAGAAAGTTCTGGTTGCCCTTCAGATGTGTGCAGGAGGAGCTAACTAAGTGATTTCTGTGAGACAACTGTTAGCCAAATGCAAAGCTGAGATAAAGACAAAGTGCGTAAGAACGTGGTCTCCACCTCCAACTGACACAAACTCTTCTATCCAGCACTGCGTCAGTACGAGTTTCAGAACGCAGCTAACAAGTAAGAGGTCTTCCTTCTCTGCAATTTTTCTTCCTTTCTACATAACATTTCAGCTCCAAGGTTGTTTTATAATAATACACTTAGTCTCAGGATATTTACATATGGCTGTTGAAAAGTTTCCACTGCCTTGCATACATATTTTTTTAAATAATTAAAGACAGCTTTATGTATATAGCATAACAACAAAGACCTGAGAGTGGAACACAATGACTTTTCTAGAGCACAGCCAATCAGTACTTGGTATTGTGTGAAAAAAAGAAGACATATGAAGTTACAGCAATTGCAATAAGAAATTCCAAGAGCATGAAGTAGTATTTATATTATTCTGGTAACCAACCTTGGGTGCAGTTCTTCTAACACAGCTCTGAGGTTAGGGAAACCAACGTGACACCTTTGCAAGGAAAGGAGGCTGCAAGGTTAATATATTCCAAATGCTAGAAATGCAAGGTGTTTTCACTGTGGCAATATCTTCCTTGCATTGTGTTATTTTTAGCCTGTCTTAAAATATGACATGCTAGATAAAGGAAATGACTATTTTTATGGCCAAAGCTTGTGTGCAAAGATAAGGTGTGATGAATTAGCAGCTGCAAAAGAAGTAAAAGGTCTTTTTTTAAACTTTTTTAAAAACAAAGAAGCTGGTTTGATCTCTTTTTTAAATTTCTCTTTTTTCTTTTTTTTTTTTTTTCCCTAATGGCAAAATGCATCCAGTCCCTCTCAAAAAAAAGCAGTAAATTCAACTTTAAACCCTGACTAAATCTCCAGTTTCATGTAAGACACAAAACATACTGCAAATCAAATTATTTCCTCCTTTAATGCTAAATATAGTTTGGACTTGGCAAACAAAATAATCCTGATTAAAATTATGCATGATCAAACAAAGTAATAAATTGCTATAAAATGTTGTAGCTATTTCTTCAACTGCTATTTTCTTTCTGTGTTTTGAAGTCTTGTGTATACATTAATATTTTACATTCTTTTTAACACACAACAGACATCCAGTTTCAGTCCAAAAAACCTATTTCTTTTGTCACAAGTTCACAAGGATTCTCCTGTTCTCTGGCAGTTAGATCACATAAATCAGACACATCCAGGAAACAATAACATTCCATTGCCACCAGTGAATATACAGCACGCTAACTTGCATTGATTTAAACATGCAAAGACCGGTAGTGTGCGTCAGTGATGCCTTTTACGTCTACAAATGAATGTCATTCTAACAACTTTACTTGGCTCCTCTATTCTCCTATCTCCATTAACACATTTTGTTTTCACTTGCATATTTTGTCAGACTTTAACAGCTACTGTTGAAATGATTCAATGCTAGGAAACACCACTTGTTCAGATGAATGTGAAAGAATTTTATTATAAAGCATAAAAAGGTTGTACAAGCATAAGAATGTATATTTACATGACCCTCAGGCTAATGTTTCCTAATATCTGACGACATGACTTTGTGGTTAAAACATTCTTTTTATGTGTCTTATTTGGAGTGGATTACGGTGGAAAACAACCTTATAATAGCAACCAATCTAATGGTGAAATAATGTATTTCCATAGTAACTTCAATATAGTTTGAAGTTTTTAAAATCACAGTAAGCCTTACAGTTCTCTGTATTCTCCACTCTTCAAACACTGGGGAGGGTAAGGGCAGGAGGAGAGACCACCACCACAACACAACCGCTGCAGCACTTTCACACCTCCAAGAACAGCGTCCAAATTGCAGATTCCAAGAGGATTATGGATGTAAATTTCATTTAGATGATAAAACTTGGAATATTTCTAATGAGCTGTAGGGGGAAAAGAACAGGAACAAGGTAAGGAAGTTTCAAAATGTGGGTTCTACTTTTGCAAATGATACAAAGATTCCCCCTTACCTGATCACCTATCTGCACAATAAAAGATCCACTTTACAGAAAACAATAATACAAATAAGCAAGCCTCTCCAAAATAATTTGGGAGGAACCAGTTATCAATATATTTGGCACACTTTTTCCATACAGAATCAACGCTGTATTTTAGAAGTGTTACCTCCAAGTTGCATATAAACAAATGAAGCAGCTTACAGTCAAATGCATTTCCTGCACTGAGACTGCATTTCTAAAATCCCATCCTCGTGAAAACACAGAACTCTCCTACATTTACATCCCAACATCTACACACAGAAAGCATACAGAGATGTACATTTGCAACTAATGTACACAAAAGTGTTGAATGGGCACAAATAAAAGGTCAAAAGTGTCCTTTTCAAAGTTCAGATGGGGGGAAAATAGGAAGTAGACAACTGAAATTAATAAAACCTGAATTTTTAAATTAAAGGAGTTCTCATGTCCAATATACTGCTTTATTAAATTTTAAGTTGTTCATCAATTCTTAACACAGATTTGAATTTGATATTGTACTGGAAATACATAAAACCTGGAAGTTTCATTTGGGTTTACAGAAGAGATGATAAGCACCATTACAGAAGTTTTTTCACATGTGGATGCTTTTTTAAACATGTGTTTTTCATGTCTTTTCATTTGATTGTTTGATGTTCCATCAAGTCTGACAAATGGTTGAATTAAAGTTCTGAGCTGTTTCAAATGATGGAGGTTCAAAAGAATCCAGAACTAATCAGGACTTCCTTCAGACATTTGCAAACTAAGGAAAAATCCTTTTATTTTGCAATTGCTCATTCTTTCCCGTGCAAAACATCAACTCATACACGAACAAATCTCCTAGCTAATGATGGAAACAGATGTAACATTTACTGCATGCTTACCTTATGTGATATACTGAAGAAAATAACAGCAAAGTCACCCTCTTATTAGAAACATTTAAAAAGTCAGTAAATAGATACCAATGTTGTACCCAGTTCCAGTCTAAATTACCTTGTCAACAATTAACATTCTCTCAATTTTTTTCCCAGTAAGAGGAAAAAAGTCATATGTAAATGTTCATTTATCCCATGGCAGCTGTACAAGAGCCACTAATCTAACAAATATAATAAATAAATTTATTGCTGTGTAAAGGAAACACATTCCCAGTGGAAGATATCAAACTCCTGCCTTCTCCTTTGGATACCTTCAGCTCCAACTACATGCAGACCACCGCGAATACTTTACATGTCCTTTGTGCTGAGTATTATGTTTTTATTAATATCTCCAGTATATTCATCTGCATTGGGTTGACATTAAGACAACATAAACCTAGTAAATGTAAATCCTGAGAGAAGTGAGCATGTCACAAAGCTGGCTGAATTAACGCGCCTAAGTCAGGAAAAAAACATGAAAGGAATGATGCGTACTGAGCAGTTTTTTCTATTTGTACCAGTTTATAACATGTTAAAATGCTATTGCTTCCAATTCATAGTTGGGATCTATCTACGCTCTCCAAAGCTTACTTCCTTACACCACTCAAACACCTTTAGAATAGAATAGACTCTTTCAGTTGGAAGGGACCTACAATAATCATCTAGTCCAACTGCATGATCAATTCATGGCTAACCAAATTAAAGCAGAAGGTTTCATTCAGCCATAAAAGCAGAACTTACTTTTGGAAGAGACATACTGTTGTCTTCTCTAAGGAAAAGGTACTCTGCTCATCAGATTCAGCCCAGCAGATTAACTTGTAACAGTCTGGGTAGATTAGATCTTGTGTTTCAGCTAAACAGCTTGAGCAAATGACCCAGATTCAGCAATACTGTAAGTTTCAGTGGTGGTGGTGGGTTTTTTGGTCATTTTTAAAAAAAGCATGTTGATGGCTTTTACTTCAACAGCATCATGCCATCATCAAAACGCAATATTTTGACTCAGCTCTGAATTCAAACTCCATGTTGTGATGGAACTGTACCAAAACCTTCTAGCTCAATTTCCTGAATTCAGTTTGAAAAACTGAAACCTGCCCCCAAGCCTCTCAACTAATTTTTAATTTATAGATAATATAGTTCAGTACTCAAGGTCAGAAGGAGATCAAGGACTAAAACAGAACTTGGAGTTCCAAGTTCTCTCTCAGTGAGGAAGCTAACAACAAATGTTGGACAGCGCAATGGATAAATAGAATGTCAAAATCACATAATGAGCAGGGAATGGTTTGTATCACTTTCTGAAACTCATAGTCTGTCACAATGTGCTTTATGGTTTGAATTGTTTTGAAAACTCTCCCCCTTTTTTTCTTCTTTTAAATGATTAGCCATTCTTAAGTGAAATTGAGTAACCTAAAACCTGTAAGCATTCAATTTTTCACTTTTAAGGTCACATATAAATGTATTTTGATCACTTTGAAAATAAAATCCAAATCCATCTCTGCACAGATGCATTTTAATACAAGTATGTAAATGTTGCTAATAGCTTCATTGTATGGAAATTAAAACTCAATGAGTGACACATAATATGCAAAGAATAACTCAGAAGCCTAAGCTGATCCATTATGGGCTCTGGAACCTGTTGTTAATTCCACCATCCCTAGAGTAGTCAACAAGGAGAGATTAATTAGGTTCAATATATTCCTAATTTAAGTAACTTTTGACCTACTGTCTTCTGCAGGAATCTAGGTTTGTACTGGTATTTTGGAGAATGATTGCATCATAATAAAAATTCTTACCACAATCACAGATAATGTTTTAGTGCAGGCAAGGCCCAAATTGTCAATTGTCCTGCACTGTCATTTAACCCGCACAACTTGGAAAAACTACTCAAAGCTTTCTAGTTTCAACCCATTCTGGTTTTCATGAAATGGCAAATAGAAACTTTTTCCCTTGAAATTTATAATTCATTTTCTTGAAGTATTACACTTTGACTGATTTTGGGTCTGATTTTTTCCTCCAAGCATAAAGCATGGGAAAAACAATGTGGTTTAGTTACTTTTCCAACTCTGTTTTTTGGAAAACTTTCATACCAAAAGTGCCTTTCCCATTAGGGTTTTACATCGTCTCAATTTCATAGCTGTGGTAGATCATACTCTATAACCTCAAATAAGATGAGAATAATTTAAGTAGATGAAGAGCAGACCACTAATCGGTAAAGAAAATACAATCCCATTTTGGTAGACTTTTCTCCCTTCCCTCCCCACCCCTTCTCACTGTCCCATTTTCCATGTATAATTCTCATTCTGGTTGTCATGCATGAACACATCAAGTTCAAGACAAAATACTGGCATTTCTCAAAAAGTTTTATGATTACAAATATTAAGCCAGAACAGCTGTGTTGACTTGGCATTCCTCTTTAGCCAGCAAAACTGACAGACTCTTACAATGCACTATTGCTTCTTTAAGAGTTTAAAACAAACACATTTCTCCAATCAAACACATACTTTTTTTGTTGTTGACATTTTTATCGATTGGAAAAAACCTACAGGCACAAAGGGACAAAAACACACTCACATATCCATATTTCATTTTAGTACCTCTATTTCTGGCATTTTATTATTGTGATGTTCTGATGTACTTTCAACAATAGATCTGTGATGTGGGCAAGTTCGTTTGGGCTTGGGTGACATCTGCTTTTCCCTTTAAGCTAAGAAAAGAGGGGTAAATTCTGAAAAGAAATAATTCCTACACGGGAGCATGTTTTGGATTAGACAAAGGAAGGTTTAATTTATGTATTTTAAGAGGCCACTAAAAAGTGGAGTTCTGAATTTTGCAAGCAAAGCTCATAATGAATGCCTGGCTTCCTCAAGATCTTGCAGAATAAGAAGACATGCAAGGAAAGACTTCAGCGAGTGCAACAGAAGCAGCAGAAGTTTCAGACACTCCATTAAAGAGGGGAAATGTATCTTGTCCTTTCAAGAAAGATCAAACAGAAAAAAAACAGAAAAGCTGTAGCAAAAAAAAGAAATAATATAAATAGATGAAATAGTATTGTGTCAACTGCCTACCTAATTATCCTGCCAGTGCTGCAAGAAGATTGCAAAACAGGAGACTTCCTCAGGAGATTGCATAAAAAATGTATTCTTCTCACGGATGAGACTGTCCTAATCCATTTGTCACAATACAATTAGTAAATCCATGAGAACAGAACACATTTAGTTGGCCTCATTTTCTCCCTTCTCCCAAGTATCAAATACCAGTTACACTTCTTTTCCCATCAGAGAATGAAAAAACTTTATCTAGTGCTGACTGCATTTTCTTCCTCAGCTTTTCATTGCGAATGGCTGCTTAGATCCTTAAGTGTCCATGTGATACCTGGCGTTTAATAATTAAAGGAAAAAATGTGGATATAGGTTTGTAATTTGCATTAAAATTCTTGCATATTTTCCTACTAAGTTAGTCAATAGTAATAGCATGGCAAAAGATAAGGATTCGCACTGGTTATGGGTAGTTTCATTCTTTGACTTACTTGTTAAAATTATTTTATTAAATCATTTACATTGTGATGTTCATATATAAAGTGTTCATAAGATTTTTTTTTTATTTCAAAACTGAACTTCGGAACATAATTTTATCTTTATATATTAGGGCAGTTTTGGCAAACATATTTATGTACCCTGTGGATTTGTTCTGTCAGAAATGTACCAAGATTTTTTTCCTTGATGCCCAGAGGCTTCACCCAACTGATTCTTGATATTTCCAGGTCAAGAAAAAGAACCCTGTCATAAGCTGTGTTACCAGCACTGCTTTAAAAATTGCTGGTTCTGCATAACAGATTCAGATTTCCTAGCAGCCCCCTGACACCGGAAGAAAAACACTTCCCAAGGTTGAACACCTTTATCAGCTGTGCTCATGCAAGAAAAGAAAACACATTCTGGCAGCCTTAAGAAATGTAGACAAATGATAACAAGCTACATTTTGACAGACAGGTGTCTATTGTTAAATACATGAATTGTTCACAATCTCTGTTTTCACAACACCTCAGTTAAGACAGAGCATTTCTATTCCTTGATTTTGTGTCGTTAGAAAGAAAAGCAGAAAGACCAGGAGGATAAGACTGTGCAGGTGAAACAAGGAGTCTTATTTGTAGGGGACCTCAGGGTGGAAGGAAGGCACAGGCCCAAGCAAGGTATCCAAACACCACTTCGGTTTGGATCTCATAACACCACATTTAAGGGAATTTGAGCCATCGGAGAAAACCTAAAGCCACTTGCCTTCACCACATGACTGCATTTTCCCACCTCCTGGAAAAACACCTTCACCACCAAGAAGACGACAATTTGGAGACAGATAAGCACAACAAACCAGTTAAGCCTCTTTCATTTTGCATTGAATAGTTATACAATGCCTGGTCTGGGATGCCAGCGGGACTTTGGTATGAATGCCAAGCTGCTACATGCTGGCAGGAGCAAGTCACATCTGGGCACAAGCGCCGGACCAGAAGTGCTGTGGCAGGGGAAATTAACATCTGAAAAAACTGGCAGTTACAAGGCTTGGCTCTACACAACTGGCTGCTTTGAGAATTGAATTGCTGGGCATAGGCAGCTAAAATTTGTTAGAAACATTTTTTGATGCACAGTACATTTCTTGAGCTAGTCCTAACTAAATATGCCATCAACACACAGGAAGCTTCTGGAGGAGCAAAGAAATGTAGGCAATTTAGCACCCTTCCCACTAGACACCCCTCACTTTATGTGAACACAGACATAGTAGATTAATAATGCTTCTTTACCAGAAATAATTATTTTCAAGTAAACCAAAGCCATAAGAACCTGTTGATTCTTCACTGATGAATCTTAAGCCAACAGCTTTTCAACAAATAATGAAAACCAGTAAATCTGAACAGATCTTGTAGAATCTTACTTAAGATTATTTTCTATGCAAATTACTTAGTTCAAGCACAACTCATATGACCCATTTCTGTTCTTCGATCAAGCAAATGACCTTGAATATAATTTCCACTGCACCTGCAATTACAGACTCAAAGTTTCCTTCTCCAGTCTATCCCTGATATCTATTTAGAATTCGGTATGATGGAAAATTTCGTACTTTCAAACTTGATCTTGAAACTTTCAGGACATCTATGGGAAAAATAATGCAATCACATTTCTTCCCCATTTTATCATAAGTTAATTTTGAAGTCTGAACACTTCTTCATGAAAAATTGTTGCCAGAGGCCCAGCTCGACATGATTTTTATAATAACATCTCTGCTATTCTTCTGTCCACAAGATTGAATGCAATGTTCAGATTTTAAATAGCACACAAGTCAACCACAGGAAAGACGAAGTTGTGTTTAGCAGATAAAAACAAAGAACAAATGGGAGGCCAGATTAGATTACTGCGTGTCAGCAGACCTTATGAGGCAATTGGCTGGCAGCTTTGGTAATGCTAACTACAAACAGCTTGCAATACCAAACCATTACATATATTCCTTGCCAAGACTGGCTGTCAGCTGTATGACTGGTCATTTCCTGCCAGCATAGTTGACATTCTCTCTTCATTTATTAGTGAGGGCCCTGTACTTGCTGACATGGAAAGTCAACAGCTATCAGTCCCTGATCTTATGCTACCTACTGAATCAGGTTGTCTAAATTACTAATAGCAAGGAATGTACACGATTTTCGTCTACCACAAAATAATTTTTTTTCCCAATGTTCAGACTATCATGTTTGTGGGCTAGTGGATATGTATGTCCTGAAAAACATTTTTTCTGCATCTTTCACTCTAATTTATTAAAACAGCATTATGGGGTCATTTCTTATTTATTGCTAGAGTCAGGCTTACCTTCGCAGAAGCACAGAAATAAAAAGACCCAAAAGAATCAAATACATTCCATTTCAAGAAAGCAGAATGTTCAGCAGACTAGCAAAAGTAATTATCTTGCCATATTTTCTGGAAAGCACATCTAGTTCCAGTACAAGTAATTGTGACAGAGAAACCTCAAATGATTGCTTGGACATCCATGCAGTATTAATGCAACTATTTGACCATTTCTTTGACTGTCTTCTTCTTGTTATGATCTGCACTCTTAATTTCAGCACTCTTTTTTATCTCAACAACAACCTGGTGGGCCAATACAGACAACAAGGGGTTTTAAGACAAGCATTTGTAGAATTATTTGTGCTAAGGAGTTTTCAGCAACCTGCCCTTGGAAAACATGTAGACGTTTGGCAGTTTTGCTCAGCTTGTCTGACTTCCAGCACTGAGACAGCCCACAAGGCAGCCTTCCCTGGAGCTGCTTAACCTAGGCTTTCCTGTTCAGAGATTAATTTTAACATGTTGTTTTTAAATTTTAAATCCCAACTAGCCCAGGTGTCAAAATGCAGAAATCCGTGCAATGAGTCTGTCTTTCTTTTGCATGGCTATGTTTGGAGTGGTGGGTTTGGTTTTTTTTTTCCCCTCCGTACCTGACAGTCCCTTATCCTACTGACTGTTTACCACAATGTCTGAGCAAGTGTTCTGGGCAATAATTTCCCATCAGCAGAGGTTCGGTATAGATAGATACTCTTTAGCACATTTTCCCAGGTACATTTCTGATAATGTCCAATATTGGTCCAAGATCCAGAACCACTTACTGAAGCTCCAGCTATATCTCTGAAGGCTAAAAAAAGAACTAGACACAAAGTATCCCTGAGTCCAGCCTAAGATATCAGTTTTTTACTATCTCTGTCTGCATGTCAATTGGCAGTTTAGTAGAGAAACCAGTCAAGAAAAACTAGAGAAAATAGGAATGAGGAACAAGGACTTCTGCTTAATGTATGCTGAATGAGTCTCAGCCTTTAAACACATTTCCACCAATTACAGATACACTCTGTGACTTTGGGTAAATCATTAAACATCTTGGTGCTTCGGATTCTGTCTGTAACGCGGGAAGATGGTAATTCCCAACCTTAAGGTGTGGACTACAGGGCAGGAACTATACAGCGATGAAGATTGTATAATTACCCAGAACAAAGTTAAGAAAGGATTTGAACTAATAGCACTTGGAAGAAGACAAACCCACAACCCAAGACAATCTGAACACCAAACACCTTGGGATGGTGTGGAAGGTAAACTAACAGAAGACAGACCATCACATTTCCTTCCATCTACTTCGTTCAGGCTGTGACTGAAGAGCCACTTGCCTGCACGTCAATTACACCACACAGTTTCAGACATCACCTGAAGAAGGAAGAAAACATGAAAAAGTATTACTACGCAAAAGTTTTCCAAAGATCTTCATTCTCTAATATTGCACCAGCTAAGGACAATTCTTCATTTATTATTCCCTTAATTTGAATGAACCTGTATTTGAGACCCACTCAGAACAGCCGCATCAGTCTTCACCATCAGAAGTTATATGTAAAGGTAACTCTCTTACATTTCCAAAGCCTACTGGGATGTAGTAATGCAGACATTGTAACCCTCATTCACTTGCGGAAAACAGCCCTCTATTTTCTGTTGCGCTATATCTTAAAAGACAGCAAATCCACACAATCCTCAGAGGCAAAATTTGAGGAGTTCTGAAAATAGCCCAAAAATGCCTCACGACCACTTACTGATATTTTAGGCCTTTAAATAGTTTGCTGTGAGCACCAGACCCAAAATAATTTTCAACCTATCCAAATAACTGTGGTGTTACAGTTCCGTGTTCCAGATCATGAGTCAACTCCCATCTGAATGCGTAATGTTCTTGGCAGATTTTGACTTACCCAAAAAGATTTACTTTCTGAATACAGATTTCTACAAGCCTCCCAGGCAGCATGAGAACAGGCAACTTCTGTTTATATTTAAAAGCTGCAGGCTCCCCTTCCTCTCACTAAACACTGTAAAAAAAGTTATTATATGTCAAAGCTAGATAATGGCACCATATTTTTTTTTCTTTTAAGATATAGAATAGATTATATGTATAAATTTCTCTAGTAAAACAGGCAAATTGGCCAATATCAAAACACTTGAAAAAATCTGAAATTATTTAGAAAATCAACAGTATAGCCAAACACAGTATAGCCAAGCTAGTGGGTTTATGAGTTGATTTTACTCCAGAGCAGTTAAAAAACAGAATAAAATTTATAGTTTTTTGCTAAAAAAAGTCTGAGAAAAAATAAAATTGAAGTAAATAATTTGGTCTAAACAGTCTTAACATAGAACACTTGATTTTCCTCTTTTTTTTACTATGGTTTTCTTCTGAAACTCAGTCACAATATTTTATATATAGAATCATTCAGAAATTTCCCTTTATATTTGCAGATATCAGACAAGTAAGGTTCAGTAATATCAATGAGTTTCTTTCTAACCACGCAAAAAGGTCAATTTCATTCAATACTTTCATTTGCTGTATAGGCCACACTTTGTAACATCACTTTACTGGGAATTAAAAATGAAAATGTTACTTTTAGTTAACATGTAAGCAATTTTTAAATAATTCTAATAATCACATTTATGGTCTTTGGTATGTATGAATTTGCTCTACCCTCAAGGTAACAGAGCTGTTCTCCTCGTTCTGCAGAGAGCCATACATACTTTTAGATAAAACTCCACTTTTCAGCGCCCAGCAGATTCTCCAGTTTATCAGCTCTGTTATTCCTAATAGAAACATGATTTGGGGGATCATGACCTATATATGTGAAATCAGAACTCTTCAACAGCTCACACATTGAATTTTATGCACTCAAAAATGAGATGTTAACAAATAATCAGTACTTATTTGCAGGTACTATTCAACAGGTGGTCTGAAGTTATGAGCACTGTAACAGAAACATTCTATAACCTGGTTTTTTATGGTATCTTAAAGATAAGGAGATTGTAGATGGTGCTTAGGATATATAGCACAATTCCTGCTCATTGTGCATTGCAAAATGGCTTCCCCTGACAATTGCCTACAAAAGCAGCTGAGCAATTGGCAAACTGTTCATTGATCATTCACTGACAATAAAGGAAGCAAAATTCAGAATGTAAGTTATTTATAACCAATTAATTCAAGCCCAGTGTTTTGAAATACATTCAATGATTTTTATCCATTAAAGTGAAGGAAGCAATTGCTGTATTTCTCCCTCTCTACTTTATGTACCATCTAGTTGAATTCTTTATCCTTCCAGCTCTTTCTGCCCTCCCACTCCAGCACAAACACATTTCAGACTCAACAGCTATTTAATTAAACAAATGCTTTTTCACAGATTTCTTGATTTATTGTGCAATGTCTGGTTAGAGCAGACGTCCAATAGGAAAGATGAGAATAAAGGAAGTCAGCACCTAAACCTACCCTTTAATTAATATTAACTGTGAATATCTATTGCTAATATTTTGTTTTAATGGTTATGTTGGAGAACAGTTCAGTACTGATGAAAGCAAGACACAAGTAGATCTGTTCAGTTTCACTATGCTGGACACAAAGACTTCAAGTTTCTCTGTGAAATTCCTTTTATCACACAATCCATCTGACTGCCACCCCCCTTGAGGACTCTGGTTCTTTGCCCTCAAGAGCAGGCTTCTGATCACGCACAACAAACATTTCTCCTGAACACTCTGCAGACAAAATTCTGCTTGGCTGATTTAACCTGGGAGTGAGGTGTGGAACAAGAGGGAAAGTCAGTGTCTTCTAGACATTTTAGAGAGGCTTCCAATGCCTTCAAAGGCCTACCCAGAAAACTCATGTTTATGCTATTCAGCTAATATAATACTCAGTTTTCCAAATATAAAACTGTACTAGTTCCGTAGTGTGCAATTATTCTTCTGCCATTTCACGCAGCCCACATTTCATCCAATTACAATTATTTTTACACAGGCAGAAATGCGGAAGCTTGACAGCTCAGTAATTTACAGGAGGTTGTGGGCAGAAAAGCACCTATTGTAAGGCATGCCAAAAGATGATTTAAAATCTTGAATTATTGTGTAAGCTTCAATCCTTCTTTTTCTTTTTTCCCCCTCTGTAAAAAGTGCCATTGAAGAAACAGACGAGAGAAAAGCAGATTCATAAATTTATCCCTCAGTGTCATTTAAGGGATTCAGATAAATTGGGACCAGGACATGAATCATCTTTTAAAGAATCAAACTCAACTGACACTCTACAAACCCATCCTTGGTTTGAATATCTTTGCTTGAAAAACCTTCTGACGGATTGATGTGAGTAAATATTTTTTAAATTAGTAAAAGGCCAGACAATAAAGTTCCTGAAATGTTGTGCCAGCCATAAATTGATGGGTTTTCTCTGTTTTCCAGCAATTCACAATACCACAATGCCTCAATTCAATTAGGTTGGTTAAAAGGCATTTTTCTTGCTATAAATGCTTCTCAATTGTGGAAATATCTGTAACTAAAATAAGATTACACATGATTGGTATTTATGGGGCAGTCTTACTGTATTGGAAATTGAATTTCAAAGACCCAGACTTTTTTTTTTTTAAAGGTCTTTCTGTAGTAAAGGAGATTTGCTGACTGAAATAATTCTCAGCTGACAGCTGTTTAGTAGCCCAAAGTCTAAGCCCATTTCCAGAGGACAGATGCCTGCATCTTGAAAACCAGCACCACTACCAATAGAACGAATAAAGGCTTTATACAGAAAGCCAAAACAGAAGCCAGCATAAAGGATAATGCACCACAGATTCAACCCAAGTGAAGTCTTTTGGAAAGCACAACACAATCACCCAGTACAAGCCACTCATAACTGTCTCATGTGCACCTTCCTCCAGGGTGATTGCTTGATGCTTTCCTTTTTTTCTCTTGTATTTCCCCTTACAACCTGAACTTTTATCAACATTACAAGAGACAAAGACTGGTAATACAAACCCAACCTATAAAACTTCAATTAGATTCCCTGTAACAAGGAATCGAGATCATACTGTAAACTTCCTAGGTATATACAAATGCTCAATTTAGTGGCTAAGAACAATGTGGGTAGGAACAGAGTGACATTTAAAAGTATAGTGAAGTGCCCTGGATAATATGGTCCAAATTTTGATGTTTGGAGAGTGAAAAAGACTCAGATGTCAGACAGGGTCAAATATACAAGAAATTTGGGAAGACTAGGCAGGCAGAAGTGGCGTACTAACAACAGTGGTGCACTTTTTTTAATATTGCCTGCCCAACAGATCATGACCCAAACCCAAATGCCTGGAAGCAGAAATGCAAGCATGAAAAGACTTACCGTGTTTAAAC
Source organism: Burhinus oedicnemus (assembly GCA_008921705.1). NCBI lineage: Eukaryota > Metazoa > Chordata > Aves > Charadriiformes > Burhinidae > Burhinus > Burhinus oedicnemus. The sequence continues at coordinate 576,992 of VFFE01006902.1, forward strand.
TATTTTTTCACATAAATGTATAATCTTTTGTTTTTAAAGTATGGCTGCAGGAAGATTAGGTAAAAATAAATACCTTTATTGACTACACTTTTGGAAGCGCAGAATAGGTGTAGATCTGTGTCCTGGAAAATTCATACCTTCAGAGAGTTTCCATAAAAATGTGCTAAACTACCAGCTCTGAATGAGCTGGAAGACCTGAAAAGAGAAATCTAAACTTGCAGGTCTGTATATAGGCAAGCAAGTTTAGGAAGCATTCCTGGATTTTTTTCAGACTTGGAGTATTTAGACAAAATTAGCAGCTGAATTCAAGGATTTTTCTCCCCTGAATGTTCACTGCATAAGTCAGCCCATCTGTGTGACAAATATTGGTAGCTGGATGCCTTTGTCTTGTCACAGTGTACGTAGGATGTGAAAATGCCAGACTCCAGAACACTCTCATTTGCAACTCTCATGATCTCATTTCCAAGAAGGCAAAAACCCACAGTTGTTCTATATTAAAAAAGCCTAATGCACAAGGTATATTTAGTCCATTTTAAATTCTGATTATCAAATTAGCCAAGGAAAAAGAATTAGAAATTAAACATATAGAGAAGTGGCAGAGCAAATTCAAGTGACTGAAGACACTTGACTTAAGATGAGTCCAGAGGAGGTGCACAAAAATGATCAGGGGGCTGGAGCACCTCTCCTATGAAGAAAGGTTGAGAGAGTTGGGGTTGTTCAGCCTGGAGAAGAGAAGGCTTCAGAAAGACTTTATTGCAGCCTTTCAATATATAAAGGGGGCTTATAAGACAGATGGAGACAAACTTTTTTGCAGGGCCTGTTGCAATAGGACAAGAGGTAATGGTTTTAAACTGAAAGATGCTAGTTTTAGACTAGATATAAAGAAGATGCTTTTTACAATGCGGGTGGTGAAACAATGGCACAGGTTGCCCAGAGAAGCTGTGGATGCCCGATCTCTGGAAACATTCAAGTTTAGGTTGGACGGGGCTTTGAGTAACCTGATCTAGTTGAAGATGTCCTTGTTCATTGCAGAGGGGTTGGACTAGTTGACCTTTGAAGGTCTCTTCCAATCCAAACTATTCTATGATTCTATTGATT